>CM067359.1:189541431-190103931 GCA_034401795.1 Chaetoderma sp. LZ-2023a
CGCATGACACGTGTGTTTCCTTATGTACTTCTTGGTCAGAAACTCTCGTTTTCGAAAGGCTGAGAAGACTGCTTCATCGTATGCGTACCCCTCGTCGATAAAAACTTTAATTTCCTGACGAATTATTTTAATGAGCGTAGAGTTCTGTAATCTTCTCGACTGGAGCATTATGTCTATACACTTTGTAACTAAAGCATCAGCATATACGGAAATAGGCACATTGCCTACACCATGCAGGTCTGTGTCCACTTCGCCATCCTCATCTTCTAAACCTGATTGATCAGCGTCTAAGACCTGCTTAATATTTTGGAATATGGTAAATAGTTCCTCATTGCCTATGTCTTCTTTTTCATCTTCACCTTCACCTTCACTCTCAGTCTGCGCTGAGTCATTACCGGCTTCACTCTCCGACTCCGCTGGCGCATCATCTTCACTCTTCATCTCTGTCATTTCTTCATCTTCACTGTCTAGATTTTCGGTATCTTCAGCATTATGGAATCGGATCTTATGTCGCTTCAGGTCATTTGACCTATTAAAAGTTGAACCACATTCAAAACAATTATGTCTCGGCATATTGATTATAGGATAAATCTAGCAAGTTACAAGGTTCTTCAAAGAAATCTGACTGCCTTACTACTCTGCAGTTACACGTCCAACCACTCTGCGATGTTTAAACTGGAATGAGAAAAGGGATTGAATTTGCACCATTTATAGGATTATATGTACTGCGGCCGCAAATCCGCAATATGCGCACGCAAATCCGCAACACACGCCCGCAATCCGCAACATACGCCCGCATGCAGCCGCACATGTATGCATGCATTTTAGCGTGTATGCGTGTTCAGGCATGTACATACACTTGGTGCCATCCGCACCACACACCCGCAAATCTGCATCATGCACCCGCAAATCTGCAACATACGACCGCAAATCCGCATCATACGCCCGCAATCCGCAACATACGCCCACAATCTGCATCATGCGCCCGCAATCCGCAACATACGCCCGCAAATCCGCACATGTATGCATGCATTTTAGCGTGTATGCGTGTTCAGGCATGTACATACACTTGGTGCCATCCGCAACACACGCCCGCAAATCCGCATCATGCGCACGCAAATCCGCAACATACGCCCGCAAATCCGCATCATACGCCCGCAATCCGCAACACACGCCCGCAATCCGCAATCCGCATCATGCACCCGCAATCCGCAACATACGCCCGCAAATGCGGCCCGCATGCGGCCGCACATGTATGCATGCATTTTGGCGTGTATGCGTGTTCAGGCATGTACATACACTTGGTGCCATCCACAACACACACCCGCAAATCTGCATCATGCGCCCGTAAATCCGCAACATACGCCCGCAAATCCGCATCATACGCCCGCAATCCGCAACACACGCCCGCAATCCGCATCATGCGCCCGCAATCCGCAACATACGCCCGCAAATCCGCAAATGCGGCCCGCATGCGGCCGCACATGTATGCATGCATTTTGGCATGTATGCGTGTTCAGGCATGTACATACACTTGGTGCCATCCGCAACATACGCCCGCAAATCCGCATCATGCGCCCGCAATCCGCAATATACGCCCGCAAATTCACAACATGCGGACCGCATGCGTTCGCACATGTACGTATACATTTTAGCCAGCAGAGCCAGTCATTCCGATGAAAAATTTTCAAAAAGTCTTCTGGCGCGCGCAAGGGCGCACACCGCGGCACACACAAGGGTACAACGTATAACTAGCAGTATCGCGTATTAGCACGTGTTTATACGAGCGTGACCTATATTAAACCCTCATGACATACCCTCTCCAACCTACATACCATTTTGCAGACACCGCGCTCTCACACATTACGGCCACAATGTCTAGACAAATGGATAGCTGTCAGAGTCAGTCATTCCGATGATAAGTTTTCGAAAATAGTCTTCTCTAGGGCTGCAAGTATGAATATTAAGAAATTCGCTATGGGTTGTCGGGTGGGTGGGTGTTGGTGGTGGGGTTAATGCCTGGTGTTGGGTGTAGGTCGTAGTGTTGCACGCAGGCACCTACGCACAACGTATAACTAGCAGTATCGCGTATTAGCACGTGTGCATACGAGCGAGACCTTTATTAAATCCTCATGACCCTCTCCAACCTATATGCCATTTTTTCAAACACAGATCTCTCACACATTCCGACCACAATGTCTAGATAAATGGATAGCTGTCAGAGTCAGTCATTCCGGTGATAAATTTTCAAAAATAGTCTTCTCTAAGGATGCAAGTATGAATATGAAGAAATTCGCTATGGGTTGGCGGGTGCGTGGGTGGTGGTGGTGGTGGGGTTAATGCATTTTCAAAAATAGTCTTCTCTAAGGATGCAAGTATGAATATGAAGAAATTCGCTATGGGTTGGCGGGTGCGTGGGTGATAGTGTTGGTGGGGTTAATGCATGGTGCTGGGTGTAGGTCGTAGTAGTGGAGGTGGTGGTGGTGGTGGTGGTGGTGGTGGTGGGTGTTGGCGGTGATGATGGTGGTTGGTGTGGGTGTTTGCCGGCGCAATGGCTAGACAAATGGATAGCCTGCAGTGCCAGTCATTCCGATATTAAATTTTCAAAAATAGTCTTCTCTAAGGATGCAAGTATGAATATGAAGAAATTCGCTATGGGTTGGCGGGTGCATGGGTGGTGTTGGTGGTAGGGTTAATGCATGGTGTAGGTCGTAGTGGTGGTGGTGGTGGTGGGTGTTGACGATGATAATGGTGGTTGGTGGGGGGTGTTTGCCGGCGCAATGACTAGACAAATGGATAGCCTGCAGTGCCAGTCATTCCGATAATAAATTTTCAAAAATAGTCTTCTCTTGTACTACAAATATGAATATGAAGAAAATGGACATTTTCTTGAAGAAATTCGAGGGTTAAAAGGGTTAAGAAAGTCTCTAGCGTCCATGTAATGGCGCAACATGAGGTGGTCGCTTAGGGCAGGACTGAATTATATAGTAAAAACATGGTTATAACGTATCACTGCTCTGTAGCCAAAAGGATATATTTATATTTGAAGTAAACGGTCATCAAAATGTTGCTCTTAATTGTCGTATCTTTAAGCGTCGGTAAACAACAATAGCCGGTGAGCGGGCGTTATTTTCGATTTTCACAAACTCTCAGCGAGGACATTGTAATATCCTGTGCTTAGAACGAGACGGGTGGTATATTCTTATAGTATTCCTTAACACATGACATGTTTGTATCTCGATTCAAGATTGATCTTGGTGTTTTAACATTCTTTCATTATTAACACGTGCCGTGTTTGTATCTCGATTCAAGCATGATCTCACGGCTATTCGAAACGTATGGTTAAATCATACGCAACAAATAATCTTTTTAGCATAAGTACGCTCTACATACAATTCTATAAACGGAACCCTCAGAGATATAATGACCACATTTTAACCATCGTATCTAAAACGATTGATGTTATTGCAAAGTATTTAAAAAACAATTTGCATGTAATGACGGTTAAAAGTCAATCAAAATATTCAACAAAAAATAGTTTTACTAATAACGTTAGCGTCATCAAATTATTTTCAAAATATTCAACAGTTTTCCTGTATGTTATCGATGAAAATGAGATATACATGTATATTCATCGGTGAAAGGGTTAACTTTTTTAACCCAGGATACGATCCATCACCACCAAGTCTTGGTTACCATTCCAACCGAACATACCATTAATACATTATTTTTAATATTTTGTTACTAATCTGTCTGGTAGCTGATGATTACTAACAGCATACGGGCAGTCTCTAAATATTCTACAGTTTACTAATAACGTTAGCAATGAAACAGTCAAATTATTTTCAAACATCAATACCGTAATTCCTCATACATCCTCAACCCCTTACGACCTCCATTATCGGACCACCTCTTAAACTCTATTATTTTATATTACTCTCTTATTATTTTTACAACGGTAGATAACCGCGGAGGGGGGCGCACCGCCACTACGTTTAAACGTAAAATACACAACTTTTAAACTTTTAAGGGTTAACTAATTCAAAATAACACCGATATCGCGCACTTCGACACTGTTCCCAAAATCTAAAAATGACTGACGTTACTGCAAATGCAATATTAAGTATTTAAAAACAATTTGCGCGTAATGACGGTTAAAAGTCAAAACGTTTTCAAAATATACAACAAAAATTGTTTACTAATAACGTTACCGACGAAATAGTCAAATTATTTTCAAACATCAATATCGGTCCGTATTTCCTCACCCCTCCTCAGCCTCATACTCCCTCCTCCTCCTCCTACGACCTCCATAATCAGACCACCTCTTAAACTCTATTTTTTACATTACTCTCTTAATATTTTTACAACGGTAGATAACCACGGAGGGGGGAGCGCCGCCACTACATTCAAACGTAAAATACACAACTTTTATACTTTTAAGGGTTAACTCATTCAAAATAATAGAACATTCCAGTGTTGCAGATTCTCAAATACGTGTGAATATAGTCGCCATTGTTATCTAGAAAAACGTGGCGTTATAATCGTCATTGTTCTCTAGAATGCGTGTGCCCCTGGTCGCCATTGTTCTCCAAACGCTAGAAAATGAAATGGAGTGTTTTGATTGGTTAAAACCACATTCCAACGAAAAGAACACTAGCGACCTGCCGCACCCTTAACTACTGGCAACACCTCCATCAAACACCTTCAGGGCCGCCCATCAGGAGCTGTTACAGCTACAGCTTCCACCACAATCCGCATTCCGCCGCCACTTCTCTGTGTTTCCGCCATGACAACACCAATTCCGTTACCTGTAGTCATGGCTCTTTTGTCCACTTTACCTCTGACTTGGCCACCTTCCGTTGTCTCCGAACCGTCATCTGCAATCACGTCATCTCCAAACGCGTATTCTCCATCTTCGCCATCAACGATCCTAGACCTGGCCACTTCTTCCCTGTCTGCTTCGGCCATGGACACCATCAGCACCACGACCTCCTCCACCATTTCAACAGTCACCACCACCATCCTAGATGTTACCACAGCCATCTCCTCCGCTGCCACAGGCACAGTCACCACCACGACTAGGATAACCTTAACCACTGCAGCCATTACCATTGCCTTTACCGCCATCATGGACATCATTTCTACCATCACCACCACAGTCATTTCCATGAACACAGACACTGCTAGCATGAGGATTTCACGCCTCAAGATGTTCACCCTGCCAATTGCGCAGACGCCGGCGCCCGTCTAGCCCAGCTCCTACATTTCATCTGCCCTTCTCCCGCTGAGACACTGATGATTGCTGACCCGCAACTCTCTATCTTCTTGCTGCTCGATCTCTATGCTTTCACCTCGGTCCTAGAGGTATCTTGCCAGTCTGGCCCTCAAGCGATTCGTGGATCTTTGTTCCACAAAACTGGACCCCAAAAAACTATTATGCTGTCAGTGTTCAGGGGACGCTCATCTCCTGGTTACAGGGAAACCAAGTACGCTGAGACTCATGGAGATGAGCCGCAATTAGCATTGTAATAGGTCCATTGAAAAAGTAAAAGGTGAAAATATAATGGTTGCCTGCCTAAGAAAAGATGGTGGGCTCAGGGTTATATATGTAACCCTGAGCCCACCAGCTCAGGCAAAAAACTAAAAGGTATGCCACCCTCCCCCTCCTCATGGTAATAAAACTGTATGATGCATGTTGTCGGGTAACGGGAAGGACTAGCCCACCCAGAACCAGTAAATGCTGACTACTGGGCTATACTATGGTTACCCCGATGGAGGGCAATATGAATGCACAGGTGAAAGAAAATGTTTAAGACATGATTTGCTTCCTCTGCGCGTGAGCCAGGCCACTGGGAATACCCCCGTAATAGACAGGTTTCTTATAGTGTCCTACACATGATGCCACTGACTGGGTAGACACTTTTTTAGGATGTACATACTATCTTTGCACGACATCTTTCTCGAACTATGGCCTATGATCACAATGCCACCAGGGATGTTTGATACCATTAGAAAGTCCTGGATTTCCGTTTTCTGAGAGCAACATTAACGAAAGTGTTTTGGGAACAAGAAATTGAGGGATTGACACAGAACACGACCTATCCTTTCCAAGAACCACAAACTTAGCCATGCCATTGTCCGACTGGCTTCCACACGCAAAGACTGCTGGAGCTTACCCACTCGCATGGGCAACCCCTGATTGGCTGGACATTTCTAAGATGCTGTCCATTCATCAAAAGATAATGAGATACAGAACCAACTAGTATAAAGCGAGTCGATTCTGCTATGAACGAGACCGATTTAACGCTGTCAGTTCGGCAACAGGTTCCATCGACGGTCTGTCTAGGTTCCTGCTCCACTGTGGTACTGCCAGTGTGATCTCGTTGCTGAACTGTATTCCTTTTAGACTGGTCGCCATGATCAGCAGCTATAAAGCTGTCAGAGCGTGATCTACAACAGTTTTGGCAGCTGCTAACGGACCAGTAGCCAATTTAACATCCTGAATCACTCCACCCTACCCGGGGACCTCTCCTTGTGTTTGATTTAGGACATCCTGTGCACAAGATTTCGCGTTTTCATCCGGCATGGAAGAAAAGGACTGAACCTGTGTACTCTCCGCATATGAGCCAGCGTATGCCCGCCTTCCAGGAATAATTGTGACCGCTCATAGACACCATTTTATCTTCAACTTACTGCGGAGAAAGTACAAACTCTGAATTCGGTACCAGCCTCCGATCGAGTTCCACCCTTGTTTCACTCCATGCCTCTGGCTTAAAAAGAACATTTGTTATGGAACATCACGTGGAACTACATTTTACCATACAGTTCTTCTACCCCAGATTTGTCTAGCAGTCCCTCCTACTCTATAGCTCTTGATGAACAACTGCCTACCAACTTCTGGTGTCTGTTCTTTCACGAGGATCCGCAAGAACTCTCTTCGCATCTAAGAGAAGTTCCACCTTTGTCTCCACGGCATTGTGATCTCCGACCACCGAAGACTAAGTTACCATGCGACCTTGTGCCTTGGAAATATATCTAGCCAGGCTGGTTCGAAGTCAGCAACATCCACAATCGCAAAACCTAGACCCCCACGCTCACGGAAAAACTGTGACGAACAACTTTTACCGCCTTCATTAAGACTTTCTAATTCTTTCAGATTTTTACCACCTTAAGCATTTTTCCTCAGCTATTACTGTAGCCTATTTTCCTGCTCAGTGACTACTAAAGGAGATCACCCATCTTTGCTGCCACATGCAGACGACGATCTCACACCCAATCGGTGCGTGAAGACATACATTAGCATTGTCTGCAGTGCCGCTTTTTCGATACGTAGTAGGATGTCAGCCTTTGCTTTGCACAGTGTGAAGACATATAATAGCACTACGATCGAAGATGGCAATCTTTCTGTCAATCTTTCTAGCGACCCTTGTTCAGTCTCTTCGAGAAGACCTTGCTGCATATAAACTACCGCACTATAGCAACTAGTGTACATTAGACGCACCCATGAAGGTTTCTCACCACGGCACGATCTTCTCCATCGAATAGCGACTCCTCTTGTTTTCCGACTAATTGGCCAGTGGTTAGGCTAAAATCTGTTTAGTTACTTGACCCAGTGGCTATCGCCATTCGATTTGGCGACCAAAGCAGATAACTGCGGTGTCTCCCGTAATCCTTTTCGAATTGACCATCAGATTTAGGCTGCAGCGGCACCTAGACTCGAAAGAATTTCCCTAAACTCTTTCCTCTTTTAGTTATCTTTGAGCCTGGTCACTGCGACTGAAACTCGGTAGATCATTTGTGGACCTCATCATGTCTTTCTTGACGCCACTCAAGCCGGTCTTCATCCCTAGCAAACGGTTCACCCAACTGTGCGAGGATAGAGGTTCTCGCATAATCTAACTGATTGCATCCTTCGTCCGACAGAGGACTTAAACCACCAAAAATCTAGGATCGCTTAAACAACTGCCCAGCACGGGGTCCCCTTAAATTGTTAGCATTAGGCACACAGAAGATCTGTCTCAGGATGACTTCAGAGATCATCGGATCAACCAGGTGGTGACTGTCATATATAGCGACTATATATTCAAGTCATCCAGTACTAAGTAACGAATATGAATCACTCTGTATGCCCTAGTATCATATTACATATTCCTGATACTGTTGCATATAGGCCAGTTCCCGTATAGCCATTGAATAGTGCAGGTTAAATCCGTGCAGTGCATTTTCAAATCAAATTTTACTGGGCGACATTGATCATTGGATTGTGTGAGAGTGGTAACTCGTTAACTCTATATTATTATACAGCAATACTTCATGAGTAATAAGTGCTCAAATATGTATGTACTCATAAGTAAAAGTTGAAAATGCCTTGTCGCCCAGTAGTTAAAAATTTCATTCACTAGGCGACAAACTTTGTTGTTTGGAAGACATAAATGTCGCCCAGTCATATAGTTAAAAATGCATTGAATCCGTGTACAAAAAATGAGTACATAGCAATGGCGACGAGTGATTAAGTGTATTAAGCATTAAACTGTGTAAGTTGTGTCAAAACGTTAAGCAGAGTAAAATGTGTTAAACTGTGCTAAAAATTACTTCTGGCGTTGCTCTAATCTGAATTTTAGCTGTAACAGTGTCAGTCACAAAAGTCGGTGTTTTTAAATTAAAACAAAGACGTGTGAAACAGTTTTGAAAACATGTAGACCTTTAGGTTACAGAAATAAAATAAAAATTCAGTAAGAAATGTGTTCAATCCGTGAACTGTCAGCTGTTAATTAATTCAGTTGTTAATGTGTTTAATCCGTATAGAGCAAATAACGTAAAAACTAAGTCGGAAAATGTGTTTAATCCACGTACAGTAAATAAATAAGTTTTAAATAATTCAGTCTAAGTGTTCATTCCATGCGATTCAGTAAAATTCAGTCAGAAAGTTGTTTAAACAGAGTTAATCAGAATAAATTAGTCTGAAAAGTACGAACGTTAATATGGCGATACCGTTAGAAACGTCGGGAATTCCGCAGTTTGACAGTAGAGGTGACCACACCCAAATGGGTATCAAATTGATTAAATGGAGGCGCAGTTTTGAGCTGTATGCCAAGGCCAAAGGCGTGATGGATGCTGAACAGAAACGTGCCATGCTCCTACACCACGCTGGATCAGACGTTCAGGAGATATTTTTCACATTTGATGACATTGGAGAGGGTAATGATTACGAAACGGCATTAAGCTGTGTTAAATACTTATTTCCAGCCAAAATTGAACATCCCATTTGAAAGGCATGTGTTTCGGAAGGCTGAACAGACAAAAGATGAAACTGTAAACCAGTTTGTAACTCAATTACGGCAATTATCAGTGGCCTGTGATTTTAATGCAGAACTTGAGAACATGATTAGGGACCAGGTCGTGGAGTGCTGTCGCTCACATCAATTAAGGAGAACGTTGCTCAGAGAGCGAGATTTGCTATTAGTAAAAGCATAGGATATCGCACGCGCAGATAAGGCTGCTAATATTCATACTATGAAAATGGAACGTGTAACTCGCGTGTATCAGAGGACGTGAGCGGGGCTTAAGTCAAGAAAGATTAAATCGCCGGATAGCAGTAAATCGGTTACTGGCGCCAGATCGTGTTATCGTTGTGGAGGAAATCTGCATATCGCAAGTGGTATGTAATGCCCTGCTCGAAATGCAACATGTAGGAAATGTAGTAAGATCGGACATTATGCGGCGAGATGTAAAACTAGGCTGAAATTCGGTAAAACAGTAATAAATGTTGACAACCAGTACGGATTAATGTCAGCTGACAATGGAGTAGTATACATGGAGCGCAAAGCCAGCCCCACCAAAGTTAAACCTAATGAACAAAATGACAGTTCTGATGATTTTGTTTTTGACGTGAACTCAAATAAATTATGCAAACAATCAGAAACCTTGCACAAATAAACAACAAAAACATTTGCTTTATGATAGACACTGGTGCAAGCGTTAACATCATAGATGGGATTACATATAAAGTACTAAAGTGTAAAAAATTAACCAAAAAGAACACAAATGTTTACGCATATGGTAGCAGAAAAGCACTGGATGTAGCTGGTGAGTTCATCACATACATTAAAATAGGCCAAAAGGTGACTTCAGACAACATCAGAACTAAACATTGTCAAATTACACACTATTAACACTGTTAATAATCAGACATTCTCTAGTGCTGAAAATATGTATTGTGCATATCCAGAACTAATAAACGGTCCTGGAGAACCTAAGGATTACCAGTTAACTGTGCACATTAACCAAACAGTGAAACCAGTTGTAAAACCAACACGTAGAATTCCATTTGCCTTATGGAAAAAGGTGGAAGATAAAATACGAGAACTCGAACAGTTAGATATAATTGAGAAAACTGATGGACCAACTCGCTGGGTTTTGTCGATTGTTGTCGTGCCAAAACTGTTGGGTGAAATCAGAATTTGTCTTGATATGAGACAGGCAAATTTAGCAGCCGAACACGAATGACACCCAATTTCTACAGTGGACGCAATTCTTCAAGACATGAATGATAGCTCTGTGTTCAGTAAGCTTGACTTGAAGATGGGTTACCATCAAATTGTACTGGATTAACCATCATGGGAAATCACAACATTCACATCGCACCTTGGATTATACAGGCACAAAAGACTGGTGTTCGGAATTTCCACCTGAAATCTATCAACATGTGATAAGCAAGTATTGCATGATCCTGGAGGAGCTCACAATATCTCAGATCATATCATTGTGTATGGTTTGAACAAAGCTGATCACGACAGCAAGCTCAAAGCAGTGCTTGATCGGTTATGAGACAAAGGTCTTGTTCTCAATAAGGAGAAAACTAAATTCAATATGTCTAAACTGACTTTCATGAGACATGTACTTTCGAAACATGTGATCGCACCAGATATTTTGAAAGTGGAAGCAGTTATGAATGTAAAGCAGCCAGAGAATGCATCAGAAGTTCGATCGTTCATGGGATTAGTTACGTACTGTTCAAAGTTCATTCCAGATTTAGCAACAGTATCTGAACCTTTGCATCGGCTTACTATAAGAAAAATGTGAGATTTGAATGGAACATTGAACAACAAAAGGGATTTGATAGCCTGAAAACAAGTTTAGCAAATGCTGCTACTCTAGCTTATTTCAACAAAAGTGAAAAAGCAGTGACAAAGATAGTTGCAGATGCATCGATCGCCAGTAGGACTTGGTGCAGTGCTTGTCCAAAAGCAAAATGGTGTATTTCGTCCAATATATTTTGCCAGTAGGACACTTACTGATGTAAAACAGCATTACTCACAGACAGAACGAGAGGCACTATCATTGGTATGGGCATGCGAACGGTTCCACATGTACCTGTTCGGCAGAGAATTTGAACTATTTACAGACCATAAGCCACTTAAGCAATATACTCTGCTAAATCACGTCCTTCCGCTCGAATTGCGAAATGACTAATGTGGCTACAACCATATACGTTTACAGTTAAGTATAAGCCAGGACATATGAATATTGCTGATGTGTTATCAAGACTAACACAAGTTATGAATCACAGAAACTGTGCCGTGCATCTACAGTTGCAAATGACCATGTGTACTTCATAGCAACTAGTGCAGTACCAGCACCTATGACAGCAGCAGAAATAGAACACGAATCTGCAAATGTCATAGACCTAAAATCAGTTGTCACTTTCTAAGAAGTGGAAATTCAAGTGATTGTCCTCAAGCCTATAAAGGAGTTAAAGATGGGTTAACATTTATTGGTATGATGGTGTTACGACAGACACACATTGTCATACCAGTTTCTGAGAGAAAACGTGTTGTAGTACAGCTCGTGCATCAGGGACATATAGGTATTGTTAGACACAAAGTCGTCTACGAGGCAAAGTCTGTAGCCAGGTATTGGCAGTGATGTAGAATGATGTAGATTGTGTCATGCTTGTCAAGTTGCGTCTCATCCATCCAAACCTGAACCTATATCTAGTACAAAAATGCCAGATGGACCATGGCAGGATCTTACTATTTACCTTATGGGATCATTTCCAAGTGGAGAACACGTACTTGTTGTGACCAATTATTAAAATAGATATCCAGAACTAGCAGTGCTTAGAACAAACACTTCAGATACGATAATCGATAGCTTGGAGAACATATTCGCGGATCCTGGAGGACCAATTTCGTTGACAAGTGATAATTGACCTAATTTAGTATCAGCAGAATTCGAGGATTTTCTTCATGTTAACGGTATTCGACACAGAACAGTAACTCCATTATGGCCTCAAGCTAATGGAGAGGTTGAACGTGCAAATCGAACACTAATGAAAGCAATAAAAGCATCACAAGTCGAAGATTGGGACTGGAGGAGAGAATTAAACACACATGTATTAGTGTGTAGGGGTACAAACCATTTGATGACAGGGATAAGTCCAGCAAAATTATTATTCGGCAGGAAGATTCGTACCAAAATACCAGAATATAAGTTGTTCAATTCTAGTAAAACTGAAGAAGAAGTACGTGAATCGGAATGTGAACATGGTAAGATACGTGAACGTGACTGTAGCCAGAAAGTACGAGGTAAGGAGTATTCTGATATTCGTAGAGGTGCACAGAAATGTAATATTTCACCTGATGATAAAGTGTTATTGCAAAAACGGAAATATAATAAGTTAACCCCAACATATGAATCAGAGCCGTACACACTCACGCAGAAAAATGGGAACCAAGTTGTTACTGAATCGCAAAATGGTGTACAATATAAACGTAATTCATCACACGTTAAGAAATATGTGCAACCAGATATTCCAGATCACGGTGTTGAACCGGTAGATAACAATAATGATACTAAACCAGAACCTACTCCATATATGAATGTTCCAAGTTCAGTTTGTGACCAGTCAGCCATACAACGTCAACAACAGATCACACTTACGAACAGTGCCACACCTACAAACTGTGACAGACAAGTAGAAACTAGACCTTCATGTGAAAAGTGTTTACCAAAACATTTGGAAGATTTTGTTTTAAAATAACTCAGTATTTTGTCCAAAATATTGCAAGATCTTAACACAAGAAATGTTGTATTGGTGTCAGAATATCGGGCCTAAACATTGAGATCTGTTTAAACGTTCAGTCTAGGTTTTAATGACTGAGAATTTAGCTAGAACTCAAGTACTGATTACTAGTTTATTGCAATAGTCTTAGACGTAAATATCTATTTTAAAGTCTGAAGAGGGGAGGGATGTCATACATAGCGACTATATATTCGAGTCATCCAGTACTAAGTAACGAATATTAATCACCCTGTATGCCCTAGTATTATATTACACATTCCTGATGCTGACGCATATAGCCTGATGTAGCTAGTATATGTCAGTTCCCTTATAGCCATTGAATAGTCCAGGTTAAATCTGTGTACAAATAATGAGTACATAACAGCGACCACCAAAATATCATCTTGAAAAGCGAAGATTTCGCTCTCGACCACACAGCAAAGTAGAAAGCACAACCCTGTTTCCACCTTAAGCGGAACTTAGCCGACTTAAGCTAAATCACCAGTACCAGAAACTTTATAATGACCGATTAATACATTATAGACTGACTGAATACTCATCGACCACTAGCAAGGTAACGACCACAAGGGTGGGGGTGGGGTACTGGAGGGGTGGTGGTGGTAAGCACAGACTCGCGTCCGCCAGCCCACATAATTGATCGTAGACCTGGAACAGCTTTATCCATTTGGCTGGTAAAGCTGACCCACCTCATTATTACATTTTTGTGACAGTTTTGTTATACGTGCTTATAATTTTGCTGAGCAGTTATTGGGCATTTCATCATCATCACCATCATCTGGTATGGTGAAGGCCATTGGGGCCTATTGTCGATCTAAAAAGTCCATAATATTATTTACTGCGGTTTGATTAATCAGATGTGGGATAGATACATATGTACATATATACATGTATATACACGTATGTACACGTATATATAATGTTTACACATACCCCGTGAGGTTGTTGGCGTAATCACTTTAAGTATACCTTGAATACCTCACTGTAGGGTTTAAAGACATGTCTTATTAATACCCTCTCTTGGTGCTCAATCGATTTATTTGTTGACGTAGTTAAGGATTGACAGTGAATTTGTTATCCTTGCCACTGCAATATTTATCTAAATTGACTTTGAGTTTCAGTACTGTCTTGGAATTGATCACATAATCTGGTAAAGTCCACCACATGATGTGAGAATACAAATCTAATATCTTTCTTAGCTCGCTCTTTGTAGTCTTCGATGTTCCTTAAGATCTTAAATGTTTCGATTGCATCACCTCTCATTCTTCTATAAATCAATGTTGGAAGTTGTAGCTCTTTTAATCTTTCACTATACTTGAGATGTCTCAGCTCTGGGATAAATTTCGTTGCTCATCTCTGTACATTCTCTATTATCATGGTATCTTTCTTGAATCAAATTCATTTTTATTCACTATGTTCTGGTTGTTGTTGTTGTTGTTCATTAGACATTTTACAAGCTCTGGTTCTACTGGAGAGACCTTCAGTCTTGTGGAAACTGTCCCATGGAGCGGAGTTTGTCATAAGGGTCCTTTTGAGGGTATTTTGAAGCAATTACGAACTTGGTCACAACATTGTTTGAGTCCTTCTTTCTTAGCTAACTCTTTGTAGACTTTTAAGCTATGCCCTCTTGTTACTGTTGAGTCACATAGTTTGAAGGACGTTGTATTGTTTATATCGTCAATGTTCTTTAAGATCTTAAATGTTTCAATTGCATCAATTTGACTTTGTGGTCGTCTCAGAAAGCCTGGGCGGCCTGCAAAAATCTCTTGACATACTAGATAAATATTGTAAGGGATAGAAGTTGAAAATAAATGTGAACAAGTCCAATTATATGATACTCAAATGGGGTAAACCAACCAGCTGCTACAAATTCAAAATAGGTGCTGAAGAAATTAGTCAAGCGAATGAATATACATACCTTGGATGCACTATCAGTTTAAATGGTAACGTCACCAAAGCCAAAGAAAACCTCTATGCAAAGGGCCTGAAAGTCCTCTTCAAACGCCAGAGAACCTTTTCTGGCTCGCCTCCACCACCTTAGCTATACATTAAACTATTTGACGCCCTGATAAAACCTATTATATTATACAAATCTGAAATATGGGCAGCTGAGCTCCAAGGGAAACAGACAAACAACAAGTATCACAAATACATGGACATATTGGAGTCTGAATTATATGAGGAAGTCCATACCAAATTCTGTAAATTTAACTTACAAGTAGATAGAAACACTACCAACTTAGCATGTAAATTCGAGCTTGGTAGATACCCACTTATTAATGACATAAACACCCTTACATCTAAATACTTGGCACATTTGGAAACCATACCATCCAATCGCACAATTCTAGCATATGCTGTCCTGTGCAGCAAGACACTAGCCCTTGCAAAAAATCAAACCTGGCACACTTATATCAATACGATGTTCGTACAGAACAACATAAATGCCACATCCCTAGATACAAGACCACACCATAGGAAACCGATGGGGAATGTGGGAAAGAAAACCTAGAACAGAATTATCTCGAACATTATCATCAGAAACTAATGTCATCTGAAAAATTACAGTATTATAAATATGTTAAACGATCTTACACCGTTGCTCCATATCTCACTCATATAACCAACTCAAACTTTCGGAGATCATTGACCAAAATATGCATCTGTGCCCATCGCTTAGAAATAGAAAGCGGTAGATACAGGAAGGTTTAGAGAAAGGACAGAAAATGCAGATTACGCCACCTGGAAGTAGAAGATTAACTACATTTTATGGCCGTATGTTCAGTAAACAAAAAGTACAGAGATCTGCTATATAACCAACTTACGCTAACTCTAACCACCTTCTCTAATCTGACCAACTTAGAAAAATTATTTTTCATCTTAGACTGTCCTCCAAAACTCTCACCACTCGTCAGGCAGTTTATATACGAAATGACCCAAAACAGAGACATGGTCCTGAATACCCCCTCCACCACACCCATCCCAACATGAATAACGTTGAGCGGCCTACAAAGGACACATTCAATATTAACTTGCACTATCTAGGCTGCACGGCTTCCATATCAGTCTCCCTCCTAGTCTTTATGATGTAAATAGCAATATATAAATGTTTATAGTTACATCGTTATATTTAATTAATCATAGTTAAAGTATTATTAAATTTCATACATTGATTGCTCTATGTATATCACACATTTGTACTGTACATGTACTGATGATATTAAATAAAGTATAAAGTATAAGCATCACCTCTCATTCTTCTATAAATCAATGTTGGAGGTTGCACCGCTTTTAATCTTTCGCTATAGTTCTGTTCAGTTCTACAATGTTCTGGATGGCAGGGTTGTGCACAGGAATACGCAGATTTATTCAAGCTGTTATGTTTATTGGTTTGATTATTTATTCAGCCATTTTTAATGATGACGTCATACAGTACACAGTTGCCAGATAGATGTAACTTAAAGTGTACGTAAATCAGTTAATTTGATTGCATTACATCCACCCTCCTTTAAGATGAAAAAGAACCTGCAAATAATCTAATAAACTATATTAAAATAAATGTTTCTGTCTTTGAATAATGTCACATAATGTCAGGATAGTAGTAACTCAATAGATGTAGTCTTTGGAGACATTTGGTTTCAACTGTCTGCCAAACCGACTGTACTTTGGAATTAAAGAAACATGCTCATTAGGGGAATCCAAAGAACTTGGCATAATGACGATTTGAGCAGGTTGGGAGTTGGTACATTCACCAAAATCACTTGGCGGCATATGTACCTTTTCACTTACACGAGTGTTAGTTTCTGAATCACCAATATCCGACTCATTGGGTGTACATTGGTTAGTTTGTGACACACTGTCTTTTATTTTATGAAGGAAACGTCTGTTGCGATGGTAGTCTCCTTCATCATCCATGTGGACCATATATGATCGCGATGTTTTAGAATAGTCTGTTACCACACCGGGTTTCCATTTTCCGTCTGGATTTTGCATTCTAATTGTATCACCTTTTGCTAGTTGCTTTATTTGAACTGCATTACGGTCATAGTACTTTTTCTTATGTTTGCGACAGTCAGTCATACAGTTCACAATTTGTTTTGAGTTCTGAATCATTGAATCGAAATTTGTTCATGGGCTGGAGTGTTAGTACGTAGTCTCCTACTCATTAACAGTTGAGCTGGGGACGCGCCAGTCTCATTTGGTGTGTTTCGATATGCTAATAGTCCTATATATGGATCACTATTATCCCTGTCACACTTTTTCAAAATATTCTTAGCAATTTGGACATATTTTTCTGCTAACCCATTTGATTGCTGATGAAAGGGACTCAAAACAGAATGCTGAATGTTCCAGTCATTTACAAAATTTTGAAATCCATGCGATGTATATTGCATACCATTGTCAGATACCAACTTCTCACAAATTCCATGACGAACCAAGATCGATTTGATGAAATTGATCACTGTACTCGATTTAATGTCAGATAGTTTAGCTATTTCGAAATATCTACTGTAGTAGTCCACCAGAAGTAAGTAATTCTGGTGCTTCCATTCAAATAAATCTGTTGCTAATTTTATCCATGGACCATTTGGAACAGTGTGGGAAATTAATGGTTCTTTTGGGTTAGAGTTTCTGTGCTCTAGACAAACATTACAATTGTCGACCATTTGCTCGATTTGTTGACACATTCTTGGCCAATATAATAAATCTCGAGCTCGTCTTTTGCATAATTCCATGCCAAAATGACAAGCATGTATTTTTTCTAACATGTCAGGTCTTAACTTAGACGGGATGATACGGTTGTTACCTTTGAAAACCAAATCATCAATTACCAACAGTCAAAGCAACTTTGTGCTGTGTTGGACGCTGCTGGTGGGGTTTGTGTTTTACGTTTGTGCTTTACTAAGTTCACTTCTTGCATTGGATTCAAAAGTGTGAGCTGTTCTGTGGATATTTCATGTACTTTAGCTTTTTTATTGCATTATCTAGAGTCAAGTCATCCTCTCTAACAACAGTTTTACTTGAACCACTTTAGAACATGATCCAATCAATATTTTGTCTTCAATCATATCACCAGTGTCGTGAAATTCACAGTCCCTTGAGATTAATTTCAGTTCAGTAACCCATTTATGAGCTGATTCCATGACACTCTGATTTCTCTCATAAAACAGCTTTATCTGTATTGACGTGTTCTTTTGGGGATAGCAGAATGACTCAAATCTTGCTACTAGCTCATTGGCCTTTTTACGATCAGCTTCTGAGAGTTCTTGATTTGTTCTCCAGGAACGACAAATATCCCTACCTCGTTGGCCAATACTGATTAAAAACTGAGCTGCTTTCTGCTCGTCAGTCCATTTATCAGCTTGTGGACCAGAAAAAATTAACATGATTAGTGCCTTCCACCTAGACCAATTTTCTGAAATGTTCCCATTATCAAAATCCATGTTAGAGATATCTTTAGAACTCACAAACATCTTCGCGTTTATCTGACACCATACACTGTTCTGGATGGCAAGGTTGTGGGCAGGAATACGCAGATTTATTCAAGCTGTTATGTTTATTGGTTTGATTATTTATTCAGCCATTTGTAATGATGCCGTCATACAGTACACAGTTGCCAGATAGATGCAACTTAAAGGATACTTAAATCAATAAATGTGATTTCATTACAAGATCAGTTCAGTAGCTCCCGCCTTTTCATTGGGCACACCCGGCTCACTCTGGTATTGGTGTCGGTAGCTATGTATTTCTTCAGGTTTCTGGCATGTTCTGTGAATTGCAGCCATCAGGAACACCATTTTCTAAATGGAAGAAGTCTATAAAAGGACCTAAGCAAGGTTGGAGTTCTTACACAAGCACAACAAAGTATTTTAGATGATATTAGTTGTTCACTATGTCCTAGTGGATGGTGGACCAGGCAATCCTATATTATCACCCCCCCCCCCCCACAGGTGCTGGCACCGTCTGGTGTGTAATTTGTGTAAGAAGTCTCTGCTGCATTTCTCAATGATAGGTAGTACATCACTGCCAGTGAGGATCACTTGGTATGCTCCATCACTGGCCATCATTAGAGAAGCATCGAGTGTCAGCTGAGTTATAGATTCCGGATCAGTAGTAATGCTGGCTACCTCCTCTTCATGCTGGATGACAAGCAGTGTCGTGTGCATGTGGGCAACATACGTCTGACGAAGGTCTGCATTGAAGCAGCACCTGCTAATGATGTGACATATATCCTCTGCTTTGTATTCACATAACAGACAACTAAGATCGACCTGGTGCTGCTTGAATTTTGCTCGACTCCCTTGTAGGGTGTAACTTCCTGTTAGAATTTTGCCCTTCGTTACTGCCTTCTCCACATCTCTTGTATCAGTTTGTACCGCTGATCCTTTTGAGGGTATACTTGAGATGTCTCAGCTCTGAGATCAATTTCGTTGCTCGTCTCAGTAGCATTCTCTATTATCATCATATCTTTCTTGAATCAAATTCATTGTTGTTCATTATGTTGTTGTTGTTGTTGTTGCTGTTGTTGTTGTTGTTCATTAGAGATTTTACAAGCTCTGGTTCTACTGGAGAGACCTTCAGTCTTGTGGAAACTCTCCCATGGAGCAGAGTTTGTCATAATTAGGTACGTCCTTTTGATGGTGTTTTGAACTAATTACGAACATGGTCACAATATTGCCTGAGTCCTTCTGTGCGATTCAGGTAGTTGATACCGAGCCAATAATAAGCCAATGACATGTGCCTCGTATTTAATGACCTGACGATTCTCACGACAGAGGCGCACTAGACCACAGATCCACACAACCCTTTCTTGAGACGGTGATAATGTTCTATATGGAGGGATTTCCACCACTACAATAAGAAGCAGGCCGACAAGGCCAGAATTAGCATGCCTAGAGGTCAAAACCAGCACCAACTCACAGAGCCAGGAACCCTCTCAGAGCCAGAAGCGTGATACAGCCGATGAAAACAATCCGGCAGCCAACACACCTAGCGAAAACACACAACATAACATGAGTACGCCTGAAAACCAGACATCTCTCCATATAAATTAGCCTAGTCTTGACAGCCCAGTTGATATAACCCCAGATGTGCAGCATAGTGTGGACGAAAAAAGCACACCACCAGACTCATCTCATTTTTTAGAGCAGAGCCCAAAGAAAAACCAAGACCGATGGAAAGGAATCATCAACGCCGGCAGTCAATATAAACATTGCCACATATAATATTAAAGGGGCGCGGTTCAACAAATCCAGCCTAGTAGAATTATGTGAATTAAGCAATATAATCGCTCTGCAGGAACACTGGCTACATATGTATGAATCCCACATTCTATCTGATTTCCATACAGATTTTCATGCAGAAGTCAAAACGCACGATGATGCCATCCCCAATCATAGCCTTCGCAGCAGAGGTCAAGCAGGTGTCGCCCTACTCTGGCATAAACAGCTTGATCAACTCATTAACCCTCTGCCTGATGGTAGCAACAGAGTAATATGTGCGACCATAAAAGGACACAAGTCTAATTACCTACTAGTAAATGCATACATGCCATCATATGACAGGTCACATCCTACCGAGACACTGCAGATGTACCAAGGAATTTTAGCTGAAATCAACGAGATCATGATGAAGTATGCGGGGCACGAAGTTATCCTGTGTGGCGACATGAATGACTCTCTGCACCGCAACCCACCAAACGAGTCTGATATTGCCTTCAGGGAGTTCTGCAGCAGCAAAGCCCCATTGCCACCTATCCAGTAAAACCAACCTTTCTCTGGAATAGGAAGAGGGACGACGCTGGTAAGACACATGAACTCCACACATCACACATAGACTGTGTGCTTTCCACCTGCAGCTCAGTTATAGAAGAGGTTTCTACACTTCACTATAGTACATTATTTACCCAGTCCAATGGCTCAGATCATGACCCGATTATAGTGAAACTGTCTATTGCAAAAGCAGAATACACACACCAAAAACGCCGTCAAGCATGTAAAGAAGTAAGGAAATCCTAATGTCTGTGGCGCAAGGCAGACATTCAAATTACAAAAATGAAGTGACACTCCATACACAACACATACTGGACTCTCAACTGGAAACTCCAGAGAAAGTCGAAGTAGCAGTCAGTGCTCTCACACGTGCACTCCCGGGAGCCGCAGCAAAGGCTGTCCCTCGTAAGACCATGATATTGAAGCGAGGACTAAGATCAATTCCGAAGCATATATTGACCCTACATAAACAGTCCAAACCAGCCTTCTGGCGCTGGAAGACAGCGGGGAGAGCAAGAGAGTCAGTCCTTTTTCACGAAGTCAAGCAACTCAAAAAGAGTGTCCGCAGAGGACAACGGCAGGTGAATAGCAAAACAGAAGGAGCTATATACCCAGATACAAGAGGCCAGCACAGGCGATCAAGAGCTGTTTTTTAAGCTAGTGAACCGGCAGAGAAAGTGCCAAGCAGCAGTCACCACCGAGATAATGGTAAACGGTGACAGTCACAAACCCACAGACTCTATCAGACAAGCGTGGGCTGATTACTTTGAGAAGCTTGCTACACCATCTGATAATGGTGACTTTAACGAGGAGTACAAGCGACAGGCAGAATCTGACATCACAGGCATAAGACATCTGGCTACAATGAATAAAACCTACATAAAACCAATAGCGGCAGGGGAAATCTTTAAAGCATCCAGAAAGCTTCATAAAGGCAAGGCTGCAGACAAATATGGTATTGCATCTGAACACCTTATCTACGCCATTAATATCCTATCAGTGATCCTTACACATATATTCAACGCAATACTTGACATCCAACAAATCCCTCAGGCTTTCAAGGAAGGCATCCTTACACCAATTCTCAAGAAATCTGATAAGTGTAAAAAGCAGCCTGACAACTACAGAGCCATAATGGTTTGTTCCACTATTGGGAAACTCCTGGAGATTGTTCTAGTTGAGAGGATGTCACCCTATATAGAGCGTATCCAAAGCCAACTACAGCGAGGGTTTACAGAAAGTGCAAGCTACCTACACAACGCCTTTGCCATTTCTGAAACCATTGCAGAGTTCGAAGAAGCAGTTGATGACCTCCTGTTTATCACCTTGGATGTTCAAAAGGCATTTGACGAAGTATGGCATTGCGGCCTTCTCTTGGAACTATATAAGTTGGGGATACCTACAAAGATGTGGCGTCTGCTCGATGATTGGTACAAAGGACTAACCGGCTGAGTAAAGTGGGAAGGTGAGCTGTCCAGACCGTGCAAGATTCTCTAGGGGACCTGGCAAGGGAGATATTTTTCTCCAAGCAATTATAAAGTGTTCAACAATCCCCTCCTCAAGATGATTGAATCTGATGGAACAGGAGCCTATAATGGAGATATCTGTGTAGCCGCACCAACGTGTGCAGACGATGTCGCCCTCCTAGCAAAACACCAGTATCCAGACGCTCAAGTTGCATTGACAGCAATGCAGAATTTTGCAAGTGACCGTCGGTATGTCATAGGGATGGCTAAAACCAGTGCTATCATTTACGGTACACCCTCGCAAGAATCCGGCATGAGCTATAAGAACGAGAACCTGGCAGTGTCTGAGGAGACCACACACCTCGGCACTCTAATGAGCGCTTCCAGCACGGTGAACCGGAAAAGGGTGGAAAAGAACATCGCTTCAACCCGAAGTGCAGCATACAGTCTCTTCGGTGCCGGCCTACACTGGAAAAATGGCTTGAACCCAGTTGTCTGTCGGAAAATCTGGTTAATATATATTCTGCCAAGGCTAACTCATGGATCCGAGCTTTGAAAATTGCCCGCCAAAGAAACCGAGCCATTAGAGATTTTTGCCAGATTAATCCTGAGGCAGTTACAGAGCTTGTCTCCAAATACAGCAAACCCAGCTATATATGGGCCTCTGGGAATCATACCTGTCGCTGGTGAAATATACAAGAAGGCACTCACTCTTCTAAGGAATCTGGTAGCAGACTCAATGCGTCGAGAGCATACAATCATACTGCGACAACTTGCAATGAAATCTCTCTCCAGTAAGTCATGGCTGTCATGCATACAACAGCTCCTCTTGAAATATTGTCTACCATCGGCCCATGTTCTCCTAGCACAGCCTCCCTCAAAATAGAATGGAAACATCAGGTCAACAAAGGAATAGCAAGCTTCTGGGCCGCGCAACTATGGGGCACAGCATCTGGAATGTCAACCATGTAGTTTATGTCACAGTCAATGATCACACTTGAGAATGGTCCAGCTCCAATCTGGGCAGAGTCCACAGCAACTCTACGGGAGACCGAGAAGGCTATCATCAAGGCCAGACTCCTGAGCAGAACCTATCAACTCCAGTCTACCTTGGCAAAATGGGACAGAAAAGGCTGTGTAATGACGGCAACGAAGATACCTCACACTTTCAACACTTGGGGGAATCTGCATGTGAAAGAAGAAGATATATATTTTTTTTGCAAGATTATAAACTACGCAACATTAAATTCTTGAAAATGTGATACGAACGCAGAGCATTTGAAACAGACTAAGATTCTGTATGTGTTAATTATAGATTAATATAGCAAACACAGCAGTTGCATAAGTTTTAATAATAATATGTATTTTCGTGGTATTTAAATTAATTTTCGTTCACTATGTGGTTGTTGTTCATTAGACATTTTACAAGCTCTGGTTCTACTGTAGAGACCATTGATGATTGAGCAGAATTTGTTATAAGGGCCCTCTTGAGGGTATTTACTTGAAAGTGTAGTTTTGCAAAATCTGCGGATGACACTAAATGACTAAACTTAAAACTAATTGGGAATCCAAATAGATTCAAGATTCATAGAAACATAGATACATAGATGTCTTCTGCTGGTTAGGCTAGATAGCCTGTAGCAGATCTTCACTCTCAGTCTCGTTGTCGCTAACTTCTTGCACCTGTAACTTGGATGTGGGTGCGGACGGGCTCGATTGGGAAGTCAGTTTCAAAAGTTTTACTGCAGTAACACTTGTCTAATCATCCCTTATTTTTAAAGTGTTCAGTGTCGGGGCAGATACAGCTGACTTTGGTAAGTTGTTCCAGTTCACACGGATGATGAAAAACCTTTTTCTTGTGTCACTGTTAAAACGGTATCAGGGCGCTTCGTACCTTGGACGATTCGTCCCTAAGACGTTTCAAGCTGGAGATGATTCGTCCGGAATATTTCGTCCCAGTTTCTAGATGGGTTGACTCATGCCATTAGTGGGATGGTTCGTCCCTAGATCACGAGACAGTTCTTGTCCTTCGATCAATACTTACCATCAATTACATTACTTATTGATAACAGCGACCTAGGGGCTGTGGCCTAAGAATCTTCTGATTTGACAGGCTTTAGCCGGTTCCTGGAACCAGGTACCCGTCCCTACAACCCAGTGCCCTGCATACTGCATAACCAACCAAGAGTGGCCGCCACTTTGTGTGCAGTGTAGTCCGAGTCTGCTCTGACTCAACCCGCCCCTGTGACAGATATTTGGACAGACTAACGGGCCGGACTCTCCAGCCCATCAGTCTGTCCAAATATCTGTCACAGGGGTGGGTTGAGTCAGAGCTGACTCTGATTATGTTCGGTATAAAGCTGGGCGATATTGGATTTTGCTAGACAGTAACAATATCTGGGAAAATACCGCGGTATCTCGATATATCGTCTAGGTGATAGGACTTTAGGATAAGATGTTTTTCAAACTGGTAATAATTGCCATGAAAACCCAGCCCAACGAAGATCACGGCTCATACCACAAACGTAACATCTATGACATTACTGATAGCCACTAGCATGGATTAGGTGATCTAAAAGCCACATGTGATATATTTATAGCAAATAGGGCTGTGCGGTTTGGCTTACAGCCATATCGGTTTCGATATGACCTTTCATATCGGGTTTAACCGAATATCGGTTTTATGGACATGAAACAAAAAATTTAAATGATAAAAAATAGCACGAAAACAGAACGTATTTTCACGCCCTGATACATTCGTAACGTTTTACGCCTTTAAAGCTTAATATACCTTATAATATCCATCATCGCGGGAGTGAAATTATTAATTAGACCGCCTAAATGTTACTCACAGTTAAATAAACATCGTTTATTTTGTCAAAATTAATCATAAATCAACAAAACCGGTTGTGAAAAGACGTAAGTCACACGATTGTAATTAATTATGATGTAATTATCTCCCTTTATTCGTTCATTTCCAATTCGGCCCGAGCACGAAATCATGCCTTGAAGAAAATATTAACTAATATTGTGAACGCGAATTCCATAAGTTAATATGATATTGTGTATAGATAACGTTTTAAAAACGGTTTGAGTAATAATTTTATTTAAAATTATATCCTAATCAGCAAAATGTATTCAGCACTATATTTATTGGCGAGATTTCTATGCATTCGGGCTATTTAGTTTTGGGACGACTTTGAATTATGTTAATTAGCCGGTGACGTAAATAAAATGGATGCCCTTTTTTAGAAATGTTTTCCCCGATACAAATTTCAGTGACAAATTCCCGCGTTAGTATTTTGTTTTATATTGCAAATTTATCCGAGACTACCAGAGAAATGGGCTGGGTTTTCATGGCAATTATTACCAGTTTGAAAAACATCTTATCCTAAAGTCCTATCACCTAGACGATATATCGAGATACCGCGGTATTTTCCCAGATATTGTTACGAGTGGATATTTATTTAATTAATTCGCTGCTTGATTTCTCGTGGCATACAGCGAGGTACATGGAGTTACACAATATGCGCAATTGGGGCCACGTTCAATTATTAGTTGCCCCGAACGTAGCTTAATGGAAAGTATGGCCATTATTATTCATTACGCTTTTCATGCTCATTAGTATCTTTTTTTTTTAACAATCCTGATACGAAAAACCGAAAATATGTTCATATTTGGTTTTTCGATATTTATTTTTTATAAACCGTCAGTGCAGGATATCAGTTTTAAATATGGTATCGGTATATCGCGCAGCCCTTAAAGCAAGCATTAACTTTGTATTATGCGCTCTCACTGTTTTATTAAACTATTTAACGAATTTCTTTCGTAAAAAGAACATTCGCCATTTGCAAAAGAGAATTTCCAAAGCTCAAATCTGATTGCCTAAGAGGAAAATCGGTCTAAAGACACATTCGACTAGGCAAATATAGTTAACTAGCGGCGACTATTGCCCAGTTGAATGCCCTATTTTCGACTGGCAAATAATCAGGTCACTTATCTATAGTTGGCCAGTTGAACATGCGCTAAATCTGCATTTCCAGGAAATCTGAAATGCCTCTGAAGGCGTGAAGATAACACATTTCATCCTATATCACATAGGCTTGCTATAAAATATATAGTTTTAAAATGGACACTGTTTATGCTATTATAAGACTAATAAATTCCCAATCTATTTTATCAGTCTAATCAGCTAGTCGGACCAATTTTTAAAATCTTATTTTTAACATTTTAATATAAAAAAATTTTAATATTCTGAATGAAGGTTATTATCACTAGCCTACCCGGTAGATGTCTAATGGTCTAATTCTCCCCCATCCACCCACTAATCCAACCAGCAGTCCTATTGATCTATGGTAATTCCCATTGTGACCGATTCATAATCAATTAACAGATTGAGTAAAGATCAGGGTATTACTGTAGTGGTTTCCTAGCCAAGCTCAATTCTGTTTGAACAACGCTTTCAAAGCATAGCTCTTATTACTATTAGTATTAGCTGTTAGCCAATATTTGTTTACATAGTGTAATGACATCATCAGAATGGTATGTGGAAGTATTTTCAAGTCTAAAATGAAAACGAGGCTCGCTATCAAGATTGCGGCGTATTTTCATTTCGCAGAAATAGAAATTATTATTGGATGCATTAGCGTTTATTATCATGAAACATTAAATAAAAATCATTAAATGAAGATAATATGAGGATAGCACACACTGATACAACACACAGGTGGATATAGGGTAAGCTTATTCAAACTGTTGAATTGATGTGACAGTGATAGGCATACAACAGAGACTAGTTAAATTTGTTTTATGGTGATTTTATTTTATGGAAAATACAACTGACGGTAATTATAAATGAGATGATAATGATAATATCACAGTATTCCTGACAGCCTATCTCTAGTGCAGTATAAACCTCAATGTTTTTGTGATTTTTCTGTAGCGTTTCGGGTCTGGGTGCTGGAGGGTTAATTTATAATTTATTGTTCAACTATTTGAAAATTATTTGTCTGCCTTCCATTTTGTATTGAACCGCTTGCTTATTGTAGTCTTGTGCTTATCTTATAGGCCAAGCCTGCACCTCCTTGTTCAACGTGTCATAAGTTCGTCGGTATCGCATTTCAGGGCCACGTTTAAGATGCTCGTCTTGTAATATTGATGATCGATGTAGTATTTGTTCAGTGTTGTCCCCCGAACCGATGGTTAGGTATTTAGTGGAGGAGGAGTTCGCTGGGTCTGATGCGGGGTCAGGCAGTTCTAAATTAAACTGGGAAACACCTTGAAGATTTCTGATGTCTATCCTGTTCCTATGCTATGTATACGTTTTTATGTGGTATACTTGACTATGAAATCTCTTCCGTTTTGGGTACGGTTTGTATGTAAGGTTGCTGCGACAACCCACCTTACCGAGAACGAAAGAAATAGATATCGGCTCGCCTCGTTTGTAGATGAACTTTAACGATACTTGTATTCGATATCCGGGCCTGATCTGACTGACTACTAGAACTTGCAGGTAAGCTACGGTGATCTTCCGTAGTCTCCAGAGTCAACAACAAACTATGTGTCAAACTTTTGCCTTGTATTAATATCACAAGGTGATCGTTTTATTTGCTAACTTAACTGTATAGTAAACCTACAAAGTCGGTAACTTTTACTGTTACCAGTTTACGTATTTATGATTCGCTAACTTAACTGTATAGTAGATCTACAAAGTCGGTAACTTTTACTGTTACCAGTTTACGTATTTAGGACGGATTAATTGAATGTTTCCTAACCTTTCACAATGAACTAGCATTACTCCCAGCTGCTCTGGTTTGCTATACTATTCAAACTAGCTCTTGCCTACTTAAAGCCATTCAGCAAGAGCGTTTCACAAGGTGCGAGGCGGACCGGACCCCAAACTAAAGTTAAAGTCCCGTTTATATACCATTTTCGTTTCTATTCTCCCTCCATCTTGGTTTCGTACCGCCGGAGGTTGTTCTGATTCTCATTGGATTATGACATCACTTTGACCAATCAAAACTCCCACCCTCCCGACTGGGGCGGGCGCCTTTTACCTAGCGCGTTTGGGATTCCTGTTGGATTAGCACGTCATTTCTGACGGATGACTTGCCACAAATGACTGATGCTTATTTGATAGCAAGGCTTATTGGTGAATTAGCTTGCCTCTAATTGATGCGTTTTCGATAGTAACTTTCGGTTGTGCCCTTTAGTGCCTACAGGACGCTACTATGTCCATGTCCTGTCCATTACCTATTATTCGACAACTTGTAGAATGCTAGAGTTAATCGGTACACTAGTTACCATTGCACCCAGCTGCCTCCGCTTATCTGGCCACGAGAATTCGTGGGAACACAGACTGCTACGTAATTAACTAAGTCCGTTTGTCATATCTACTCCCTTAATTGACTCCAACATTCCAAACTGGTGCTAATCATCAAAAGTCATACTCGATTCAGTTTCTGCAGATTGTCCCTTTCGTGGGAACACAGACCGCTACGTAATTAACTAAGTCGTTTGTCATATCTACTCTCTTAATTGACTCCAACATTCCAAACTGGTGCTAATCATCAAAAGTCATACTCGATTCAGTTTCTGCGGATTGTACCCGCGCACTAACCGAGGTATCCATTGCCAGTCATCCAGTGCTGATAATATATATCTAAATAATAAGATGCTGGTTATACATCTAAATATACAGGGTGACATAACGCACTAGCTGACGTATCCATTGCCAGTCATCCGGTGCTGATAATATATATCCAAATAATAAGATGCTATAGTTGATGCTCATGCATTCAGATGCTCATGCATTCAAGCATACACAGTGACATAGTCTCTTAGCTTACCTGGTGTTCAAACATGTAATTTCACTGAAGTCTTATACTCGTAAATATAAGATGTGCGCAGGGTCACGACTCCCTACGTACAGTCCGATATCTACACATGCCCCTCAACCGAAGTTAATTAACCATCTCTCTAGGGCTACAGAGAGTGACAATTAACTCGTTGTGCACTATCAACAACCCTACACTGCCATACCAGACACCTCCAGACTATGTCACAATCATAACTACGTCATTACGTACTTCAACAACAGTAATTAAACATGTCCGGGTAACGGAATATCATGCGCAATGACCATCCCCGGAAACATAGGAAAACAGCATAATCCTATACAAATTACAAACTTGTCCGGGTAATGGAATATCATGCGCAACTGACCATCTCCGGAAACACATTAATAGCATCATTAAATATAACGGTATAATATGCTTAATATAATAACAGCAATAA
Organism: Chaetoderma sp. LZ-2023a; assembly: GCA_034401795.1. Taxonomy (NCBI): domain Eukaryota; kingdom Metazoa; phylum Mollusca; class Caudofoveata; order Chaetodermatida; family Chaetodermatidae; genus Chaetoderma; species Chaetoderma sp. LZ-2023a. The sequence continues at coordinate 189,571,047 of CM067359.1, forward strand.
CATCTTGAATCCACAGTGCAATACCATTACAAATCATGTTCAATTAATAAACAACAATATAAAGTCATTTTCCTACCATGAAGTGTTCCATATACAGCATATGAAGTTAACTCTTAAATGTCATTGGGGTGATTCCATGCGATCACCGAGATCTATGTTAGGTTCACCAATGTCACCATATAACTCCACGTCAATCCCGTGGTCAGCCGTCGGGTCGATCTCAGTCCTGGCAACAGCGTTAGGCGACGACCCGGCCAACATCTCCACCATTACTGGCAGGGCTGCAGTTCCCCGCAGGGGCAGAGGATGAATCTGATGTGGTGCACTACTATGGGCCGCAGGTGGCTTGCATTTAATCCAAATCCACATGCGTTGTAAGACGCCACATTTATATAAAATAAATAACACAATAATTACTACAACGGAGGAGCCCGTTGAATATGCTACGATCGAGCGTACTCCAATGCCATCGACCATCACTGGGTCGATCGCGGACAGCGGTGCTAGCGGCACGTGCTTGGACTTTTGTAAATGGTTCCAGGGTTGCATTTTCAAATGGTTCACTATCATGGACTGGTTCAGAACTCCGGTCACATCCAAATGGGGCATCTCAATGGCCAGGCTAACGCGAGTGTACGTCCGACTGTAAGACGCAACAGGCTCGAATTGCCAGCCTTTCCCGCTATAACCACATTCACCAGACATCAATGCATACACTCCATTACTCACCACACACCGGTCGGTCAGTCGTCCGTCACAGTGTATATCCATTGTTTCACCGAACGTTTGCAACACCATGCCTACTTTCTTATGGGCAAATAATTTACTAGCGGTTACGTTGGATTCTGATAGTTGAATATTACACTGGCTATCCGTCGTGTTTGTCAATATGCTCACTATGCAGGGCACGTGGGTCTTATCGACCCCTAGTCCGCCCAAGTGGAACCAAAGCCACTCTCGCCCCTCCCGGTCTGATCCAGCACTACACACTCCATCAGGTCCAGTATAACTATCATCTCCATGATTAGTTGGGCTATCCGGTCACCTTTCCTCACCCGAAAACTATCCCTGCCAAAGTTAAATAGGACCACGCCTACGTTCCCGCGGTAATCCTGATCGATTACTCCCGCACCCACGTCTATGAAATGTTTCGCAGCTAACCCCGACCTTGGCGCTACTCGTCCATAACACCCCTTCGGGACCGCAATCTGAATGTCCGTTTTTACCACCACTTTGTCCCAAGCCGGTATCACGTGGTCACAGGCGCTATACAAGTCGTAGCCGGCAGCGAACTGTGATCCCCGCGTTGGCGGATACGCATTACTCGTTATCCGAGCAAACTCGAGCTTAACTGATTCCCACGCCATGTTCTAAGGCTTCCTACCCGAAACACTGCTGCCTGTACTGGTGCGAGGTTTACTTTACTACTAACGCTACTAACATACATACCTGAACGAAATACATGATGCTACGCTAGTGCAATGCTTACTGGTACAAACCATAGACAGAAGGATAACTAGCGGCGGCTACGTCGCCTTATAACTGCCTCTATACGATCGATGAAGTCATCGTACAGGGCACGCCCAAAAGCGCCAATCCTGACTCGCTTGTTGTTCGTTTTGACGTCAAGCACATGACTGCGCTTGCGCATAAAGTAACGGGGCGTTGGCCGCGTTTCCATTGGTTCCGGCACATCCTCGGGTACCTCCTCCGAGGTGTCTGTCATACCAGCCGGTGGAGTCACGTGAGTTTCCATCGGTGTCTCATGGTTTCGAGTCTCACTCATACCAGGTTGACTGATGTTATTATCAACCATCCTACCCACCTTACTCACCCTCGGTTCATCATCAGAAGCTGGTCGCTTCCTACGAGCTCTCTGACCAAGGGTTGCCTTGGGGTCGGGTTTTGGCCCTTCTTCGGACCGTGGGAGCATCATCACCCTTGGATGATGGCTATCTTTCGTACCCTTCGCAGGGTTACGAACAGGGCATGGCCGTACCTTGTCCCAGCACATTTCTGAGTCGACTACGTGTAACTTAGATATATTCAGTACGCGCACCTTCCCAGACCTTTGATGCCGGACATGAGCCACTGGCCCATTGATCTTAAAGATCTCATATTCGGGGTCACTGTGCGAGGTCAACTTCATGCGTTCCTCCGCCTTTACGACCACCGAATCACCCACCTTAAACACACCAGCGTTTGCATGCTTGTCAATCTGCTCACGATGGACCTCACGAGACCTAGCCGTTTCCATACGAGCGCGCAGTAGGGCATTGTTGAGACATGTCAGTCTCTCACCCAGATCCTGCGATGCGTCTACTGGAATAGCAAACAGCAGTCTTGCCCGTCGACCGTAGGTCAGATAAAATGGCGTGTATCCTGTCGTGGAATGACGAGTATTGCGATACGCGGTTAACGCCGCACCCAATTCATCCTCCCACGTACGAGAAGCATTGTTAACCCCTTTCTGGATTAAGTCCTTAAGGGTCCGATGGAACCTCTCGGTACGCCCATTGGTTTGTGGGTGGTAGGGACTCGATCTTCTATGGTCGATCCCATGCTCTCTAAATCGCTCTTCTAGCGACTTAGAACCAAACTCCTTCCCCTGATCCGTTATTACGATCTCAGGGACACCATGACGAGCGACGTACTCGTTGAAGAACTTGTCTTCAACATTTTGAGACGTCTTAGCTGGAATCGGATACGCTTCTGCCCACGCAGAACAGTGATCGACTATCGTCATGATATACACATTACCTTTATTCGACTCCAACAGTGGACCTACCAAATCCATACCGATTATCTGACTCGGATAAGTGGCCATGGGCATCTCACTGTACCTCGGTTGAGTCGTGACAGGTCGGTTAACCTGGCACGTCGTGCACGTCTCTAGCATACGTACCACGTCTTTCCTTAAAGACGTCCATACAAATGAATCTCTTACTATACCGATAGTCTTCTTCAGACCTTGGTGACCAGCTTGTTCATGAGCTTTCCGGAGCACTTTCTCGCGGAACAGGGTAGGTAAGACAATTCTGGGGTACTCAGCGTCCAACACTGAAGGCGTAATTAAAGAATACAGAATACCGTTCTTGACCATGTACTCCTCCGGGGTGTTCTTAAACAACTCCGGGTATTCCTTGGTTTGCTCGGTACACAACTCGTCGTAGGGAACGTCAAATACCTCTAGAGGGACGTGCGGCAACACACCCTTGTCTACATCCGGTATAACAAAATCGCCTGTGTCTAGGGTGGCGATCTCCACTGGACGACGTAACCTGGACAACATGTCTGCTCGAATATTCTTCGAGCCTTGGATGTATTCAATCTTACATCCGTACTCGGCAATCAGCACCACCCAGCGCTGCACTTTCGTGTTTTTAACCTCTCCCACAAACAAACTCTTTAGGGGTTTGTGGTCAGTATACACGGTGAACTGCGCGCCAAATAGATAAGGCCTAAGCTTCTTCAATGCGTATATCACAGCATAAGCTTCCTTCTCTATTACAGGCCAGTTTAGCTGACTGTCCTTCAGGGTAGAGCTTACATACTGTAACCCCCTTTCTATACCCTTATCATCTACCTGTACCAATATCGCACCTATCGCATAGCTAGACGCATCAGTATAAAGCTTATACGGAGCATTTAAATTCGGATAGGTGAGAACCGTCTCACTACACAGCAAGTTTTGTAATTTCTTAAACGCTTGCTGTTCCTCCTTACCCCATTCAAAACGTTTATATTTCTTAGTCAATTCTATCAAAGGCTTAGCAATTTCGGCATAGCCTTGCACACAAGAGCGGTAATAACCTGTAGCTCCAAGGAAACTTCTCACCTCACCCACATCGCGTGGCGGTGACATTTCTCTTATGACCTTGACCTTCTGAACCTGAGGAGCCACCCCTTGTGCCGAAACACGATACCCCAACAAGTCCACAGACTTACAGGCAAATTCGCATTTCTTTTTCTTAACCTGCAAATTATACTCTTGAATCCTACGCATAATTGTGCGCAAATGCTGTGCATGTTCAGCCGGGTTTCTTGAATATACGACTACATCATCAACGAAAACATGCAAATATTTTCCCACGAATTCTCGGAAAATATCGTTCATTGCCCTCTGAAATACGGCACCTGAGTTCGCAAAACCGAACGGCATCCGAATCCATTCGAACAAACCTTCACTGCAGACGAACGCTGTCTTCTCTATGTCTTGGCTGTCCATTGGTATCTGCCAATAGCCAGACTTCAAGTCCATAGTCGAAAATATCGTTGCGCCGCGTATCGAGTAAAAAATATCCGTTATATTCGGCAATGGATAACTGTCTCTACGACATACAGAATTCAACTTCCTGTAGTCAACACAAAATCTCATGTCCCCGTCCTTCTTAGGGACTAACGTAATGGGCGACGCCCAGGGCGATGACGACGGTCTTATGACGCCCGCTGCCAGCATTTCAGCCACTTGATTCTTGACTACATACTGCTTGGCAAGCGGTAGATGGTAGGCTTTCTGCCTTATAGGAAATGCATCTCCTGTTGGTACCGTGCACTTCACTTTGGAGACCAATCCTAAAGTGTTTGGATGAGCCGTATCAAAGTTATCCGCAAAGTCCTCAAGCACTTTGTCGATAGCTTTATATCCGGTCGTTTCCTTGCAACTCTCATACACATAATCTATTTGCTCCCTATAGGGATATCTAAAGGGATATACCTGGCCAAACCATACTACTACATTGGCCTGATAATCAATCTTCGCATTTCCCAAGTGCAAAGCATCTGCCCCAAGCAAACATTCATGCCGCATTCTCGCTACTACCGTACTCGGAATAGGACGGGCGTTACTGAATTTTACCTGGGTCTCCCCCAAAAGTTTTATTGGGGAACCATTTACTGCCAAGAGCATCTTCGCTCTTTTCAATGGCCTAGCATTCAACATGCTACGCCATATATCCTTGCGAATCAAGGATGTACTAGCACCAGTATCCACTAAGGCATGCAAGTACTTACCCTGATCCGTTAGACCGTTTTTATCCATTTTCAGACGGATTAGAAACCGCTCGGTCGGTGAACTCACCAACGGTCTCCTCCGTCGTCGTTTGTTGACGGACTCCTCCGTCCACTAACTACCTCGGCGTAACTGTTTTGACAGGAGGATGAGTCCTGTCCGACACCGTATGAATAACGGCCATGCTCATCCGTCCCTTCACCGGTCAACACGAATCCATCGCGGTCCTCATATTCGTCATTACTTCTTAAACAATTGTTTATGTCCTTTCTGACATTCCGTGAACAGTCCCTCGGCGTGACAGTTCTCTCCTGCTGTCTTCGGTCGACTAGGTCGATGTCCATATCGTCGGTGTGGGGACGCTTGATCGCCCGGCGGCCGGTTGGACCCTTTTGTTGGGTCCATGCAGGACCATTCTGCGGCGGATGTCCGTACTGTGGGCAGTCTCTCACGTAGTGGCCGTCTTTGCCACACCCGAAACATCTTAACGTTATGGCAGGAGTCGTCTTCCGGTTCATATATGCTCCAAAACAATTCTGGGAACAGGTCATCGGCGGCGCCCGTCGCGGTTGTCGGGGTCGCTGGGCAGCCTGTCTGCTGACGTTCTCCCTCGGCTGTACCGCTTGACGACAGTCACTTTTGTAATGGCCGACCCGGCCACAATTATAGCAGGTAATGTGCTGCAAGTCTCGTCCCGTTCTGACTGGTCGGGGCAAGGGTGGGGCGTGTTGCTTTGCCTGCGGGGCTGTCTTCTTCGTGGGCTGGGCAGCCCCAGCCACCGGCTTCTGCTGCTGTAGCTGCATGTCACCGACCAAGCCACAGAGTCGCTCAATCATCTTGCTCTGTTGAGCAATCTGGTTTTTTTAATGTTCCCACCACACTCCAGACCTCTTTTTCCTCGTCTGGTCCTAACATATTCACCTCCATGCTTTCCTCCTGGCACTCCTCTATTTTCATCGCCCGGAGCAGATCGTCGCACGTGGCTTCTTCTTCCGCAATTTCGATCGCCCGGCCCAACGTGGTGGCCTTCCTGACGATTCGCTTGCTCAGGCGGTGGTCAGACAAGCCCTTCAGGTAAATACCCATCACGGTCCGACGGTTGTCGGCGTTCTCGACAGGGTATGCTCTAGCGCTCATCTCTCTAAACCGCCTGTTGAAGGTGATGACGGTTTCGTTCCGCCGTTGCCTCACCCCCTCTAAATCGTACTTTATACATTCGCCTTCGTTGGCTGATATGAAGTTTACCGTGATATAATCATGGAACTCATCAAATGTGACGTCTTCTCGGACTTTGCCCATCAAGAACCCATCTATGGCCCTCGATAGCTGCCCGCGTGCCGCTCGGGTGATGACATAGGCAGGTATGCCTTCGAGTCTCCCCTCGTTTGCGACCCATGCTCTCCGGGTATCGTCCAATAAGGTTCGCACCTCCGGCACGACACCGTCGCAGGGCTGAATTCGGTAGATCGTGTCCCTGATTTCACGGCGGTACACCTGCTCGGCCTCCCGACGATTACTGCTTTCCACAATGGCCCCCGCCATCGCTACTCCCATCGTCTGCATAGCGGCGATGGTCTCCGGTCGAAGCTGGGGTGCCAGTGGTACCTCCATGGGTGGCATGGCTGGGTCAGCGCTCCTCTTGGGTCCCGTTGCCATTCTGTGTCTACTTATAATGAAGGCCAATAATGATTCTTTGGAGACGGGGTTGCTCGGGGCAGACTACCTCGGTGGTGATCTTTACAGTGGAACCCTCGCAATACTCGTGATGTTGGGTGATTCTGGTGCTGTCGGCCAACTTAGCCGCGTCTAGGAATGTCTTTACACGGTCCGCTACGTCGTTTAATACGATGGCTGAATTGGAGAGTGGCGTCTCTGGTTGGGCCATATACTAGTTACTCACGGTTGACTCCGGATCCTGGCTGGTGAAGCCACTGAAGATTTCTGATGTCTATCCTGTTCCTATGCTACGTATACGTTTTTATGCAGTATACTTGACTATGAAGTCTCTTCCGTTTTGGGTACGGTTTGTATGTACGGTTGCTGCGACAACCCACCTTACCGAGAACGAAAGAAATAGATATCGGCTCGCCTCGTTTGTAGATGAACCTTAACGATACTTGTATTCGATATCCGGGCCTGATCTGACTGACTACTAGAACTTGCAGGTAAGCTACGGTGATCTTCCGTAGTCTCCAGAGTCAACAACAAACTATGTGTCAAACTTTTGCCTTGTATTAATATCACAAGGTGATCGTTTTATTTGCTAACTTAACTGTATAGTAAACCTACAAAGTCGGTAACTTTTACTGTTACCAGTTTACGTATTTATGATTCGCTAACTTAACTGTATAGTAAATCTACAAAGTCGGTAACTTTTACTGTTACCAGTTTACGTATTTACGACGGATTAATTCAATGTTTCCTAACCTTTCACAATGAACTAGCATTACTCCCAGCTGCTCTGGTTTGCTATACTATTCAAACTAGCTCTTGCCTACTTAAAGCCATTCAGCAAGAGCGTTTCACAAGGTGCGAGGCGGACCGGACCCTGAACTAAAGTTAAAGTCCCGTTTATATACCATTTTCGTTTCTATTCTCCCTCCATCTTGGTTTCGTACCGCCGGAGGTTGTTCTGATTCTCATTGGATTATGACATCACTTTGACCAATCAAAACTCCCACCCTCCCGACTGGGGCGGGCGCCTTTTACCTAGCGCGTTTGGGATTCCTGTTGGATTAGCATGTCATTTCTGACGGATGACTTGCCACAAATGACGGATGCTTATTTGAGAGCAAGGTTTATTGGTGAATTAGCTTGCCTCTAATTGATGCGTTTTCGTTTGTCATATCTACTCCCTTAATTGACTCCAACATTCCAAACTGGTGCTAATCATCAAAAGTCATACTCGATTCAGTTTCTGCGGATTGTCCCTTTCGTGGGAACACAGACCGCTACGTAATTATCTAAGTCGTTTGTCATATCTACTTCCTTAATTGACTCCAACATTCCAAACTGGTGCTAATCATCAAAAGTCATACTCGATTCAGTTTCTGCGGATTGTACCCGCGCACTAACCGACGTATCCATTGCCAGTCATCCAGTGCTGATAATATATATCTAAATAATAAGATGCTGGTTATACATCTAAATATACAGGGTGACATAGCGCACTAGCTGACGTATCCATTGCCAGTCATCCGGTGCTGATAATATATATCCAAATAATAAGATGCTATAGTTGACGCTCATGCATTCAATCATACACGGTGACATAGTCTCTTAGCTTACCTGGTGTTCAAACATGTAATTTTACTGAGGTCTTATACTCGTAAATATAAGATGTGCGCAGGGTCATGACTCCCTACGTACAGTCCGATATCTACAACCTGTTGTTATTACACCACAAACATCCTTTACCGTTCAATCACTACTTGCTAAATCAACTACTCTGCATTTAGCCACCAGAATAAAATTTTTATACTTGCTTACATGCTTCCATATGCCTATACCAATTCATCACACTCTCGACCTGGCTACTGGTAGAGTACACTCCCAGCATATAGCATATCAGAGACTGGCACCAGTCTATGCACACTCCTCAGTGACACCTGTCACCTGCACATGTACGCACATGCGCAGCGGAGCCAAACTAGGAAACGGATTCACTTTTTAAATATTCTGCAAGCAGATAGTTAGCTTAAAATCTAGTCAAAACTTTTTGTACTTGTTTACTGTGTCAGTAACTGATTTGAAGGATTACGAAGTCTCTGTTGACAGAGTTACATGTGTTGAATGTTTTATGGATTTCTGATGATTTATTGTACTTATGTAACTTCGTTACCTGTTTTCGTGGTAGTCAACCATGCTTTCCATTTCATCATCATCGCCATTTACCCTAGCCATTTATACACTCATTATGTCCCGCTAACTAGAAGTTCTACCTTTAAGGTTCTCTTACTTCGTATTCTGAAGAGTACCAAGATACATTTGTAATATCTGTGTTGTTATTACACCACAAAAACATCCATTACCGTTCAATCACTACTTGCTAAATCAATTATCTGCATTTAGCTACCAGAATAAGATTTTTATGCTTGCATACTCTCCTCCCCATGCCTATTCCTATAAATATGGACCCTCAACCAGGCTACTGGTTAGGTCCATCTCCAGTATATTAACTGATATAGACTGGCACCAGTCTGTACGCCTGTCACTAAGCGCGCTTGCGCATGCGCACTGGAGCCCAAATAGGAAACCGATTCACTTTTCAATTATTCTGCAAGCAGAACAACTGCACAAATATTATCAGAAAGTTTTTATAGCTTTGCGCTGTGTCAGCTTACTATTGAAGGACTTCCTCATGCTAAGATATGCCTACTATGAAGTTTATCCTCCAAAAAATTGTTTTGGGAAGTAATTAGTGGTTATATTGAAGTTTATAACTATGTATATAAATGTTACCGGTTTTCGTGGGTTTCATTTTCGTGGTAACAACTTTAATATGCCTAAGTCATCATCATAGAAAAACACTCTATTACTCCAGTGAGCCCTTAATCACTTTCAGTTAAAAGAAAAAATAGTGCTTTACAAGGAATTACATTTATTTCCCTATGATAGAAAACAATCTTGAATTTGAACTTTTCCGACCTTTCTTTGAAAGATATTTGCATGTTTCTAGACTCCTTTTATCGAAATTCTAAGCTGTATGCTTCTTTCGTAATCTTTTTTCGTTTTTTAAGAGTGTTTTAACGACCGATAAATCAAGTGCACGTCCTCAATCTGTGAACGAGTTCACTCTGTGGAGTATAGAGGACATTTCTGTTTTAAGTGCGCTGTGTGTACCCCCACATTGATGTGCGGGTTTTGCATAGGGTGGTCTGCGTTCATATCTAAGTTTCCAGCGCTGCCCTATGGTCGTCCTTCCCCTTCCTCCGTTGCTGGTAGACAAAAGCTTAATATGTCTAATCCAGCAGCAACGGAGGGGTGGCGGGGGTGCTTCTTCGGCGAATTCGGAAGCAGTGATAGCTTTATTTGCGAGATTTGAATCCTTCGCTGCAGTTTTGACTAAAAGAATATCTTCTGCCATCATGGAGGCCAAGAAACAGGAAGTTTCTTCTGATTCCGACGATAGCCCGAGGGCTAGCGGGCGTTCCCGCAAATGGGGGAAACCGATTCCTCTAACGTCAATGTAAGTATTCAGGTCTCCTAAGCAGAAGTCTAGAGCGACTAAGCTCTCGAAGGTGGGCTCGTGTAGTTCACTGGGTCAAACCCACATTAGACTTGTGGGTGACAGGCATAACCCTCAAGCAGTGGTGGCGGAGGCGGAAGCTGATGTCCATAAGCCTGGTGCTTATGCTAATGCCAAAATTTTCGGGCATACCGGTCGTCAAGATTCTTCATAGGTCGCCTATAGCCATAGGCCGCAATCTAGTTTTGCTAGTTCTTCCGGTTACGTTGGGGTGGATTCGGATCCTCAGGACTCGGGTTTACTTCCGTTTTCCGGTGTTACTTCCGTTCCGACCGTTTCTGGTATGTCTTCCGGGGTTTTTTTTGCAAGTGGATTCAGGTCCTCAGGACAGGGCTTACTTCCGTTTCCGGATCTACCTCCGTTCTTTCCGTATCCGGTTTGCGTATTTCCGGTTCCTATGCTTATTCTGGTTTTTTAATGTACATCCGGGTTCAGTTTCCGGTTGTCTTCTTCCGTTTTGGGCATTTCCGTTTCCTATTTTTGCACGTCCGGATTCGTACATCCGGGGATAGGGTCATTACCGGTTTGGTGTTCTATGATTAACTTCCGGTTCTGTCTTCCTTTTTTGGATTTCCTGTGATAGCTCTTACTGAGATTCCAGGTTTGTCTTTCCTAGGATCTAGTCATCATTTTGTCTAAGAGTTAGTCTTATTTCAGTAAGTGCTTTTAAAATCGGAATGTTTAATCGCTGAAAATATTAATTCCGAGACATTGCCAGTCTTGAAGTCTCTTTTGGAATTGTAGATATTCAGCATTTATTCTTTTATCAGTGAAACATTTCAACGTAATTAAAGACTTCCGACTGGTTGCCGGATGGGTTTTTTGTTGCAAATTCCTGAGTTTTGCTTACTAAGATCGAGTTTGGCAGTTTCGTGCCATGCCTTTTGGCCTGACCACGGCTCCTTTTCTTTTTCTCGCCTAGTCTCAGCCGTGGCAGAAATTTTCACCGTCGTTCTATCCATCTCCACATTTATATAGACGATTGGTTAGTAAAGTAAGTCTCCTTCAATTCTCTCAGGAATTCTTCCAGAGGTTTGCAGTCTGGCATGCAACCTAGGGTGGATTTTAAATCTAAAGAAATCACGCCTAGGTCCCTCTCAAATCTTCACGCATCTAGGTTTTTCTTTCGATCTGGCCCAGGGTCTAGTCTTCCCCTCAGATCCAAGAATAGAGGCTTTATCAGTGGCAATGGAAATCCTGTCTTCTTCCATGGTCTGAGCAAGATTTCTGCTAAGAGTGATAGGTTTGATGGTCAGCATAGAGAATGTTATTCCATGGGCGACGCTGATGAGAAGACCCTTCCAAATGTATTTGATGTCCCTTTGGAAGCAGTCAGTTCTCTATTTACCATCAGATTCCCATCAGAGAACACTTGATTCCTCTTCTAGATTTTTGGAAAGAGCGTTCTCTGCTTCTGATGGGTGTTCCACTGGTAAAGTCCTCCCCTCAGCCGATTGTCTTCACAGATGCTTCTCAGGAGGGATGTGGAGCGGTCTGGGACTCCCGGTCGGTTTCCGGTCTTTGGTCCCTGGAGGAGTCGACAGCTCATATCAACATTCTGGAATCGTGTGGTGTCAAGAAGGCTCTCCTTTCATGGTCAGATCTTGTGATAGGTCTCAAAGTCTCGATTCGGTCGGACAATTTGACTGTGGTCTCTTATATCAACAGGGGGGGGGGGGGGGGGGGGTGTGTACAAGGTCATCCCTCCTTTGTCTAGAAGTGTGGAACCTTCTCTTATGGTGTCACAAGAATCAGATTCCTCTAGTGTCTTCTCATGTCCTAGGCAGTCTGAATTTTCTTGCGGACCAACTGTCACGTCCCAGCAAATTCGCCCACACAGAGTGGCAGTTAAAGAGGTCGGTTGTCAAAGCGATTTTCAGTCTTATGGATCGTCCTCTGGTAGATCTGTTTGCGATATCTCTGAATGCTCAGATCGCTTACATGACTCTTTTTCCAGACAGTCAAGCCCTGGTGGTGGATGCCCTGTCTCAGTCCTGGACAGGAATGTTCGTCTATGCGTTCCCTCCAACGATTTTGATTCCGTTAGTGTCAGAGCTCTAGATAAGCAGGGTTTTTGCGTTTTTACCCAATTAGAATTGCCAATCACCCAATTAATTTTTAACATCATGAGTACTGAAATAGAACAATAATGTATAATAACCCAATTAAATTCCAAAGAAACCCAATTTACAAAATTTCTAAGAGTGAATCACCCAATTATTGAACAGCTTACCTAGAGCTCTGGTTAGTGTTGAAGAATGTCAAAGAACAAATCTGCGAGATTATTATAGCTCCTTTTTGGCCAAAGAGGATTTGGTTTGTAGACCATCTAGATCTCCTGGTAGGCTTCCCTCATCTTCTTCCATTCTCCCATGATCTTCTGGCTCAAGTAAGAGGTCTTTGTCTTCATCCAAATCCAGAAATCTTCAGTCTGTGCGTTTGGAGAATATCGAAACTAAAGTCTACGAGAATAGAGTTTCTTCAAGATCTCCAGTAATTATCGATTCTTCAAGAAGAGAGTTGACCCGCAGAGTTTACAAGTGTCAAATTAAAATTTTTGGAGAATGGTGTTCAGACCAAGCTCTCGTGCACGATTCAAATTGTTTTACAAATATTCCCGAAGTATTAGACTTTTTAACATATCTCTTTGATTCCTTACATTTATTGGCTAATACGGTTAGGGGATATAGATTTTCTCTGGCATCTCTTCCTTGCCTTCTGTATGCCGATGTCAAGGACACTACGACCTTTAATAGTTTTTATTAGAGGTCTAGGCAATATTCGTCCTCCGACAGCTAAGCCTTTACCTTCATGGAACTTGGCGTTGGTTCTTCAAGTGCTGGCAGGCCATCATTTTGAACCTCTTTCCTCTATTAGTATTAGCGGCCTCTGCTAGAAGGCGTTCAGAATTCATGCTTTTTCTGCTGAAAGGGAGAGATTTATAGTTTCAGGAGATGGTTTAGTTTTATATCCCAGAAGGGATTTTTTATCTAAAGCTCAGTCTAACCGGTTTCCTGCTAGTCCGATCATTTTAAAATCATTATCGTCTTTTTCGCCTTCCGATAAACTCTGGTGTCCTGTTAGGGCATTAAGAATGTACAAACACCGAACTGATTTCAAAAGATTTGATCCATCCCTTTTATGGTTTTCTTATGCAGAAGAGTTAACTAACCCGGTCTCAAAGTTTACGATATCCTGATGGATTTGGGAGACGATTAAGCTTTGTTACATGATTGCTTCTCCGGATCAGATTAATCTCTCCCATATTAAAGCTCACAATGTTAGAGGAATGGCTTCCTCTTTTGCACTTTTTGCCGGTTTGTATTTAGATGAAGTCATGTAGGTTGCAGGATGAAGATCTGAATCCTCTTTTACAACCTTTTATCTGAACGATCAGAGTGCAGCAGCCTCCTTCTTTCGTAATATTACGATTTTAACCAAAATAGCTGAAGACCATTTACCAAGCACATCTCGCCATTTTCGTTAAGACTGTGCGTCTGTAAGAAATGGTGAGAGTTTATTTTGGTTTTTATTTATCTCTTTAAGATCAAGTTTTCCTTATTTTATAATCACGGTGTGATTGATTTAAATGCACTATTATGTTATGTTATTAACATTTGGATAAGATTGGTTTGATTTTTATCCTTTTTGTTGATTCTCAAATCGCCTCCCACCTAATGTTTTAAGTCGGGCACTGACCAAATCTACGGGTTTAGCAAGTAGTGATTGAACGATAATGGATGTTTTTGTGGTGTAATAACAACCCCCCACAGACCCCCCCCCCTTGCAGGTTGGTCTGTTGTCTTATTAACCACTATAAAAAACATACTTACCATTCAATCACTATGACCCGGCCTCAGCCACCCCGCATGGAATTGATTTGAGAATTGGCCTATAATATTTGGCACTTAAATTCAGAAAAGTGAATCTGTTTCCTATTTGGGCTCCAGTGCGCAAGCGCGTTTAGTGACAGGCGTCACTATAGAGTGAGTACAGACTGGTGCCAGTCTATATCAGTTAATATACTGGAGATGGACCTAACCAGTAGCCTGGTTGAGGGTCCATATTTATAGGAATAGGCATGGGAGGAGTGTATGCAAGCATAAAAATCTTATTCTGGTAGCTAAATGCAGATAATTTATTTAGCAAGTAGTGATTGAACGGTAAGTATGTTTTTATAGTGGTTAATAAAACAACAGACCAACCCGCAAGGGTGGGTCTGTGGGGCTTTTTTTACTTAAAACAATTCTGATTTTTTTTTAATCCTCATTTTCCCGCCTTTCTAGCATGTGCTTTCTCTGCCTTTGTTAGGCATTTGTTAGAAATGCCTCTTTATTATCAGAAGCTGTATGCTTCATTTTCCCCCATTTTTTCGTTTTTACAGGAAATCCTGGAAAGTCATGGAATTTGAAAATCTAAGTTCCAGGCCTGGAAAAGTCATGGAAATTTGACATTTTGATAAAAGTCATGGGAAATGATAATCTTTCTAAATAAAATCTGATGCCATACAAATTGTAGATATCGGATTGTCTTGTGGGAGTCATGACCCCATTGGACGTCTTATATTTATGAGTAAGACCTCAGTGAAATTATTATTATTTGAAAATACCAGGTGAGCTGGCGAACTGAGCGAATATGAATAAGCAGTAGATATATAGTAGGAAGCTGCACTGGATGACTTCAGCCAGTGCTGATGATAGGATACAGTTTCGCGGAAATAGAATAGGTTTCGCAGAAATAGAATAGGAACCAGATTGAAACTGTAGTAGTATATTCATAGAAGTGAGAATAGATTGGAATAGGACGACGATTCTGAGTTGGTGAAATCTGTCAATAGTTGATGATAAAAGTTGTTGCTGTGGGATCGGCATACACTTTTGTAGTATTCAGCAGTCGTTTCGGCCTTTAGTTTAGTAAATAATAGGGTGGTAAGAATAGATACGAATCGATGGGAATCGAGAGAATTCTAGGAAACAGACTGACATGTAGTTGTTGACGGTCGGCATTCCGACTCCCTTAAGCAAGTACAACAACACCAGCTGGCAATGAGATCATACAGCTCATGTGCTTATTAACGTTCGTTTCCTACAGGCTTATCCACGATAGGCAAGGGACAGGACAGAGGCATTGTAGCATCCTGTAGGAATTAATAACACAATCGAAATTTGTATATCAACTATATGTCTATCAAAGAGAGGCATGCAACAACAACACATTCCGTAATGTTGTTAGTTAGCTGACAGATCGCATCAAATCAGAACCAGCCAACACCGCTTTGACCCTGTTTTAAGTTATCTCCATAGAAGAGAAGCCCAGAGTTTGATTAGTCGAGATGACGTCATAATCAATGAGCATCGAGTCAGACTCTGTGGCAGAGAAACAAAAAGAACTAAGTTTCAGAGTGAAATCGAGAAATAGGCGAACAGGGATTGGTTAGAACGACCAACAGAAATAGGTACGAACTTCTAGGAAGAGATAAGCAGATGTTGATTGGGGGACAAGAATGTGTGGGCCAATCAAGCTGTGGTTATGTCTACCTAGAAGGATGAAAGAACCAGGAACTATGTATTACGATATATATAGATCTATATATCGTAATATGTATAGAAGTTAGTAAAATGTAAATTGTATATAAGAGGCACTTCGTCTCTTAAATGGGGAATCTTTTACCATCGTTGATTCATGTAGGTAAGAGTCTACCTCTGTGATTTCGCAGGAAGCATCATCTCGTATTATAGCAGTAGCGTATAATAGAAATTGAGTAGTCAAATAGTGTAACGTTAGATTGGATATCAGATCAGTAGAACTGGGAGTAATCCATCTAATAATTATTCAGAAATATATTCACAGTTTAGCCTTTATTTTTCGACGGTAAAAGTCGACATTGTTGTAAGTATAATAGTCAATAAATAACCATAATAATATAAGTAGCTAGTCGTAGTTGTGGTTTACTCCAGAAGCATGAAACACCATCGTGTCTTACCTGTGCATCTTTGATAAGTCAGATAGGCCCGTATTGCTAACAGAAATATCTTCATAAAATTGGAAGAGGCGAGCCAGCAATAGTACCGCTACAACGTTGGAAAGATAGATTGTCGCAGCAATCTTCTAAACATCACAGGTCTTTCCGAAGTCGTAGTGGTAGTCATAATCTTGTGTAATCGGAGATCGAAAATCTTCAAAATGAAAAATGAGAAAATAAAGCTCGGAAATACACATTTCCATTTCTTTATCGCGGCGATCACATGCTTTCATTCATTGTCAAAGTCATACATCCGACCAACATAAAATGACCCAAAACAACACAAGAAATAAAATGAGGTTAGATCCCTTCATACACATCTATGTTGGAAGGCCAAATTAAACTCTTTTGTGATTGGAGACATTCCACTGAACTATATCTGGACTGGAAGGAGGCCTCCCAAATAAAAGCAGGTTGTTATTACACCACAAAAACATCCATTACCGTTCAATCACTACTTGATAAATCAGTTATCTGCATTTTGCTATCAGAATAAGATTTTTATGCCTGCATACCACCTCCCCATGCCTAATCCTATTCCTATGGACCCTCAACCAGGCTACTGGTTGAGTCCCATCTCCAGCCTACCATCAGGTATAGCCTGGCACCAGTCTATACTCACCTCATAGTGACGCTTGTCGCTAAGCGCGCTTGCGCATGCGCATTAGAGCCCGAATATGAAACAGATTCACTTTTCAAGTATTCTGCATGCAGAATAGTTGCCTAAAAATATTTGTATAAGTTTTCGTGTTTTGCGCTGTGTCAGTGATACCTTTTGACTTGATATCTCGGAATATAATATGCCCAAATGAAGTCAATCCTCCATAAGTTACGTCTAGGAGTATATTTGTGTTTATATGGTATCTTATAGACAAATTTTATATATTACCGGTTTTCGTGAAGATCGTTTTGCTTCGTGGTATCTTGATTATTATGCCTATCCTTACTTCATCATCATCATTAATAATGTCCAGTCCACTTATAGAGCCTGTAACGAGTTATTTCAAGTGCATTATAAGGATTATCATAAAATATTCCTTGAAAGTTTCTTGTCAGAAATTTGAACTTTCCCGCCGTTAGGAACTGAATTTAGGGTGTCTCTTGCTTTCGATTTTGAGCGGTATGCTTCATTGTTACGTTTTTTCGTTTTTAGGAGTCCGTGAAATTGTCAGACAAGACAAAATGTTCATCTTCAAAATGTGATCGTCATCACTCTATCGAGTTCGCCGGGCACATCTGTGCGAAGTGTACATCCTGTACACCCAATTCTATGTGTGGAATTTGTAACGGGTGGCCGGTTTCGGTATCGAAACCGTTTTTAAAGATTTGTCTGTCAAACAATCGCTGCCCTCTGGTCGTCCGTCCCCTTCCTCCGTTGCTAGCAAGGCAAAGGCTGTCTCCTCCGCAAATGGGGGAAGCCGGTCCCTCTAACCTCTAGGCAGGTTTTAGTGTCACCAAAGCAGAAGTTAAGAGCATCCAAGCTCTTGAAGGTGTGCTCGAGCAGTGCACCTGATAAAACCCACATAAGACTTGAGGGTGACGGGCATAACCCTCAAGCAGTGGTGGCGTCGGCTGAAGCCGACGTCCATAAGGCCAGACCTTATGCTAATGCCAGTTTTACGGTTCCGGTCGTTAAGGTTATGTCTAGATCGCCTGTTTCTAAGAGTTCGATCCCTAGTCTTGCTAGTTCCGGTTCCGTTGTGGTGGACTCGGGTCCTTTGGACTCGGATTTACTTCCGTTTTCCGCATCTCAGTCTTTTTCCATCCGAACTTCCGGTTTAGCAAGACATCCGGGTCTTCAAGATCCGGTTCCTTCTTCTGTGGCTTCCGTTTCCGGTAGGACTTACGGCTTAGTTGGTAATCCAAGTCGGCAAGATCCGGTTACCACTTCCGTTCCGGCCACTTCCGGTCTGTCTTCCGTTTATGTAGGACATCCGGGTCCTAGAGATCTGGTACCTACTTCCGTTTCCGGTTCTATTAGCGCTTCCAGCCATTCCGGGGTCTGAGGACTCCTTTTATTTTTCGAATACCGGTAGAGGCGTTTCCGGTTTGGACGCTAGTCAGTACACTTCCGCTTCCGGTCTTAGGGGTGTACATCCGGGTCATCCAGACATGGATAGACTTCCGATTTCCGTTTCCGGTTTGGAGGCAGCTTCCGGTTTAGCGAGAAAACAAAATTCTCTAGGTCCATCTAGGTTTGATTCTGTTCCAGAAATTTCTCAAAGGTTTTCTCAGGATTCTGTAGCTTCTAACTATGAATCTTTCCTTCCTTCCAAGGATTTATCTTCTCATTCTTCTCCTTCCTTTCGTGATGCGGTTGTTAATCCAGTTTTTTCTAGGTCTTCTTCCTTTGCCTCTTCTTCTCTCTCGTCGAAAGACTTCTCCTCTTCTCATGTTTCTAACTCTTCTCTTTTTAAATCTTCCCTTCCTCCGGGTTTTTCTCGTCTTCCTTCTGCTCTTCATTCTTCTTCTTCCTCTCATGATCAGTTGGATCATTCTTTTGCTTCTTCTCAATCAGCTTCGTCTCCTCCTTCCTCAGTTGCTTCTTCTCCATCTTTTGATCATCTTGATCCGATTGTTTCTGTCTCCTGAGCTTTAGATTCAAGGTTAGATTTTTCTTTGTTTTCCGTGGTTAGAGATTCTTCATTGGATCGTTCTTTTGTTTCTGCTCGTTTATCTATTCTTACGAGATTTTCGGCTAGTTCCTTGGTTCTTCCTTCTTCATCTGCTAGTCAGGATCTGGGTAGAGATTCTTTTTCCTCCTCTCATGTTTCCTCCTTACATGATTCAGTCAGTAGACCTTCCTCTCCTGTGTTTTCTAGGGCAGGTGATTCTTTAGTATCAGGAGACTCCTCAATTCTTATTTCCTCTTCTCCTCCTCCTCTTCCTTCTTCTCTTCCTTCTGCTCTTAAGTCAGTCAGGGCCAGGGATCTGAAGAGGTTTTGCCCGGTCAGAGCCTCTTCGGAAGACTGGTCCATGGCTCACCGATGGATTGCTTCTTCTCTTTCTCTTCAGCTTAAAGAGGAATTCGCTTTGGATCCTCCTTCTTTCGGATCTGCTCTTTCTACTGCTGATCCTTCTTCATCACCTCCTCAAGTTCTTCCTATTGACAATTTAGTGGTCGACATGCTAGATTTCTTCGTTAATGACACGTTTAACTCTGAATTTTCTCTTGTTTCCAAGTATGACTCGCCTGTTCAAATTCCTAAGGAGGACTTTTTGAAAGTTGCTTCTACTCAGTCTCTTTCTGGTCCTGCTTGGGAGGTTCTTTCGTCTCAGTTGAAGGATGCTTCTAAGTCTGATCTGTTCAAATGGGAGTCTGTTTGTAGGTCTCAGATTAAGTCTTCTAATTATCTTGCTCTGCTGTCTGAGGCCGTTCTTAAGGCTGAAGAACGGGGTGAACAAATTCCTTTGGCTGTCTTTCGTTCTTTTGCTGATTTGTCCTGTGGTTCACTTAACTTTGTTTGTATGTCTTTGGGATATATTACTTCCAAACGCCGGTCTAGGAAACTCTGAGGTTAGGATTTCTGGGGTGTTGAAACAGAATCTTGTGGTTGCATCCCCTTTCGGTACTGATCTTTTTGGAGA
This sequence comes from Chaetoderma sp. LZ-2023a, assembly GCA_034401795.1. Lineage (NCBI taxonomy): Eukaryota > Metazoa > Mollusca > Caudofoveata > Chaetodermatida > Chaetodermatidae > Chaetoderma > Chaetoderma sp. LZ-2023a. The sequence continues at coordinate 189,590,916 of CM067359.1, forward strand.
GTCAGTTCCTAATTTAATTAGGGCGGAATCTGAGCGCTTGAAGGCCTCTAGGGAGCTTCAAGCTCAGATTTCGTGTTCCAAATCTTCCTTGAAAAGAGATGTCTTCTGTTAGAAGCCGTAATTCTTCCCCTAGAAGAAAGAGTCAAACCTGATCAGTTTGGAGCTTATCCTTCTAGGGTCTTTCATAACTCTAATTTGTCTTCGTCTGATCGTCGGGATCGATCTTTGGAGGAGGATCGGTTCTATTCCTTTTCCTCTCATCGTTCGAGGTCTAAAGGGAGGCAGTCTCCTTCGTCTTTGGTGAGGGGGGTTCAGACACCCTTCTCGCCGTGCTTCCAGATCCAGAGGACGGTTTTCTTTTAGAGGTTTTCAAGGGAAGAGAGTTTGAAGGTTTGGACAGTTCCCGGGTAGGTCCAACTTTCTCTCTTCTTTCTCCCAGTCCTCCCCTTCTTCCTCTCCCTTTGGAGCAAGCAGTCCAGTGCTGTTTTCCCAACATGCCAGTAGGAGGGCGCCTTTCTCTGTTTTGGGAGAAATGGCAAGCCCTCGTTCAGGACTCCTGGCTAGTATCTCAGATACATTGGGGTTATGCTCCATCATGGATCCATCATCCTCCTCTTCTCTCTCTTTTCCCAGTTTGGACTCCGGTTCCCTCCAATCCGGAGAAACTGGTGGCTTTGGAAGAGGAGTTGGATTCCATGATTGTAAGGTTATAGAGGAAGTTCCCCATTGGCGAGTAGACCCGGGCTACTACTCGATCGTCTTTTTAGTTCCAAAGAAAACAGGAGGTTGGCGTCCAATCATAAACCTGAAAAAGTTAAATCGGAGTATTCTCACCCCAAAATTCAAGATGGAGACGGTTTCCCAGATCATTTCCAGTCTGGATCAGGGAATGTGGACGTCTTCCATAGATCTAAAGGACGCTTACTTCCATGTTCTTATTCACCCTGTCTTCAGAAAGTTCCTGAGGTTTGCCTACAGGGATCGGGTGTGGCAGTTCCGCGCCATGCCCTTCGGCCTGACCACGGCTCCCTTCCTTTTTACCCGTATAGTTTCAGCCGTGGCAGGAATTTTACACCGTCGTTCTATCCATCTTCATGTTTATATAGACGACTGGTTGGTAAAAGCAAGGTCTTCCTCAATTCTCGAAGGTATTCTTCCAGAGGTTTGCAGTCTGGCTTGCAATCTAGGGTGGATTTTAAATCTAGAGAAATCAAGCCTAGTTCCTTCACAAATCTTTACTCATCTAGGCGTTTCTTTCAACCTGGCCCGGGGCCTAGTCTTCCCCTCAGAGCCAAGGATAGAGGCGTTATCAGTGGCAATGGAAATCCTCGCTTCTCCAGTGGTAAGAGCAAGATTCTTTTTAAGAGTAATAGGTCTGATGGTCAGCGTAGAGGTGGTTCCTTGGGCGGCGCTGATGAGGAGACCCTTCCAGATGTATTTAATGTCCCTTTGGAAGCAGTCAGTCCACTCTATCTACCATCAGATTCCCATCAGAGAACATTTGATTCCTCATCTAGATTTTTGGAAAGACCGTTCTCTGCTTCTGATGGGTGTTCCACTGGTAAAGCCCCCTCCTCAGGCAATTATATTTACAGATGCTTCTCAGGAGGGTTGGGGAGCAATCTGGGATGCCCTGTCGGTTTCCGGCCTGTGGTCCCTGGAGGAGTCGTCAGCCCACATCAACATTCTGGAGTTGTGGGCTGTCAAGAAGGCTCTCCTTTCTTGGTCAGATCTGGTGATAGGCCTCAAAGTCTCAATTCGGTCAGACAATTCGACAGTGGTATCTTATATCAACAGGCAGGGAGGTACAAGGTCGTCTCTCCTTTTGTCTAGAAGTGTGGAATCTTCTCTTGTGGTGCCTCAAGAGGCAGATTTTTCTAGTGTCCTCACATGTCCCAGGCAGTCTGAATTTTCTGGGGGATCAACTGTCACGTCCCAGCAAGTTCGCCCACACAGAGTGGCAGTTAAAGAAGTCGGTTGTCAGAGCAATTTTCAATCTTATGGATCGTCCTCTAGTAGATCTGTTCGCGACCTCTCTGAATTCCCAGATCTCTTACATGTCTCCTTTTCCGGATGGTCAAGCCCTGGCGGTAGATGCCCTGTCTCAGTCCTGGGCATGGATGTTCACTTATGCCTTCCCCCCTACTATTCTGATCCCGTTTGTGTTGAAGAAGGTCAAGAACCAAGTTTGCGAGATTCTTCTAATAGCTCCCTTTTGGCCCAAGAGGATTTGGTTTGTAGACCTAGATCTTCTGGTAGACTTTCCTCGTCTTCTTCCAGTGTCCCAGGACCTTCTATCTCAAGTAAGAGGTCGTTGTGTGCATCCAAATCCAGAAATCTTCAATCTGTGCGTTTGGAGAATCTCGAGTCTGAAAGCCTCCAGGATAAGGTTTCTTCAAGATCTCAGGAAATTATTGACTCTGCCAGAAGGGAATCGACCCGTCGAATTTACAAGGGTCGTCTTAAAATTTTTGGTAAATGGTGTTCAGACCAAGGTTTCGTGCCCGATTCTGTTTCTATACCACAAGTTTTAGATTTTTTATCTTATCTGTTTAACTCTTTACATTTGTCTTCTAATACGGTCAGGGAATATAGATTTTCTCTGGCATCTCTTCCTTGCCTTCTGAATGCCGATGTCAAGGATACTAAGACTCTTAATAGCTTTATTAGAGGTCTAGGTAATATTCGTCCTCTGACTGCTAAGCCTTTACCTTCCTGGAATTTGGCTTTGGTTCTTCAAGTTTTGGCAGGTCGCCATTTTGAACCTATTTCTTCTATCAGTCTTAAGCTTTTAACTCTTAAAGCGGTTTTTCTTGTTGCTGCTGCCTCTACTAGAAGACGTTCAGAGATTCATGCTCTTTCTGCAGAAAGGGATAGATTTATAGTTTCAGGTGACGGTTTGGTTTTATATCCAAGAAGGGACTTTTTATCTAAAACTCAGTCTAACCGTTTTCCTGCTAGTCCTATTATTTTAAAATCTTTGTCGTCTTTTTCGGCTTCCGACAAATTTTGGTGTCCGGTTAGGGCTTTAAGAACTTATAAACAGCGAACCGATTTTAAAAGAGCCGATCCTTCCCATTTATGGGTTTCCTACGCGGAAGAGTTATCCAAGACGGTATCAAAAGCTACGATTGCCAGATGGCTTTGTGAGACGATTAAGCTTTGCTACGAAATAGCTTCTCCAGATCAAATTAATATCGCCCATATTAAAGCCCATGACATTAGGGGTCATGTCTACTTCTTTCGCTCTTTTTGCCAGTTCATCTTTAGATGAGGTCATGCAGGTGGCAGGCTGGAAATCTGAATCTACTTTTACCTCATTTTATCTTAAAGACCAGAGTGCAGCAGCCTCCTTCTTTCGTAATATTACGATTTTAACTAAAAAAGCCGAAGACCATATACCCAGCACTTCCCACCATTTTCGTTAGGACTGTGCATCTGTAAAGAATGGTGAGAGTCTTCATTGGTTTTTATTTATTTCTTTAAGTTCTAGTTATCCTTATTTGTTAAATCACGGTGTGATTGAGTTATATGCACTATTATGTTATGTTATTAACATTTGGATAAGATTGGTTTGATTTTTATCCTTGGTTATTGATTCTCTAATCTCCTCCCACCTTATGTTGACATGGGGCACTGACCAAATCTACGGGTTTAGCAAGTAGTGATTGAATGGTAATGGATGTTTTTGTGGTGTAATAACAACCCCCCACAGACCCCCCTTGCGGGTTGGTCTGTTGTTTTATTAACCACTATAAAAAACATACTTACCATTCAATCACTATGACCCGGCCTCAGCCACCCCGCGTGGTAAGATTTGAGAATCAGACTAAATATTTTGCACTTAAATTTAGAAAAGTGAATCTGTTTCCTATTCGGGCTCTAATGCGCATGCGCGCTTAGCAACACTCGTCACTAAGAGGTGAGTATAGACTGGTGCCAGTCTATACCTGATGGTAGGCTGGAGATGGGACGCAACCAGTAGCCTGGTTGAGGGTCCATAGGAATAGGATTAGGCATGGGGAGGTGGTATGCAGGCATAAAAATCCTATTCTGATAGCAAAATGCAGATAATTGATTTAGCAAGTAGTGATTGAACGGTAAGTATGTTTTTATAGTGGTTAATAAAACAACAGACCAACCCGCAAGGGGGGGGGGGGGGGAGCGGTCTGTGGGTTTTTTTGCAACGCCACGAATGCGAATATCCCAAATTAATAATAAATATGTACAGAAGATAATGTTTGTAAAACAATTTGAGCAATAAATTCACTATTTCCTACTCAGCATATGCATTCAGCAGTATATTTACTGGCGATTTATTTGGGCAATTTCGTCCCTGCCGAATTGGTTACATTATAATAATTAGATGGCGATGATATCTCGCTCTCACTAGCATATAGAGATTCCCCTGTATATTGAACGTATTTCTCCCTCAAAGATGGTTTTTATGCGTTCTATTACAGTTAAAGTATGAAATAAACTTGCTTAATATTAATGAAAATAACAAGATATTTAAGATAAGCGATTATTATTATTATTTTGAATCTAGCGCTAAAGTTACCAATTTTCATTCATCTGAAAAATGTTTTGCAATATTTCTGAACTACGACTGCATTTTATATACCTGTATAAGGCTTTTTTGCTCATATTTTGTCAAATTTTCCCCTGGATGTTATCTATTAGTGTGCAACATATTCGTGAAAGTAATCATTTTAGGGAATGGATTTCAGTTTTTTCTTGAACACCTTGTCCAAATAGAAGCCTAGGCTTTAAGCGTTAAATTTGTTCAAAAAAATTAAAAACAATTTCAAAGAAAATGTCAATTCGCAGACCAAGTGAAGACTATTTTAGAAAAATTTTCAACAATAGTCTTCTCTTGGTCTACAAATGGACATCTCTCGAGACCACTACAGAAGCTATTGTTGATATTGATTCTTGGAGGTCATGGAATTTCTTAATTTTAGTCATGGAAAAGTCATGGAATTTCAAATACTGAAAGATGTACAAATCCTGTTTATAGGAATCTGTTAAATCGGCAGAAAAGGTGAAATTTACGTCAACAAAGTGTGATCGCCATCACCCCTCCGAGTTTGCAGGGTATGTGTGCCTTAAGTGTATCTCATGTACACCTGTCGTAATGTTCGGAATATGCAAGGGGTGGTTGCCAGCTTTGCAAAAGCTTTATTTTAAAGATTATGTTCCGAAAGCGCTGGTGGCCTCTGATCGCTCCCTGTCTACTGCTGCAATGGGCAAATCAGTTTCTAGCCCTTGTAAATTAGCTTCAGCAGCAGTGGAAGGGGGGGGGGGCCTTCCTCTAGTAATCAGAATAGCGGGGCGGTAATGGCGTTATTCACTCATTTCGAGTCCTTCGCTTCAGTATTGACAAAATCTTTGGATGAACGCATTTCATCGGCCATTCGGGCAGTGAAAGTGGATAGTGATTTGGCAGGATCCAATCAGAACCCAAAAGGCCACGTCTGTAAGTGGGGGAAACCTGTGTCCCTCACTACGAGAGAGGTGGCGAGTTCACCAAAGGCCAGGAAGAAGAATGACAAGAGGAGAAAAGTGGTCTCAAGTAGGTCACCTATTTCTCAAACCTACGTAATGCTTGGGGCTAGGCAAGACCCAAAAGTAGTGGTGCCGGACGTGTCTGGTTCCTCCATTGCCAACGTCAAAGTTTCCATGATTCCGGTTATGCGCAACGTTGTTAGATTGCCAGTCCATAACCTAGTTCCATCAGGATGCTCGGTAGCTTCTGGTTTGGCAAGCACTTCCCGTAGGTGCTTGGAAGATTCGGATCTGCAAGACCCTTTTCTGTTTCCGGTCCTCCCTCTTCCGTTTCCGGTATTGCTTCCGGTTTGGTCTGATATCCGGGTCCTCAGGACCCTGTTAATCTTCCGATTTCCGGTAGGCTTTTCTACATTTCCTTTTCTGGTGCTAGCTCTTCTGTCTCTGGTCTGGCTTCCAGTCTTACCGGATATCCAGGTCCCCAGAACCCTGTTAATTTTCCGATTTATGGTAGACTCATTTCCACTTCCGTTTCCAATTCCAGTGTTAGCTGTTCCGGTTTGAGGGGTGCTCTTCCGGGTGTTCAAGATCTGGCTAAGCATCCGTTTCCGGTTTATCTGCGACTTCCGGTTTGGTCAATTGTCAGGGTGTGCAGGATCCTGTTAAGGCCTTTTCACGGCACCAACTTCCGCTTTGTGCTCTTCTAGTTCAGATTTGCCAAGTTTCCGGTTTTCTATTTCCGGTTTACTCAATTCCGGTTCTCGTATTTCCACTTCCTCTTCTACTTCCAGTTTTTATTGTACATCCGGGTTTGTATGATCCTGTTCAGTTTCTGGTTTTATACTCCCGGGTTGCTCATTTACGTTTCCTATTCTACTTCCGATTCACATATTTCCGGTTCCAAAATTGTGTGCGCTTCTGGTTTTCATTCATCTGGGGATACATGTAGGGTCGCTTACCGTTTCAGGGACTTCAATTTCCGTGTTCATTTTCTTAGGATGTAGTCAAGAGTTAGTCTTATTTCCATAATTGCTTTAAAGAATCGGAATATTTAATGGTTGAAAATCTTCATACAGAGATATTGCCAGTTTTTTAGTCCTTTGAATTTATACAGACATTCAGTATTTATTCTTTAGCAGTAACAGTATTTCAATGTAATTAAAGACTTCCGACCCAGGTTCCCATATGGGATTTTTGGTTTATCTTTTTTCATATGCGCCTATCGTCGGTTTAAATAGAACACTCAGCTGATAAGGCAGTTGTATTCTTCCATCAAATGTGTACTTTCAGTTAGTCTTAATGTTCCCATGCCTCGTTATTTAATATTTCCTCTTTCGGATTTAGTTTATTTTACTGATTTATTTTTTCTCTTTCTGACTAAGTTTTTATGCATCATATCTAGATACATAATTTTTCTTTCATCCGACTTTAGATGGCCAGTTGTCTTCGGGCCCTCCAGCCTTTTCTCTCGCTCCTTTCTCCTCTTATGTAGGCATGTTGACATATTTATTTTAACCTAAGGGAGTTAATTTGTTTCACTTATTCTACCGAATTTTTTTATTCTATATCTCAGCTTTTATTCATTCTTCTTTTCCTTTTATGGGTTATTTCTCCTTTCTTAGTGTCTTTTTATTCTTGTGGATATTATTCTTGGTTCCATTCTCTTCTCGGGGTTCCCTCCTTGATTTTATTCCTTTCAGTGACTCAGTTTTCTTCTCTGTCATCATGGTTATGGCGAGTCATTCCGCCCTGGTTTCATTTCGCCTCTTTGTCATTTCAGCGTTTTTTCTTCCCTTTTCGCTATTATTTTCAAATTTTGGCTTGCCTCTAGTTTTATCCTTTTACTTAAAAGCTTGTTCTTTCCTTACATCTCGGCGTCAGTTTTCTCGGCTAGTAACTTTACATTTTTTTATCTTTTCCTTCTACTTCCGGTAGCTGTCGCTCGTCATCTTCTCTGTCACTTTGATTCTTCCTTTCCTTTTTTGTTTTCCCCTTTTATTTCCTTTCATGATATCTTTCTATCATTTTGTAGTTTTCTGGGGGTTTTCTCCTAGCTCAGAGTTTATTGTGCTGATCCTTGAAAGTTGTCTATGCTTGTTTATTTCACAGCTTTATTTTTTTTAGGCTTTTCTGTATTATTCAGTTCCTTCTTGTCATTCTCAGTAGATGGTTTTCAATTGTTTTTTCTGTACCTTGGTTTTCTGTCTTGTGGGGGCGGATGTGTGAGATCAGGTTTTCTGTCGTGTAAGTGTAATATCTTCTTAGTAGCCTTAAGTCTCTTATTTTTTCTTGTCTGATTAGTATGTTCCTTGAATTATTTTATATTTCCTCTTTATTTTTAGTTGTTCTCATAGGGGTTCTTCTTTCCTTTCCTTTGTTCTTCCCCTTCTACCTAGGGGGTGGGGTGGGTGTGTGTGTGTTGCTGATATTACATATTCCATTACTCACATTTTGACGTTTGATTTACATTCTTCATCGTGCAAGGCTGTATCTGAAGACAATATTTTGGTGCAATTGTACTTTAGTCTTTGATCTTTATTACTTCAGTTTTATAGGGGCAATTCCCTTTTTTAGTTTGCTTAACAGGGCATCATTTTTAGGCGAGCTATCACTCTCACTCTCACAGCTTGCCACACTTTCATCCCAGGAGAGCAATTAATAGCTCTAAATCTTAAATCACGGTTTAGATATTTTCGTATTACATGTAAGCGCAGATTTTATATCATACAAATGTATTTGCAATTTTCTTTCTGCTAGAGGAGCGATCACTCGCCTAACACTGATCGTGTAGAGCAGTATTTTAACTCGCCACAATTTTCTAGAAATTAATCTCGGCTTTAACATGAATCATCTCATGTTATGTAGATTTCACTTTATTCTTTCTTCTGTTGATAGTGTGAGAGTTCTTGCTCTATCGCTATTATATTTTTATTGACCTTGTATTTCTGGGTCTCTTATTATGGTGAAAGATTTCAGAAATTCTTTTCCATTTTCTTTCTTACTAAAGGAAGCGTTCATATCTAGAGTCATGTAGCTGTCTGTGGACAAATTTTGTACAAGGAAATTTAGATCCAGGGTTTAATCCCTCTGTGTAGTTTTCTGCTGCAGTAGGAATTCTTCATCATCTATCAATTCAGTCAATTTATCCTTGGTCATCTATTTCCTCGAGTATAGTTTCTTCATTCAACTCTCAAGAATTATTCCAGAGGTATGCAGGTTGTCATGCAGGCTAGGTTGGATTATAATTCTCAAAAGGTCAAGCCTAGTCCTTTCTCAAGTTTCACCCATGTAGGCATCTCTTTCGACCTGTCTCAGGGGCTTAGACTTTCCTTCAGAGGCAAGGGTGGAGGCAATTTTGTTGGCTATGGACATTCTGACAACCTCTTTCTCAGTTAAGGCAAGATTTTTCTCAGGGTTCTAAGCTTGATGGTCAGCCACGAGAATGTCATTCTCTGGGTGGCGCTGATGAGAAGACCCTTTCAGGTGGTCCTGAGGTCCCTCTGGAAGCAGTCAGTTCATTTTATTTACCATCAGATTCCCATCAGAGAACACTTGATCCCTCATTTAGACTTTTGGAAGGATCGTTCTCTGCTTCCGATAGGTGTTCCATTAGTCAAGACCTCTCCTCAGGTGATTATTTCACAGACGCTTCCCAGGAGGATTGGGGAGCAGTCCGAAACTCCCTGTCGATTTCCAGTCTCTGGTCCTTGGAGGAGTCGACAGCTATCATCAATATCTTGGAGTTGTGGGCTGTCAAGTAGGCTCTTCTCTCGTGGTCGGATCGAGTGAGAGGCCTCAGGATCTCGATTTTCGATCAGCCAGTTCCATGGTAGTTTCCTACATCAATGGACAGGGAGGAAATGTATGGAAATTTGGAATCTTCTGTTGTGGTGCCGCAAGAACCAAATCTTTCTAGTTTCCAGTCATGTTCCTGGCAGACTGAACTTTCTTGCGAAACAGTTTGTAAGACCCAGCAGGTTTGTGTACTCCGAGTGGCAGTTTAAAAAAGTTGATTGTCAAAGCGATTTTTCAGCATCAGGGTCATCCCCACGTAGATCTCTGCGATATCTCTGAATGCCCAGATCGCCTCGTTCATGTGTCTTTTCTGGACAGTCAGGCTCTGGTGGTGGACGCCCTGTGTCAGTCCTGGACAGAAATGTTTGTCTATGCATTCCCACTAACTTTTTTGATTCCATTGGTTCTGAAGAAGGTCAGGGTCCAGATCTGCGAAATTCTTCTGGTAGCCCCTTTTTGGCTGAAGAGAATCTGGTTCGTAGACCGTCTCAGTCTTCTGGTAGACTTTCCTTGTCTTCTTCCAGTGTCCCCAGATCTCTCTCAAGTAAGAGGCACATGTCTTCATCTATATCCAGAAATCTTCAGTGTACATTTGGAGAATATCGAGTGCTCGGTCCCTGATCTGAGGGCCTTGACAAGATAAGGGGGGGGGGGGGGTGATCCCCAAGTGGAAATCATGTAATGGCCAAATAAACGTAAATGTAACTTGTTTATTCAACTGTAAAACTTTATCAAATAATTTTTATCATGTGACTGTAATACACCTAGTTAAAAATAATGCTACAACAAAAGAACGCACTCGCAAAGCCCTTCAGAGGATGAAAAAGAAGACCCAGCGCCATCTACTTCCAATGCAGGATCGGGGACACCAACAAATGTAACTTCACAGAAAACAGCAAACAGAACAGTTGCCGGAAAGTTCAGGCGAGAGCTGATATGAAAAAAAGAGAATCAATAACCGACTTCAAGCATCTCTCTTTAGATCAAGGCACAAACTCCAAACAGACGCTGATCAGACAACAAAGGGTAAAGGGATGCAGCCAGGCAGGAAGAGCCAGAGAATTCTGCATGTGTGTGGAGATGAACACAGAGGAAGTTGTGACCCAAGAGAATGGCAATTATCATACTGAAAACATATCATATAAATCTAGAGCAACAGAAAGAACAAAAGCTACATGTACACTCCCAAATACTCCAAGGTACTAGTAAAATATCAAGCCATGTCTACAGCACTGTGGCAGTAGAATCTGTAGCGGTGCAGCTACTGTAAGTGTAAGATAAAAAAGCTCTTGCAATGGACATAAGACTTTCCAGAAAAGTTCTCCAATCAAGTGGTTATTAAACGAAATCATAAAGTACTTAAAGTTCTCATCTATTCTTAAAAGATACATATCCTAGCTAAATTTATGACTATTTGTTGCTTAGAGGGCACTTTGACTAACTAGAAATGTAGCCGCCATTTTAACTAGATATTTGCGGGCGCCATTATTTCAGACTATTGTCTTCACCGGTAAGCAATTGTTTGTATAAAACCATTCTCGTAATGTTAAAGCTAGTCATTCTTTTGCTGGCTTCTAAGGTGAGCGTGTAGAGGTACATAGCGTAGTTCAATACCAGTTGTGTATATTTCCTATGGTGCAAGTGACAATAAATATATTTATAACAAGTTTAATGAAAACTGTTGCTGCCTATAGCTGCATCAACTTTCCGTCAAATTGTTGTAAATATAATGAGCTGATAATACAAGTGTCACTAGATAAAGATTTGATAACAATTTGGCTGAAAGTCGTTGACGCAACAACTTTCAATCAAATTGTTCTCAAAATAATCAGCAGTGTAGTCAACGTTGCAAGCCTTTCTGAAGATATTTCGCTCAACTTTATTGACAATCATTTCTGACTACGGCAGCAACAGAATTGTCAAATCTTTCTCAGAATAATCAGTGGACTTCCGGTTTTGTTTGCAAGCAAGTGTATACACAATTAGTTAGGCCTATATCGTATGCGTAGTTCAGAGTGAAATATATTCACAAAGACCAAGCAGTCCACCAGCACTTGCACGATCGCCTCTGACATGGCTACCATGAAAAGGCGTGAATAGAATAATATGCTTACCTCCTGATTGACGATGAAATGAACAGAATTTTCGAGCATATCTGAGACTGGGTTTCGATTCTGTTTATCATATAGGCTTAACTTAATGTGTATGCATTTGTTAGGTAACAAAAAAGAAAGCCCGCTAATTATTCTCAGAAAAATTTGACAACACTTTTGCTGCCTGAGTAAGAAATGACTGTCAATAAAGTTACTAGAAATTATCTTCAGCAGGTCTTGCAACTTTGACTGCCCTGCTGATTATTTTGAGAACAATTTGATTGAAAGTTGTTTCATCAACGATTTTCAGCCAAATAATTATCAAAACCTTGTCTAGTGGCAATTGTATTTTCAGCTGATTATTTTGACAACAATTTGATGGAAAGCTGTTGCTGCTATAGGCAGGAACAGCATTCAATAAACTTGTTATAGATATATTTGTTTTTATTTGCACCATAGGAAATACAGAACTAGTATTGTACTATGCTATGCTTACAATGTGTTCATCTTAGAAGCCAGCAAAAGAATGACCAGCATTAGCATTACGAGAATCGTTTTATACGAACAATTGCTCACCGGCGAAGACAATAGAGTCTGAAATAATGGCGCCTGAAAATATCAATATAAAATGGCGGCTACAGTCCAAGTTAGTTAAAATATCCATAAAGTAACAAATAGTCCTAAATTTAGCTAGGATATAGATCTTTTATGAATAGATGAGAACTTTAAACACAGAAAACAACGCAATGGTGCAACAACCAATGCAACAAAATTGATTGTATACAGCTCATACTGTTTGCCGGAAATCAGTAGAATTATGCGCAACAATAAAAGATGTTATGTTGTTAAAAGATCAATCAGCAAAGATGTCACTTTAATCTAAGTACCTTATGTCAGTAACTCAGAGAGAGGCATTCCAACGTTTCACTGATAACCACACAGATATGAAAATTGGCCAACGAACATTTGATGTGTTACGACCTAAAAATGTCAGGAGAATCAATGAATCATCTCGTGTGGTATGTACACCTTGTCAAAACATATCACTAAGAACTGATGTTCTGAAGAGTGTCTTGAACAGTTTGCCAGTCAAAGGGAACAATTCTGAAGAGGAAGAAAGATTACATGTATTAAAGATACTACAGATCTGAAGAGAGATAAACATGAACAAATAAAGATGACAGTATCTGAACATATTGGCGATCTCCCCAAGCCACAGTGCCTCAACGGGACATGTATAAACTGTGGCTCCAATGTGTTACTGTAAGTAATGCAGTACTTGCACAATTGAGCACTTACAATGTACAAATGAAGTTCTTGAAACAAAACTTTGTCAATGACATTTAACTGGATAAGAACAAAGCAGAGACTAGAATGTGTACAAAGACATTTTGTCTTCTGTGGTCCTATCAGCCTTACTTGATGTGGCCCATTTACTGTGCAGTCTTTGGACAAAATAAATCACAAATGTATCGCAATTAAAAAGCTTTGCAACTGATGTTCTGGAAGCGATCCATATTAATCTTATATTTAAGACATTTATCTAGTTCAGAATAATTCCAGTTTTTAAGTCTATATTTAATTGGTAATTATCATTAAATATCAGTTACTTTGGTTATTACCCGAGAAAGAAATTAAATATCAGTTAGTTTGGTTATTACCCGAGAAAGAATTATTGTGTTAATCCTTTCCCTGGTGAAATTCATTTATTTCAATTTCAAGACAAACACACAAGAAAGCTGTTGACTATTTAAAAAATTATTTAACTGGAAGATGCTGTCCTAGGCAACCAGTTTCCAGGCAAATCATGTTTAAAATAATATTCTGACATTGTAAAGAAGCTCATGAATCAAGCCTGTAGCTAAGTTATAAAAAATTGGCTACATATGAGACATTTTTTACCAATATGAGACGAGTGTTACTAACCAATACATCATGTATAAGTCATGGAGTAATAATTGTAGTTTGTACTGTAAAATTACAATGCTACATGTATGTGACTTACTTATAACATCAGTGAAAACTTGTAGCAAGCAGACATTGTTGTATCAGTTTATACCTAAAGATTTCATATTCCTCAAATTTATACTAAAAATTATAAGTATAAATAACAACTACCAGCATTTGTTATCATTGATGATATAAATTAGTTAAAGAATCGGGATGTTTATGCAATCAAAAGTCTGTAGGCACTTAGAATCAACAACAGATGATAATCTAAATGGCAGTCACAATGTCTACGTATGGGACACTTTTGACATCTATCGTACAAATGTTAGGTACTAGCCGATACCATGTATATATTTCATACACTTACTTCCATTTTCATGTAAAATAAGAGCATTAAGTAATTCACTTAGAAAATAGGTAAAAATTGGAGAGATACATGTAACAATATTTTGTATAGGTATTCACAATATTGTACTGACATTTGTATTTCTCTAAACATCTACGTGGAATTTCTAACGGAACACATGCCAACCAAACCAGTACACATTTTAAATGCTTATCAATTAAGACTGGCCTACATATAACTCTAGAACAATTTCAGCACGTAAAAGATTAGAAATGGAGCTTAATTTCTATCATTCTATACAGTTAAATAGCTGTAATTATACATGTCCCTTACGTAGACACTTAATACAGCCATCCCTTTAAGATCATGGCATTCAACACAAACATCGAAGTTATCCATTTTGTAATTTGGAATATATTCTAGACATACATGTATATAGCATTAAAATAAAGTAATTTTGGTGACACAAAAAAGATTTTTATTTTTTATCCAAATGAAACACATAAACCCCCCTTTTATCTTGCCAAGGCCCGAGATCAAGTTTTCTTCAAGATCTCGGGAAATCCTTGACTCTTCTAGGAGGGAGTCGACACGTAGAGTTTTGGAGAATGGTGTTCAAACCATGGTTTCTTGCCCGATTCTATTTCCCAGGTATTAGATTTCTTTTATCATATCTTTTCGATTCTTTACAAACTATCAGCTAAGACTGTTAGGGGTTATAGGTTTTCCTTGGCTTCATCCCTTCCTAGTCTCTTAATGCCGATATCAAGGATACGAAGATTCTCAATGGTTTTATTAGAGGTTTGGGAAATATTTGTCCTCTAGTGGCTAAGCCTTTGCCTTCGTGGAATTTGGCCTTGATTCTTCAAGTATTGGCAGGTCACCATTTTGAACCAATTGGATCTATCAGTCTCAAACTATTGACTCTTAAGGCTGTTTTCCGTGTTGCCGCCGCTTCAGCTATGTAGAAGAAGATCCGTAATTCGTAGTCTTTCCGCAGAAAAAGACAGATTTATAGAATCTGGGGCCGGTCTAGTTTTATATCCCAGAAGGGTTTCTTTTTTTATTTCTTTTTTATCAAAAACCTAGTCTAACCGTTACCCAGCCAAGCCGATTATTCTTAAATCCATATTATCTTTTTCGCCGACCGACAAGATCTGGTGTTGTGTCAAGGTCTTAGAAGTGTATAAAACGTTGCACCAATTTTTTTAAATATGCGGAGGAGGTAGCTAGACCAGTTTCTACGGTCACGGTTGCCAGATGGATCTGTGAGACCATTAAATTATGCTATGAGATTGCCTCCCCAGGTGAGATCAATTTAGCCCATGTCAAAGCTCACCACCTTCGTGGTATGGCTACCACCTTCACTCTTTTTGCCGGTTCATCATTGGAAATCTGAATCGACTTTTACCTCTTTCTATTTAAAGGATCAGAGCCCAGGGGCCTCGTTTTTTAGAAATATAACGATTTTGACAAAACAAGCCAAAGATCATTTACCAAGCACATCTCACCAATTTCGCTAGTCTGTATGTCTGTCAGAAATGCTGAGAATATTCTCTTGTTTTGTTTATTTCATTGAGTTGTCGATTTTCCTTGTTTGATTATCACTGTGTGATTTGTAAGGGATGCACTATTATGTTAATTTATTAACATTTGGATATGAGTTGTTTAATTTTTATCCTTGTTTATGATTCTCAATCTCCACCCACCACGGGTTATTAAGTGGGCACTGACCAATTCTACGGGTTTAGCAAAGAGTGATTGAACGGTAAAGGATGTTTGTGGTGTAATAACAACCCCCAACAGACACCCCCCCCCCCCCTTTAGTATGTTGGTCTGTAGTTTTATTAGCTCATCTGGCCTGAAAGGCCAAGTGAGCTTATGCTGTGGCGACTGTCCGTTGTGTGTCCGTCCGTCCGTCAACTTTTCCTTTAAACGACTTCTGCTCAAGAACCACTGGGCTGATTTCAATTATATTTAGCAGGAAGCATCCTTAGGGCATAGAGATCCATGTTTGTTCAAATGGAGCCAATTGGCAAATTTGGCTGGTGGCCATCTTGGATTTCAACCGATTTTAGGAAACGTCTTTAGAAATCTTCTCCGAAACCACTTGAGGAATCGATTCAAAACTCATGAAACGTCATCTAGGGAAAGAGGTAAGCCAAGTTTGTTCAAGAAGACTTGATTGACCAAATGGTTCGGTGACCATCTGGATGACCTAGTTTTCCCCAAAACGACTTCTCCAGAACCGCTGAAGGGATCAGGCCGAAATGTGGGAGATATGATCAGGAACTAAGGGTCATTAAAGTTTGTTCACGGGAAGTTGATCCATCAAAAAACATGGCCACTGTGGGCCAATCAAAATGTAGCGTGTTTGGCGGCCATATTGCATTTTTTTATTTGATGGATTTTGAGGCCGAAATTGATTCTATATATGGTTTTGGGTATTCTGAGCTCAAATTTGCCATTTTTGAAACTGTCGGATAAACGGTTTGGTGGCCATCATGGATTATTTTCCCACTAAAGGCACCCATACTAAAGCAATGGGAAATTTAAAATGTCTTTTTCTGGAGAACTACTAGGCCGATTTCAATTATATGTAGCTGGAAGCATCCTTAGGGCATAGGGATCCAAGTTTGTTCAAATGAAGCAGATCGGCTAATTTGGCTGGTGACCATCTTGGATTTCGGCCGATTTTAGGAAATGTCTTTAAAAATCTTGTCCGAAATCTCTTGGGGAATCGATTCAAAACTTATGAAACCTCATCTAGGGAAAGATGTAAGCCAGGTTTGCTCAAGACGACTTGATTGACAGAATGGTTTGGCGGCCATCTTAGATGACCTAGTTTTCCCGAAAACGACTTCTCCAGAACCGCTGAAGGGATGAGGCCGAAATTTGGGAGCTATGATCAGGGACTAAGGGCCATTAAAGTTTGTTCAAGGGAAGTTGCTCCATCAAAAAACATGGCCGCCGTAGGCCAATCAAAATGTAGCCTGTTTGGTGGCCATATTGGATTTTTTAATTTGATGGATTTTGAAGCCAAAATTGGTTCTGTATATGTTTTTGGGTGTTCTGAGCTCAAATTTGCAATGTTCGAAATTGTCGGATAAACAGTTTGACGGCCATCTTGAATAATTTTCTTGTCAAAAGCTCCCATGCTAAAGCATTGGGAAATTTAAAATGTCTTCCCATGAACAACTAGGCCGATTTCAATTATGTTTGGCAGGAAGCATCCTTTAGGGCATAAGGATCCAAGTTTGTGTAAATGAACCCGATCGGCCAATTGGCCCGGTGGCCATTTTTGATTTTGGCCAATTTTAGGAAATGTCTAAAAATCTTCTCCGAAACCGCTTAGGGAATCTTCATCTAGGCCAATAGGTAAGCCAAGTTTGTTTAAGAGGACTTGATTGACCAAATGGTTCGGCGACCATGTTGGATGACCTAGTTTTCCCAAAAACGACTCCTCCAGACCCGGTGAAGGGATCAGGCCGAAATTTGAGCCATTAAAATTTGTTCAAGGGAAGTTGATCCATAAAAAAAACATGGGCGCCGTGGGCCAATCAAAATGTAGTGTGTTTGGCAGCCATATTGCACTTACAAAAACTCATTTAAAAGACTGCTAAACCACCCACCAACAATTTTGACAAAAATTTATGGTGCTCCAGGTGAGCGACACAGGCCCCTTGGGCCTCTTGTTAACCACTATAAACATACTTACCGTTCAATCACTACGACCCGGCCTCAGCCAGCCCCGTGGGAATGATTTGAGAATCAGTTTATTGTATATCGCAAATATTTGGAAGAGTGGGCTCCTTTGCGCATGCATGTGCAGGTGACAGGTGTCACTGAGGAGTGATGAAGTGGTATAGGCATATGGGGGCATGTAAGCAAGTATAAAAATTGTATTCTGGTGGCTAAATGCAGAGTAGTAGATTTAGCAAGTAGTTATTGAACGGTAAGTATGTTTATAGTGGTTAATAAAACTACAGACTAACCTACTAAAGGGGGTCTGTTGGGGGTTTTGGCTCAGGGTTCGAAATAGCTGGTTGCCCGATTGCCCGGGGCAACCTAAATTTCAGACGGGCAATTATACATTTTCTATCGTCGGTACATTGGGCAACCATGACAATATAGAGAATTAATTACGAATAATTAATTCAGTTTGCATTCCAGGCTGTTCACATTGCGCGATACCCTCATCATTTCCTTCAAAACATGTAAAATCGGCCACAGAAATGTCAAAATCTGTTCTCTAAAACCGTGACAGATGTGATTGAGAATAAAATCTCAAACGGGTACCCACCTATATGTGTATTTGTAATGCCAGCCTTGATGGGCTCACCCATCCTCCCGCGAGATAAAGGAAAACATCAGATATTTCCGAGTGCATGTAAATACAAGTAGCTGTTACTAGTTGTAGTGACGACCGTAGCCATCACATATGGGCCTAAATCACTCTAAATAATAAAAATCAATTTCGAGTCCAAACTACACTCAATCGAGTACTGATTTTATTCCTGAGATAAAGGGGATTTCCCTGTGAATCTTTATCGGAACTTGACAAATTGTAAAATTTACTGATTCACTTCCCGGCCGATTTAAGCCATTTACATGTACATGTACGTCCCTAAAACAATGTAAAATAGAATGTGTTGACATGACTTCCTAACTAATACTATCGTTATTAGTCATTTCACGGCTATAAAAGTGATCAAATTGGTTGGAATTTAGACAAGATGGCGGATGCGTGTCATTTTGCAATTATTCCCTAGAGGGGGTATGGGGTTAAATGAATTGATGCTATTGAGAAGTGTCTAGGGCTACAGTAAAACATTCGGCTGCTTCAATAACCATGAAATAATAATAAAATCTGATAAGAATGCACTTTGCGCAAAAAAAAAAAGGGAAATTATTTTACTTAGCCTCATAGGAGTGGGGGTGGGGGTGGTTAAAAATCTATCAGATATATCTTTTCCTGTGGAAATATGTTATAACTTCGGCCCGTTATTCGTTAGAAAATCACAATTTCAGATGAATATTTTGCGTCGTAATATTTTATCTCATCAATTACGAAAGCCTGTTAGTTAGTGCAGTTTTGTAATAAGAGGAGCCGATGAAATGAGAAAAAATACTCAACCCGTGAGAGCTATAATCACTTCTTTTGGTGGCGGATGGCTAGATGAAAGAGCTATGGCGAGTTCATATTCTCAGTAGAGCGTGTTCTATTTAGTACTGTTATAATGGTGAAGTTTTGCCAATGCGTGGAGAACGGACAGTTGGTGGTTTAGTAATGACATCATCAGAATGGCATGCTGAAGGAATTTTTCAATTTGAAAAATGAAAGCAAGGCTAAATGTAGGTATCTATCAAAATGGCTGACATTTTATATTTCGCAGAAATAGAAATAATCTGTCCATATGCCAGCATTTATTACCATAAAACACGGCAATAAAAATATGGAATAATAAAGATACATGTAGCATGAAAAATATATACATTGATACGGCACACGGCCCATGATAGAGTAAGATTAAGTAAATGATTAGAAACTTTGAATTGACTCCAGTTACTGTAGTACTGTATTGAAATCAATACAACAGACTAGTCAGAACTGTTTTATATTGATTTTATTCATAAATACAACTTGGACAACTGACGATATTGCCGATATTCGGAAATCAGATGATAACGATAATTTCGTGATATTCTCGATATCGGGAAATCACCCAGCTCTAGCATGCCAGCACCGGCCTGCATAGAGGTATGCTTGTTGGCTGGCGCGCAATGCGCGTGCGTTCGCCAGCCCGCGTGCCCGTGGCGGGTGGGTTGCTGTGAGTAGGTTGGTGGGTGGCTGAGAGTGGTGAGTGCTGATAGAGAGTAGGAAGGAGTGAGGTGAAAGATGAGAACTGAAAATGATGTTTGGTTATGGACATGATGGAGGGATGGTACTGAAAGAAACATGACAATATTAGTGGGATATACAAACTTTTTTTCAATATTAACTTTTTGTTAATAATAATTTGATTTGTGAATCTTTAGCGGATAGTCTAGTAAAATTTCGCACAGTTGGTGTAACCAGATGGTGTCCTATTCTTATGAACTTGTTTAGAACTGGAAGCCGATTATTTCAACCTGTAGAGAACTTTCCTACAATATAGGTCACTCTGCCTCCCAAGATTTCTGTATAAAATTTTCTGTCTGCATTTGGCACTGATGGAGTTACTGGAACGTCTGTTTGAGTGCCTGCATCTTTTGTTTTGAAGCATCTAATCAACGTCTCATGGAGAGATGTGCATAATTCAGTCCCTCCTGAGACATTGTTCAGGAAAGCTTGTGGGCATCCATAGATCAGCTCTTCTGGTATAGTCTGGAGAATGACATTGGTGATTGTCTATTTTTACAACACCAGTTTTTTTAGCTCACCCCTAGGTGAGCTTATACAATCGCAATTTGTCTGTCGTCTGTCAACAATTGTGGCACGTTTCGTCATTTGTTGATAAATTAAAACCAAATTTTGCAGATATGTTCCATTTGACAATATCTATTTGGGCTATAATGAAGATGAAGTGGACACTCCCACAAATACAGTAGTTGCTATATTTTCAGAGTATTGAAGCCTACATGTACATGTATGGGGAAAATGTTTGTGGCACATTTTGCCATTTATCAACGGATTAAAACCAAATTTGGCAAATATGTTCCTTTAGGCAATATCTATTGTGCTATGAAGATGAAGTTTCCCCGCCCATAAATAGGAGAGTTATGTCCCTTACTATGTTTTCAAAGTATTGAAGCCTATGAGGAAAATATGTTTGTGGCACGTTTTGTCATTTATCAATTGATTAAAACCAAATTTGGCAGACATGTTCCTTTAGGCAATATCTATTTTGGCTATACGGATGAAGTGGCCACACCAGTAAACAAAGGCCATAACTCTGGTTCATTAATGCGTTTTTAAGCATTGAAGCCTGTTGGGAAAATACATTTGTGGTACGTTTCGTCATTTATCGATGGATTAAAACCCAATTCAGCAGAATGTGTTCCTTTAGGCAATATCTATTTGGGCTAGGAATATGATGTGGCCACGCCGATAAATAGCAGAGTTATGTCCCTTGCTATATTTTCAAACTACATGTATTGAAGCCTATGGGGAAAATACTTTTGTTGCACTTTTCGTCATTTATTGATGGATTGCAACTAAATTTAGTGGATATGTTCCTTTCGATAACATCTATTGGAGCTATGAATATGAAGTGAACACGCCCTTAAACAAGGGCCATAACTCAGGTTCATTGACATGTTTTTAAGTATTGAGCCATATACAGAAAATACATGTTTTCACCAATTGTTGATAGATTAAAATCAAATTTGGCAAATCTGTTCCTTCAGTCAAATATCTATTTGAACTATGGATATAAAGAGTATGCATCTTTAAACAAGGGCCATAACTCTGGTTCATTAAGTCTTAAACTATTGAACCCTATGGTGAAAATCCATTTGTTTCGCCTTTAAAAATCTTCGCCGAAACTGTTTGAGCAATTGATTCAAAACTCATAAAATATCATTTAGCGCACGTGTTGAACCAAGTTTGATCAAGGGACCGTGATAGGCCAAATGGCTGGGCAGCCATCTTAGATAGCCTAGTTTTCATGAAAGCAACTTATCTCCAGAGCTGCTGAACAGATTGGGCTGAAATTTAGGAGATGTCAAGAGAAGTTGATACATAAAGAAATACCAGGCCTCTGTTTTCTTGTTACACATCTGATCAACTCATTAGAGTTCTACTTATTGACAATGACCATTCTAGTTGAAATGCCTATGGTCCAGGTGAGTGATACAGGCCCCATGGGCCTCTTGTTCAGAAGCAAAATATATATAAATCATGGATTCAAATAGGTTGGCTGCCTAAGGCGGACACCATACACATGTGTGTATATACATATATCTATGTTTAAATAAATTAAACAGGGCAGTTACATAACAAACTACAGTTCAGACATTACATTTACATGTTCTAAGTTAAGCACATGTTTTATTATTTTAATTAATTCCAATTATGTATGTTATATATTAACTATGAATGAACAGGACAGCTACATGTAAGTAGCATACAATCACAAGATGTGGACAAGTTAAATAAAGAATTAATACATGTCTAAGTAGTAGTAGTAGTTGTAGTGGTGATGTTACAATACAACGCGTAAACATTTATATTTTTGGTTGACTTTAATTATACAGTACACCTCGGAAATAACCAATACATCTACAGTAAAATAAAAACGTTCTGTTGAATGTGTTGAACATAATTGAATTGGAAGCTACTGTTGCCATTGGCAGCCATGGCCTCCAATCCACCCACATTCAAAATATATAAATTATTCTAATAACGAGTTACTGTTTTTGTTTGGAAGTATGTCAAGTCATCCCGAGCTGTACTGTAATTGTGTGATTGATAAGGTGTTTACAGGATGCTGTCTAGTGGGGAGCATCCTTGGTTACGGGTGGGGAGGGAGAGGAGGGGCATGGTGCTCATTCTCTTGCTCATCTAGTAGCTTGGTTCTATGGTGACTGAAAAAATTAATAGTTGTTAGCATTTGGAAACATCCAGTCGTAGTGTGTGGATTGGAGTGGGTCGGTAGTATTGCCAGTAGTAGTAGTAGTAGTAGTAGTAGTAGTAGTAGTAGTAGTAGTGGCGGTAGTAGTAGTAGTAGCAGCAGTAGTAGTAGTGATGGCGGCAGCAGTAGTACAGGGGTTGAAATAGGGCCCTATTATATGCCAAGTGCATTAAAAAAATTATTGGGGTGAGTAGATGTGTAGTTATGGGTGAAGATATGGTATGTCAATTTGTGTGCAGGTAAGACTCCAAGGTTAGATGCTCCTTGTGCACACACATGTACAATGTAGATAGGCTTTCTTATTTCTGTACCCCAGTAGTAGTAGTAGTAGTAGTGGTGGTAGTAGTAGTAGTAGTAGTAGCAGCAGCAGCAGCAGCAGCAGCAGCAGCAGCAGTAGCAGGAGTACTTAGTAGTAGCAGTAGTAGTAGTAGTAGTATAGTAGTAGTAGTAGTAGTAGTAGTAGTAGTAGTAGTAGTAGTAGTAGTAGTAGTAGCAGTAGTAGTAGTACATGTAGTAGTAGTAGTAGTAGTACATGTAGTAGTAGTAGTAGTATAGTAGTAGTAGTAGTAGTAGTAGTAGTAGTAGTAGTAGCAGTAGCAGTAGTAGTAGTAGTAGTAGCACTAATACCGGTATTTGTTAATTATAAGTAATCCTTTATTGTTTTCTTGAATGATTTTGTTGTCAGTATTTTATCCCGGGTTACCTGTTTAGTGTTATTCCATAATTGATATTCTGTTTTCCCATGTCTGTGCATGTGTTTTTTTCATGTGGTTTGTGTCTGCTTCTAGTGTTTAAATGTTGTTGTATGTTTACTATTGTTTACAAAGAAGGGGATATGGATTTGGGTAGCGATCTGGTGATGGAGGTCTTTCACAATAATTAGCATTTGGGATTTACCTATGTCAGTAAGTTTGAGTAGTTTTTCTTCTTTAAACATCTTGTCCCTCTTCAGGTCAAGAAAATAATTTAATGCTTTTTGGAGGCTTTGAATTTTAGATATTTTGTTTTTGAAGGTGTTGCTTGGGTCCTTTTTATTCCCCTTTGCAAAAAGAGCAGACCTTCAGAAAAATATTGATTTAACCATTTAATGGTCAAATTTGGTCAAGAAAATTTAAATATCTGCCTACCGAATTTCCATTTACAGGCCAAGAGAATTCAATCTTTGAAAATTTATCACTGGAATGACTGGCTCTGTCATTGAGCCAGTCATTCCAGTGGTACATTTTCAAAAATTGAATTCTCTTGTCCTGTAAATGAACATTCCACAAGACCATGACAGAGGCTGATTTTGTTTGGCCGGCTTGGCCATTAAAGGGTTTATCTGTATATGATCACATGACTGATAACTTCACGACGAAAATCCATCCCCTACATTTAGGAAAAAGCAATCCTAAGCTAGAATACATCATGACAGATACCTATAAACACCCAAGAATACTTCAGACTGAATGCGATAAAGACCGTGGCATAAACATTGATGAAAACCTGAACTTTGGCAAACTCATTAGCACAATTGTTAACAAAGCAAATGGAATAATTGGTGTCATAAGGTGAACATTCACCTATATGGATCCCACTGTGTTCCTTTCACTGTATAAAACTATGGTTAGACCTGTAATTGAGTAATGTAACACTGTGGTCACCAATTCTACTGAAGCAATCAAGGGCAATCGAGAGCGTTCAGCGTCGAGCTGCCAGTTATGAGGACAGACTGAGATCATTAAAACTTATGACCCGGGGAGATCTAATTAAAGTATACAAATTTATGAACAGCATCTACAACGTCAACAAACAAAACCTCTTTAGCAAACCATCAACAAGCATTACCCGTGGACAAATATTAAAATAGAAATTCGGCACTGTAACACAAACACAAGAAAATTCTTCTTCACAAAGCATACTCTGAAAACCTGGGAAGCTCTACCTAAACACATAGTCGAGGCCAAGAACATAGATAGATCCAAGAGAAGACTGGATTGCTATCTGAGTGATATTATATAGCATTTCAACTAGTACTGTGATGCAGGATGTAACATCACTGCGTAACCAAATAAGATCAGAATACCGTACGTTCTTGTAATGTTGACTCTTAAGCAAGTGTCTATGTCTACCAGCTGTAGGCAGCACACCGCTGCTGACTCTTAAGCCAGTGTCCAGTAGCTGTAGTCAGCACACCGCAGCTGACTCTTAAACCAGTGTCTAGCAGCTGTAGGCAGCACACCGCAGCTGACTCTTAAGCCAGTGTCTAGCAGATATAGGCGGCACACCGCAGCTGACTCTTAAGCAAGTGTCTAGTAGCTGTAGGCGGCACACTGCAGCTGACTCTTAAGCCAGTGTCTAGCAGCTGTAGGCGGCACACTGCAGCTGACTCTTAAGCCAGTGTCTAGCAGCTGTAGGCAGCGCACTGCAGCTGACTCTTAAGCAAGTGTCTAGCAGCTGTAGGCAGCACACCGCAGCTGTCTCTTAAGCAAGTGTCTAGCAGCTGTAGGCGGCGCACTGCAGCTGACTCTTAAGCCAGTGTCTAGCAGATGTAGGCGGCGCACTGCAGCTGACTTAAGCCAGTGTCTAGCAGATGTAGGCGGCACACCGCAGCTTGCGGCTGTTGGGCATGCGCACCCAACAAATAATTTGTAAGCAACACAACAAAAGACTAAACTAAGAGTAGAATTAAAATTTAAGCTACAAGCTCTCGTTTCGGTATAACGCAAAGTAAAATTGAATTTGAAAATTGTCGGGACTCGAAGAAAAACCTTTACATTTAGGCTTGTGTCCTGAGAAAATGACGATGATGATCTATTATAGACCCCCAAAATGCAACTTCATCCAACTTGGTATACTTGGGGTAGAGTACTACGGTACCCTGTGTACTACAGTACCGTGGTAACTGTGTTTGATAGGGCGCTATCGGAAAAATACACAATGTGTGAACTAACTTTTGCTGTGCATGAAAAATACAACAATTATTTATGCCTGCCAAATTTTTATGCGCTGGCTTAGGCAAGGTCCTATTATGAGATGGCGCTCGCTGTCTGTTCGTCCATCCATGCATCCATCCGTCCATCTGTCTGATTTTTTATCCAGACCAGGTCTCGAAGAGTTTTGAACCAACACTCACAATTTTTTTTCAGCAGATGTCTAGACGAAGTGCAATGATTTCGTTTCGGCAAAATCTGCCCATATTCGCCAGAGTTATCTCCCTTGAAAGATTGTAATGATCAATGCAGCTGTGAAGATTTTCAAGATTTTTAGTGATGTCTTTGCCGTGAATTCCAAATGTGTACCTAATAGAAGTCTCCCCCCCCCATCCCCACCCACCCCACCCCTTTCTCAGAGAATTATCAAAGACAAACTGTTAACATTTAGCATTCCTGCAAGCGTATGTTGAGTTTCACTAAAACTCTTGTTTTTTATAAATTGGATCAGTGATTATTCTAGACGTAGGGATAACATGTAATCTCCATGCAAATGATACAGTGACAACTGAAATAGAAAAATTAAACTACGACAAAGGGAACTACGGGACATGCTGCAATGAAACATGAACTAAGTCTTGATTACGAAAAATTAGTAAAAGATAAAGATGTTGAAGACATGTATTCCACTTTTTGTAATAAACCAAAGTTAGGAGACACAGCATATGTCCCCCAGATACAAGCCACGTGGGGGAAACAAGGGGAAGAAAACAGTTACATGTATCACATTAGAAATTCTTACATTAATATAGGCTAAAAATAAAGGTTGGATTAACTATATGAAAACCAGAACAGACAAAGCCAGGCTTAAATATTCACACCTGCGAAACAAACTTAAGACACTCACAAGAAAAGCTAAATGAGAAAAAGCAAAAGAAATAGCCAGACGTGTAAAATGAGTTTTGATATCATGTCAACCGTACAAGAAATATCACTGTCAGAATATCTTAGCTTGAGGTAGAAGCAAATGGTACAGGCTTGAGGGTACAAAATCATATTGACAAGGCTGACATATTAGCAAATTTCTATACTACTGTTTTCATTGATGAAGACATTATTATGCTTCCACACCTTACTAGGCGAAACTACACAACTCTCTAGTGACACTACATGTACCTTCAGCCTCAGCAAACACTTAAAATTATGGAATTAATAAAGCATTTCTAAATCACCTGGACCTGATGAAATACATCCTCACCTCATATATGAATTAAAAGAAGTACTACATGTACATAAACCGCTTACCCCTTTAACACTCATATCAACCAAAAACGGCTTCTGCAGTGGTCTTGTGAAATGTTCATTTGCAGACCAAGAGAAGCCTATTTTTGAAAATTTATCACTGGAATGACTGGCTCGATTATCGATCCAGTCATTCCAGTGGTAACTTTTCAAAAATAGGCTTCTCTTGGTCTGCAAATAGACATTTTCTTCGAAAAAAATTGGAATTTTTATAAACAATTCGCGGGTTAAAAGGTTAACGTCATATTCAACAAATGATTTGTCTCAGGATGTGTACCTACCATTTGGAAACTTGCAAACGTTACATCGATTTGTAAAAAAGACCAATAAGCCTTACAAGTGTAGTTTGCAAACTTATGAAAAAGCTCAATCGGGATAAGATAATAAAGCACATAACATCAAACGATCTACTCGATAAAAGATACAATATACATTAAAAGGATTAACTATACATCTAGCAGACAGGATGAAATAGGTTTCAAATGTCATTTAAAATTTTCTCTATGCTGTAAATATCGCCTGTATATAATTTATGTATATATATTTGTACATTAGTTCTATAAATAAGTTGAGGGCCTCAGGGAAGAACAGTTGTATTGCTGACCGTGTTTTTACCCTCTAGAAATAAAGATTTTATTATTATTACTCACTAGTAAAGAACTTGGTTTTATTTCTGGGAGGTCAACGACACTGCAATTATTAAATGTGTTAGACCATTGGACTAATGGTGAGATAAACATAGTATTTATGGACCTAATGAAGGCATTTGATAGGGTCCCACATGAACGACTCATGATCAAATTGAAGGTATTAATGGATTTACAATGTGTCAGTGGATAAGGGAATACTTTAAAAATTGTAAACAGAGTGTCAAGATTAATAACAAATTTTCGGCCTGGCAAGATATATATCCAGTGGGGTACCTCAAGGTCGTGTGATAGGCCCTATCCTGTTTGTTATTTATTTAAATGACCTACCGGATAATGTCAGTTATAAAATCTATTTATTCGCATAAGATTTATAAAGAAATTCAAGATAGGATGGAGAGTAAAATAATACAGGATGATTGTGACTCAATGATTAACTGGGCTTCTACATGGCTACTAAAATTCCATCCAAACAAATGTAGAGTTCTCCCAATACCACTTGAAACTGTTGAGGTAGAAAAATATCTAGGCATATTTATAGACAGACAACTTAACTTTCGAAAACATATACAGGAACAGGTAAATAAAGCCAACAGGATAATGGAAATAATTCGCCGCACCTACATATGCCAAAATAATGACAATTTCACCCTGCTGTGCAAAGCATTAGTACACCCTCACATTGAATACGCTAACAGTGTCTGGTGCCCATACAAAGGAAAAGATATCAATACAATTGAACATGCTCAAAGGAGGGCAACCAGACAGCTTCCATTGTTGATGGGACTGAGCTACATGTACCCTGGCAGGCTAAAGAGCAATTCAATAACAAGAGGACATACATATAAACTACAGAAACATGGCTTTTCACATGTTTTCAGAAAACATTACTTTACCTATAGAATAATCGATGCCTGGAATTCACTATCTGATCACATTGTAACATCTGAAAATTTAAACATGTTCAAGAACAGATTAGACAAATACTGGGCAAACCAAGAATTAAAATTTAACTGTCAAAGCAGCCTAACTCTATAACAGCAGGGTTAGAAATAAGTGAAAAGATGTAGTTGCCCGTAAGCCAACCTATGATGTCATTTCATGCATTTTCAGGTTGCCCACCGCAGATTAAGGTATATGTTAAGCTAAATGACAAAGAAAATTAGCATCATTTGCTTTGTCATGTAAATTCTGAAGAATGGCCACAACTATTCAGCAATTGCAGTAAGCATACTGAACCATACTCTTTCTAATAATTAAATAAATAAATGACTTAAAACAAAACGAGTTAGTCAGTAGGTACATGTATAAAAACCTACACGTTGTAAGTAGTATTAGTCTGAGTATTTATCATGGTTGCCATGTGTACCATTAACACTCAAAGTTTAGTTGTCCTTTTGAAAATCAGGTTTCCCCGGGCAACAGGGCAAATGGGCATTTCGATCCCTGAACAGGCTAGCACAAAACAGAAAATAGACGATTTTTAGCCTGCGTTCTGCAAAGCAATGTTATCTTATACAATGTATATATCTGTCCTCACATTGTGGTTTCGGGCATCAAAATGGCCACCATCCTTAAATCCTGTTGATGTTTAGAGGGGCATATCTTTAAATTGATATTTACACAATAAGATTAAAGAGATACTGAGCTAAAATATAACTATGTAACAGCTGATACATTGAATTTCATAATTGCTACGACAGGATTTTAGGTTGGAAAAATGTCATATTTTTTAATAGATTTCAACACCCAGTACCGCGGTACCATAGACCCCTGTGTATGTCACGCTAATAGGTGTCGAATTTCGACATCGCACAGGGACTTCAAAATAATATTGTAGCGCAATGACTAATGCATTCAGATTAGGAAGCACATGTATAAGAAGGCAATTCTTCACACTCAATCGTGATAAACTGCTTATACTCTAGCGATGCTTATTTTCTGAAGCAATTGATGTGGACGTTATGAATCCCGGACAAAATCCCTCCAGACATAATACCACACGGACATAATCTCACCTGGACAAAATCCCAACGGACAAAATCCCACAGGATATAATCCCGCCTGAACAAAATCCCAACCGACATAATACCAAGTTGTAAAATCGCTACCATTGAGTCATTGCGAGACAGGTCAGACTAAGGCTGAGCGGTATGGCATAATGTTAAACTGGTGACGGTGTCAATTTTCAAACTGGTTTGAACCGGATATCAGTTTTATGGGGTGGGAGGGGCCAGGGATGAGCGTGTACAATTATTGTATGTAATATTCTTTAGATAAGCATGTAGCAACTATCCTTGCGTTGGCTGGAACGGTTGACTCAAAATACTCCCCGTGGTGTTAGCGTGATCGACTGGTAATCAGCCGGGCGAGGTTCAAATCCTGCTCGACTGTTAGGCGGTGAAGTGGTGACGAGAAATCGGTGGAAACATAGGCAATCTGCTTCACTTCTCACTGCCTCTCTCTCCACCAGGAGTATAAATGAGTACCAGTGTAAAACTGGGGAAGTAGTCATAGACCGAAATACAAACCAGCGTGAATGGGGGAATGGAATTAGAGACTCGATAGATGCCAATCAAACCAATAACTTCTGATTACGTCTGTAATTGTTAAAATCTAACTTCTTAACGACTATCAATAATTTGTGTTCCATTTACAATCAAATAATTGTAATCCATGAGATTTTTACAGTGTGTGATCGGTATATCACGCAGCTCTAGCTCGGACCACATGGATAAGCCGTTTTCAAGAATGGTCCATGTCGTTCGAATCGCTTCAAGAGAGATAGTATTAGTAGCGAAAACAGTAGTGGCAGTGGCAGAACTGCTTTGCGCGAAACTTGTTTGCTGAAAAAGTTGGGTGAAATAGAATAATGTTCTATTTTTTCAGCACAGCAAAGTTTTTAGCTCAACTGGCCTGAAAGGCCAAGTGAGCTTATGTCGTGGTGACCGTCCGTCTACTTTTCCTTTAAACGACTTCTCAAGAACCGCTGTGCCGATTTCAATTATATTTGGCAGGAAGCATCCTTAGGGCATAGGGATCCAAGTTTGTTCAAATGAAGCCAATCGGCCAATTAGGCCGGTGGCCATTTTGGATTTTGGCTGGATTTTTAGAAACGTCTTTAAAAATCTTCTCCGAATCCGCTTGAGGGATTGAAGGAAACCTCATGGAATATGATCTAGGGCAAGAGCTGAACCAAGTTTGTTCAAGGGAACTTAATTGGTCAAATGGTTCGGTGGCCATCTTGGTTGACCTAGTTTTATCGAAAATAACTTCTCCAGAACCGCTGAAGGGATCAGGCCGAAATTTGGCAGATATGATTAGGGACTAAGGGCCAGTAAAGTTTGTTCAAGAGAAGTTGATCCGTGTGGGCCAATCAAAATATAGCATGTTTGGCGGCCATATTGGATTTTTTTTAATGGATGGATTTTGATGCCGAAATTGGTTTTCTAGTGGTTTTTGGGTATTTTGATCTCAAATTTGCAATTTTCGAAACTGTTTGATAAACGGTTTGGCAGCCATCTTGAATCATTTTCCCGCCAAAAGTCATACTAAAGCAATGGGAAATTTAAAATATCTTCTCGAGAACTACTGGGCCGATTTCAATCATATTTGGCATGAAGCATCCTTAAGGCATAGAGTTTCAAGTTTGTTCAAACGAACCCGATCGGCCAATTTCGCCGGCGACCATCTTAGATTTCGGCCGATTTTTAGAAATGTCTTTAAAAATCTTCTCCAAAACCGTGTATGGGATCGATTCAGAACTCACGAAATATGATCTAGGGCAAGAGCTGAACTAAGTTTGTTCAAGGGAACTTGATTGACCAAATGGTTCAGCGGCCATCTTGGATGACCTAGTTTTCGCAAAAACAACTTCTTCCCCAGAACTTGTGAAGCGATCAGGCTGAAATTTGTGATATATAATTAGCGACTAAGCACCATTAATCTTTGTGCAAGAGAAGTTGATCCATCAAAAAAACTGGCCGCTATGGGCCTATCAATATATAGCATGTTTGGTGGCCATATTGGATTTTTTTATTTGATTGATTTTGAGGCCGAAATTCGTTTTATATAGGTTTTTGGGCATTCTGATCTCAAATTTGCAATCTTCGAAAGTGTTGGATAAACGGTTTGGCAGCCATCCTGGATCACTTTCCCGTCAAAAGCTCCCATACTAAAGCAATGGGAAATTTAAAATGTCTTCTCGAGAACTATAGAGCCGATTTGAATTATATTTGGCAGGAAGCATCCTTATGGCATAGAGATCTCATTTTGTTCAAACGAAGCCGATCGGCCAATTTGGCTGGTGGCCATCTTGGATTTCGGCCGATTTTTAGAAATGTCTTTAAAAATCTCCAAAACCATTTGAGGGATCAATTCAGACCTCATGTAATATGATCTAGGGCAAGAGCTCACTCAAGTTTGTTCAAGGGAACTTGATTGACCAAATGGTTCAGCGGCCATCTTGGATGACCTCCTTTTCGCAGAAACAACTCCAGAACCACTGAAGCGATCAGGCGGAAATTTGTGATATATGATTAGGGACTAAGGGCCATTAAAGTATGTTCAAGAGAAGTTGATCCATCAAAAAAACTGGCCGCTATGAGCCTATCAATATATAGAGTGTTTGGTGGCCATATTGGATTTTTTTATTTGATTGATTTTGATGCCGAAATTGGTTTTATGTATGTTTGTGCGTATTGTGATTTCAAATTTGCCATTTTCGAGACTGTCAGATGAACGGTTTAGTGGCCATCTTGGATCATTTGCCCGCCAAAATCTCCCATACTCAAGCAATGGGAAATTTAAAATGTATTTTCGCGACATCTTGGATTTTGGTGGATTTTTAGAAATGTCTTTAAAGATCTCCAAAACCGTTTGGGGGGATCAATTCAAAATGCATGAAATATCATCTAGGACAAGAGCTGCACCAAGTTTGTTCAAGGGCACTTGATTGGCCAAATGGTTTGGCGGCCATCTTAGATAACCTATTTTTTGACAAAACAACTCCAGAACCATTGAGCGGATTGGGCCAAAATTTGGGAGATATGATTACGCACTGAGTGCCATTAAAGTTTGTTCAAGGGAAGGAGCTTAGTCAGAAACATGGCAGAAGTGGACCAATCAAAATGTAGCGTGTTTGGTGGCCATATTGGACTTGCAGAAATGTCCACAAACTCATTTAAAAGACTACTCCTAAACCACCCACCAACAATTTTGACAAAAATGCACAGTGCTCCAGGTGAGCGATGCAGGCCCCTTGGGCCTCTTGTTTGTTGGTACTAACATGGTTGTACTACATTCACACAATGCAGCCTCCCTCATCCTTTCCACATCCTTATCTATCTATCCCTACATGTATCTTAGATGACCACCCTTAACAACACGTATAAAATGCTTATTAAATTGAAAATAACATTGACTAGAATATGTTAGACAGCAACAGTTTCCATTTACCTAACCAACAAGGGAACAATCCATTTGGTTTCGAGGCTTAATAAATAGTAAAAATAATAATAATAATAATAATTTTAAAGGTACACATTCACAGCAAAATGCTTGAAGATTAAATTTTTTAGAAGCTTACATTGTGGGCCTAGATGTGTCCCAACGAAATAAATCTTAGCAAATGACAATTTTGTTATACATAGATTAATACACGTGTCGCTATTTCAACTTCACAATTAAAGACATAATAAATTGTACAGGATAAAATCTTCATATGTTAAGATTTATTTCGCTTCAGTGCACTGAAGTACATGCATTAACCCTCTAAAAGGTTAAAATTTAAACAATTTTATTTTCACGCATTCAGGTGTGAATGTGCACATTTAATAATAATTACATGTAATTAATTGATTAACACGACGAACCTCACACCCCCCCCCCTCCCCTCCAAATTGTCTCTCCCCTATCCACCTGCCTTTTCCCATGATTAAAATTGTTCAAGCCGAACAGAAAAATGTATGTAATTGTTTAATTTCTCCTGTGTATTCATGATTTGTACATGTAATGCTATGTTATGCATAAATATTATATATAAGGGATCTGTCACCTCATTTTTAAATAAGCAAATATAATTTACTTGAATTCAATTCAATTTAAAAAGTCAACGGAAGAAAATCCCTTAGATTGCGGACAAATTGGCCATCTACAATCTTGAGTTGCCCCCAAGGGCAGTTGAATAGTTTAGATTTTAGAAGGATCTGTGTTGTAGTATCCATGCAGGTATGTGTATGTCTATACACGGTCAATATATCTCCTGTCCTCTAGCGTAGACACGAGAGTTTCGTACCAAAGTTTGTAGCATAGGGTTTGCATCTTCTCTATCAATTGTTTGTCTTTAATGAGGTGAGGGTTCCAGGGCATTGATCCGTATTCTAAAGTTGATATAATGACAGAGTTAAAAAGTGTTTTAATGATAGTTGGTGATCTGTTTTTGAAGCACCGATTTTCTGTTTGGCTTTGGTAGTAATATTAATCTATAATGTGTGCCGAGGCCTTGAGTGAATTTGAGACTAATTCTAAGATCTCTCTGGTATTTCTCTTTAATTAGATAGTGTCCGTTTAATGTGTATAGATAGTCTAAAGCAGGCCTGCACAATATGCGTAACCAATTTTTTTTTGTTCGTGCAACGGTTACGCAAATATTTTTAGCACAGCCTTTTTTGGGTTACGCAGTTTTCTTTACTTTGTGCATAAATATATGTAAAAAGGTTGCGCACGCCAAAATGTGTTAGCTAAAATAAATTTGCATAACCCAAATATGGGTTGCACACATTTTCAATTTGTGCAGGCCTGCTAAAGATGACTTAATTCTTAGAACAATACATTTCTCGGCATTAAATCTCATTAGCCATATTTTTTATCATGCAGAAAGTGAATTTAAATATTGTTTAAAAATGTGGCGGTCTGATACGTCATGAATAGTCCCGTACAGTTTTGTGTCATCAGCAAAAAATTTGGGTGTCGAGCGAATGGCATCAGGCAGGTCGTTTACGAACAGGAGGAATAATACTGGACCCAATGTAGATCCTTGAGTAATGCCACTTATTTCTTTCCAATCTGAGTGACAGTTTTGGCAGCCAATTCAATTCTCTAAAAAGAGGGTAATCGTCATCAGAAATCGTCATTTTTAATCTAAATATCCTAGATATATTAATAAGCGTGGTTAATATAGAAGCCTATATATATATAGGCTATATACACCACAAAAAGCTACGCACCATCACTTGACACCAATTGCCAGACACCACAATTTCCAACGATGCACTATTCAAGATCTGTAATTTTCCAGTGGCAGGCATCAAGTTTGTCTAGAGCTGCGGTGTATAAACGTAGGGCCAAATTCATAAAAAGTAATCATCTCATTTTTATCGTACATGCATATACTCGTTAAACAGCTACAAATTATGACTTATGCGTGTGTTTATCCTATTTCTTGTACAGAGATCATCAGCTGATTTGCTGTCCACTTCTAACTTGGAAACTGGCAACGGTTAAATTGGAGACTGACATTGCTCATGATCCATTTCATGAATAGCAAAGGATGGCATATTTGTCTTTTGCCTAGATATTGCCAGCGCTATGACAGCATGTGGCAATTACATGCGAAGCGTAGTAGCAATAAGTGGTGGCGGTAGTGGTAGCAGCATAGTAAGTAGTAGTAGCAGCAGCAGTACTTAGTAATAGTAATAGCAGCGATAGTGGTAAACGGTAGTAGTAGTAGCACCCCTCCACACACTCACCACACCTCCTAAAATACATGCACAGATGCACGTGCGCACACATATATACACTCAGGCATGCACGCAAGACGGTACATACACGCATGTGACCACTATCAACAACAGATTAAATGATGATCAGCAGTGCAGCAACACTACATGTACCACTGCCACTACCACCGGTGGCGCCTGCTACTACTACTACTACTACTACATCTACTACTACTACTACTACTACTACTACTACTACTACTACTACTACTACTACTACATCTACTACATCTACTACTACTACTACTACTACTACTACTACTACTACTACTACTACTACTCAAACTGGCACTGCTGTTGCTACTACTGCTATTACTACAACTTACGCTTGTGTCTGTGTTCATATGTATACGTGCATGTGTATGTCTGGCTGTCTGATTGCTCTGGGTTAGATCATAACAGAAGAGTGTCTGATATGAAACGCGGACTACTTTTTTACATAAACAACCCCCAATGGATGTTTAATACTTCTTTTGTTACATAGTCACATGTGTCAGCTCATTAGCCTGTGTAAACGCCTGTACACAAGCATGATTTATGAATTCGAGACTAAATATAAACGCGTGATGAAAGTTACTGTGTACACGCGATTAAGAGATAAATACCTTTTATGAATTTGGGCAGTAGTCTTTTTGTCAAGGGTATTTTTGATCTATGAATCAATAGGTTCCAGAAGGCCTGGAAAGTTATATGTTCCCCATGTTGCAGCAATGTCAGCAGTACCACACAGCAGTCACATACATCTAGCGGTAGTTAATATAGTAAGGTGATCCTTA
Organism: Chaetoderma sp. LZ-2023a; assembly: GCA_034401795.1. Classification (NCBI taxonomy): domain Eukaryota; kingdom Metazoa; phylum Mollusca; class Caudofoveata; order Chaetodermatida; family Chaetodermatidae; genus Chaetoderma; species Chaetoderma sp. LZ-2023a. The sequence continues at coordinate 189,626,638 of CM067359.1, forward strand.
ATATGGAGGAGATGGGGTTCATGATAACGAGTCTCATCCATGATAGTGAGAAGTGTCATCCCTGTTATTGAAAGGGTATCATTATTGATAGTGTGCCATCACTGATAGTGAGTTGTGTCATCCCAGATAGTGAAGAGTGTCATCCCTGATATTGAGTGTCATCCTTGATAGTGAGTGCCATCACTCATAGTGAGGAGTGTCATCCCTGATAGTGAGTTCTGTCATCACTGATAGTGAAGAGTGTCATCCCTGATAGTGAGTGTCATCCATGATAGTGAGTGCCATCACTCATAGTGAGGAGTGTGACGTGTTATCCTTGATAGTGAGTTGTGTCATCCCTGATAGTGAAGAGTGTCATCCCTGATAGTGAGTGCCATCCATGATAGTGAGTGCCATCACTCATAGTGAGGAGTGTGACATGTCATCCCTGATAGTGAGTTGTGGCATCCATAATAGCGAAGAGTGTCATCGCTGATATTGAGTGTCATCCCTGATAGTGAGTGCCATCACTCATAGTGAGGAGTGTCATCCCTGATAGTGAGTTGTGTCATCTCTGATAGTGACGAGCGTCATCCCTGATAGTGAGTGTCTTCCATGATATTGAGTGTCATCTCTGATAGTGAAGAGTTCTTCTACTTCGAATAATACTTACCAGATGTACTATTATGATAATGTCTATTATCTAGTCTAGCTCAAAATAAACAATTAAAACTGCACTCTCCATGGTCCTGCCCATACTGTGTCCGGGAATTACCATAGCCTCCAGGTACCGAGTCAATTCCCAACACCAGTCAGATTTGTCTATTTTGCTCGACTTTGCAATCGCGTTTTTTGTCAGCTTAATTTAGTCTAAATTTTGCATTTAGAGTCACTATCTTCATAGAAGGAAAAAGGAAATCATCACAGGGGCAGGTTGTATCAATCTACAATTAATACATTCATGCCATAATGACTGTTTAAAATTTCCTTAAATTGGCACATTGTTTTTAAATGGTAGCCATTGTTGGAGTCGCTCCATTACCCGTTAACTATTGAATCTTATCCGGGTACTCAGTTAATTTCTCTTGTGACTCGGTTCCTTCCAAGATGGATGCGCCCTTAGCCAAGATGGCAGCGCCCATGATTAACGTTTTGTTTTGGCTTGGCGTGTCTATGCACTCTGTGTTAAGCCGATCTTTAGCTCTCGCTTCATTATCGAGTGTGTTTGCAGCGATCGGTCTTAACTTCTTGGCTTTTTTAACGTTTGTTAATTACCAAGTCATGTTTATAAAATTTGTACTCTAAAAATTCTCTAATATTTCCTGCCTGGAACTTGATTATCATTAATCTAAGAGAAAGTTAATGTTTTGAAGTAATTTTAAAATTACAATCAAGTAAATTGTGCGTGTTGCTCGTCATCATCTTATCATGTGCCACATTTTAATTCTTCTTCTGTGTTCGCAGAAGGTGAACGGGCAAGGCAAGGCAAGGCCCCGCCTGATACATTATGCTCGCGCTGTAACCGTTTCATGAAGCTGAAGTTCACGGGCCATCACTCTGTTACCTGCTCGAAGTAGAAAGTTGGAAGCCCTTGCGATGTATGCGCGGAGTGGTCGTCAGAGATGGTGGCGGAATTTGATCGCGATCGGCATGCGCGTTTGGAGAGAATCACAAGGGACAAGGCAGCCAAGGTGAATCAGGCATCAGTCAAAGGTTTGAAAGAGCTCCTGAATGAGCGGATGGACTCAGGGTGTTTGGGTGGCCGAATTCAAGGTGATGTTTGAGTCTTTTCAGTCCATGGTCCCGTCGATGCAGGCTGGTGCAGGATTACCTATCGGTGGTCCGGCTAGTTCAGCTGAGGGACATGCACCTGTGCCTCTTCTTGCTTTGGCTCAAGAGCCGATGGCGGAGGAAGAAGATATCCTCCTGATGGAAGACGCTGGCATGCCAGAGCTTTCACAGGTGACAGATTCCGGTACTTCCTGTGGGTCATCAACGGGTTTTGTACAGGTTTGTCACATGGGTGGAGATGTCGACATTCCATCGGGCATCTTTCGCCTGGATTTCGTTCAGTCCGGTGTGCCATCAGAGCCGTGTTATAGGGCTCCCTTCGTCATGGCGGATGTGGTTATAACGGCTCCTCTCAGAGTCCCATCTGCCGTAGTAGCGGTCGTAGTCCCGGCACCGATGTATTGCGGTGATTCCGTATCTGGCAATTCACTAGATACTGGAGCCACAAGCAGTCGGGCCACAGACCCGCTTCAAATGGAAAGTTTGGTCCGTGACTCTCAGCATGGATCGTCGGTGGCCTTTTCATCCGAGGGTGAGAAGGAAGATGAGAATGGTAGTCCATTGATGGACGAATCATCTTTTTGCACTGAAGATGAATGGGTGCAGGTTCTTGGCTGGATGTCAGACCGTCTCGGGTTGACATCGGTTCAGGGATCTCAGCGCGATCCGGCGATGGACTGGATGTCAGAGCGTGTGGCTAGCGCTCTGTCGAGTGCCTCTTCGGCCATGCCAAGTCTTCCCTTGGACACTCAGACTTCTGACATGTTGGAAGTCGCGACTAACCGTCTGATTCAGCCAGAGTATTCTTTGCCCAAGGCCCCTAAGGTGATAAGGAGTAGGGTCCGCTTTCTAGAGCAGGCCTACCATCAGTATGCTCGTGTTCCTTGGCTTTCAGTTGGGGAATACTGGGTTTACTAGTATCTCTGGAGAAGGTGGTTCCTTTTGTGGCACTCAGACGCAGGCTGATTCAGATGTACTTAATCTCATTCTGGTTTCAGAGAACGGATCCATTGTCGTTGAGGATTCCAGTAAAAGAACCGTTGATATTCCATCTTCAGTGGTGGTTACCAGAACAGAATCTCCTGCAAGGTGTTCCTCTACAACTTCCTCAACCGCAGACGTCCATCTTTACAGATGCATCGACGACGGGTTGGGGAGCAGTACTGGACCATCTGTCAGTGTCAGGGGAATGGGATCGGACCAATGCGCAGAAATACATAAATGTTCTCGAATTATTAGCGGTGGCATTAGCACTTCGAAAATTTGAGAACTTAATCCGAGACAAGATTGTCCTAGTAAGGACAGACAACTCCACAGTCAGTGGTGTCTTTTTTGAACCGCCAAGACGGGACGAGATTACAAGAGTTGTGCATGATGATATGGAACCTGCTGTGGTGCCAAGAGAGGAATATTATTCTTCGGGCAGCACACATTCCGGGAAGATTGAACATCCTAGCAGATGCTCTCAGTCGAAGAACGGTTTGTCATCCGACGGAATGGCAGCTCAACCAGTCGGAAGCGGCGGTTCTTTTCAAACATTGGGGCAAGCCAAATGTGGATCTATTTGCGATGAAAGGAAATGCAAAGATGGTCACATATGTGTCACCAATCCCGGACCCACCAGCTTTAGCAGTAGACGCACTGGCGATAAGTTGGAAAGGAATGTATGCGTACACGTATCCTCCAACAATTCTCATCCCAAAAGTTCTGGCAAAGATAAGAGAGTGCATATGCCAAGTACTACTGATCGGCCCTCATTGGCCATGCTGATCATGGTTTACGGATCTGATGGACCTTCTGGTCTGCAATCCAATCCCTCTTCCAGACAGAAGGGATCTGATTCTTCAGAACAAAGGTCTGTATCTTCATGACAGACCGGAGATGTTTCAATTGACTGCATGGATGTTATCAAGCAGCGAGCAATTGAGGGTGGCTTTTCTGAGCAAGCAGCGAAATTTGTCTCTTCAGCCAAAAGAGGGTCAACCACCAAGACATATAATTATAGAATCAACAAATTTGCAGAGATATTAATCCCTTTTCTGCATCTGTTCAACATGTAGCAAATTTTATCTGTCATTTATGAGAGGTTGACAAACTTATACCTTCAACCCTAGCAGCATATAAGTCTGCATTACATGTAGCTTCAGTTGTTCCCAGTCTGGCCACTGTAGGAGTGGGGAACGACACTTTAAATGAAGTTATTAAAGGAATGGGCAATTTGCGACCCAGACAGCCAATTCCTATCCCAGCATGGAATCTCTTTTGTTCTACAGGGTTTTAGGGCATGCTCCCTTTGAACCAATTAGATCTATAGATATTAAACTGTTAACTATTAAGTCAATTTTCTTGGTTGCAGCAGCATCGGCGAGAAGGAGAAGCAAAATCCATGCACTTTCTGCCGAACAAGCCTGTTTTGTCGTTACAGGTGAAGGTTTAAGACTATTACCACGTCTTTGTTTCCTGGCAACGAATCAGTCACTTAAATATCCACGACAGCCGATCAATTTGCCAAGTTTAATTAGGCATGACCCAAACTCTTCTGCTTGGTGTCCTGTCAGATGTCTGAAAATGTATAAGAAACATACTGAGGAGTGGAGAGATGACCCGAAATCTCTGTGACGTGGTTATGTCTCAAAGCTCCTCATCTTCGTGCCTCGAAAGATACAATTTCTCGTTGGATAATCGATGCTATTCAGATGTCGCATAAAATCGCAACAGGAAAGCAGATTGATCGTGCGAACGCCCATCAAGTCCGAGCACTAGCAGCGTCATCGGCCCTTAATACGGGTGTCTCCTTAAAGGAGGTGATGTCTGTAGCACAATAGCATGCCGAGTCATCATTCACTGATTTCTACCTTCGCGGTATCTCCAGCGCACTTAATCTGGTAGCCGTCGCCAATTTGTCGAATCTTAACTAAAGCCACGTCCGACCACTATTTACGCATACATCGTAGGGTTCTTCCACATGCACTGAGCAATGGTGAGGCACATGGTCTGTGAGCGACCATGGATTGGGCGGCGCTCCTGTGATGATCAAGAAAGACCAAGCACTCAGAAAATGGTGAGTGTTTTCTTAGCTTAAGTGGCTAATATTAATTTACTTAGTCGAATTCCCAGACTGATTATTAAATAAGTAAAAAGTCTGGTTCAGGAGTATCTTATTCATTGCAACAGACATTAGCCTCATTCAAATTTGAAAATCTAATCGAAATACTGATATTTTTTTATGCTCGTCGAAAAAGATTTTGCAAGAGCATATAGTCGCCGCTTTGTCCGTCCGTCCATTCATCCGTCTGTTCGTCCATCCGTCCGTTCACCATATATAAGTTTGTCCGGGGCATAGTTTCAAGAGTTTTTCACATATGGTTACCAAACTTGGTATGTGGATGCATCTTAGGGAGAAGGTGTGCGGGGTATGAAAAGCATGTCAAAAGTAGGTCATGCTGACCTACTTTTCATGGTCGACTGAATATCTCAGAAAATGTTTGTCCGTGCCATAGTTTCAAGACTTTTGCACATATAGTCACCAAACATGATATGTGGATGCATCTTAGTGAGAAGGTGTGCGGGGTATGAAAAGCATGTCAAAAGTAGGTCATGCTGACCTACTTTTCATGGTCGACTGAATATCTCAGAAAATGTTTGTCTGTGCCATAGTTTCAAGACTTTTGCACATGTGCTCACCAAACTTGGTATGTAGATGCATCTTAGGGAGAAGGTGTGCGGAGTATCAAAAGTAGGTCAAATGTAGGTCATGCTGACCTACTTTTCATGGTCGATTGGATATCACAGAAAATGTTTGTCCAGGCTATAGTTTCAAGACTTTTTCACCAAACTTGGTATGTGGATGCATCTTAGGGAGAAAGTGTGCACAGTATGAAAAGTAGGTCATGCTGACCTACTTTTCGTGGTCGACTGAATATCACAGAAATTGTTTCTCCGTGCCATAGTTTGAAGACTTTTTCACATATGGTCACCAAACTTGGTATTGATTATTACAGAAAATATCTCTGTTCATTTTGAACATAGTTTTTCTATGTATTTTTCATATGGTGCTAAGCAAAGTCTAACTGTGTTTATTTAGAGAAACTTAGATTTTGCTTTTAGTAAGCTATCCTTAACAAATTGTTCGTTAGGGCAAATCCCGCCAGACCAAAAGACTGATGGCCTCACCGAATCATTCCTACTCCCCAAATTGTGGATTTAACATCATTACCCCAAACCAACAATGTTTTACGGTTCCAAACCTTTCCCTGAAGCATATGCCTTCAGGGTTATCCATTCAGTTTCTCTGCAGAGTATGCCTTCGGGGAGTATACATCAATTTATTGATTTGCCTTGTTCAAAATTAGAAGTTGTAGTAACTTCTTTGCACTCTCCTGGACTGCCCTAGCTGAGACGTGGGGCTGACACGGGTCTGGTGGGTGTTGCCTCCCCATTGACAGCCTTCTGGAATTTGTGCAGACATATGAGGGGTGGTGGTGGTGGTTGGGGGAGCGCAGCCTAGACCATGGAAGTTTAGCACTCTATGAGTCAGATGGCGAAATCTAAGCATATGCTGGGTTTCTAGTCCCTTCACAACCTCTGTCGGACGGTAGGTGAGAGCTGTTTCGAACTCCATCTCCTCCCACTGGAGTTTCTTGGCTGTCGAAATCTGGAGCTTATCATAATAGTACATCTGGTAAGTATTATTCGAAGTAGAATCAAAAAAGCATCCGCTTTTGTTTCTACATGTACAAGAATTGTTAATACTTACCAGATGTACTATGGCCCACCTCAGCCACCCCGCTGAGGTGAGGCTGAGCTGCTTTCACTGTTTGTCAAGACAAATGTAAGACGAATCTGACTGTTGTTGGGAATTGACTCGTTACCTGGAGGCTATGGTAATTCCCGGACACAGTATGGGCAGGACCATGGAGAGTGCAGAGTCTTAATTGTTTATTTTGAGCTAGACTAGATAATAGACAATATCATAATAGTACATCTGGTAACTATTAACAAGTCTCGTAGAAACAAAAGCGGATGCTTTTTTGAATCCCTAATAGCGAGGTGTCATTCCTGATAGTGAGGAGTGTCATCCCTGATATTGAGTGTCATACCTGATAGCGAGGAGTGTCATCCCGGATAGAGAGGAATGTCATACCTGATAGTGAGTGTCATCCCCGATAGTGAGGTGTCATCCCGGACAGTAGGGAGTGTCATCCCTGATAGTGAGAGGTGTCATCCATAATATTATGGTACCCTGAGCGTAAGGGTAAGGAGTGGCATGTCTGTTAGGAAGGAGTGAGAGGTGTCATCTCGGATGGTGAGGAGAGTCATCCCTGATACTGAGAGGTGTCATGCATGATAGTGAGAATGTATCACATCTGATAGAGAGGATGTGTCATTGATGCGTGATGGTGAGTAGTGTCATCCCTGATAGTGAGTTGTGTCATGCATGATAGTGAGTGTCATCCCTGATAGTGAGGAGTGTCATCCCTGATAGTGAGCAGTGCCATCCCTGATAGTGAGAAGACTCATCCCTGATAGTGAGTGTCATCCCTCATGGTAAGTTGTGTCATCCCTGATAGTGAGTGTCATCCCTGATAGTGAGTTGTGTCATCCCTTATAGTGAGTGTCATCCCTGATAGTGAGGAGACTCATCCCTGATAGTGAGTCATCCCTGATAGTGAGTTGTGTCATCCCTGATAGTGAGTGTCATCCCTGATAGTGTGTTGTGTCATCCCTGATGATAGTGAGTTGTGTCATCCCTGATAGTGAGTTGTGTCATCCCTAATAGTGAGTGTCATCCCTGATGGTGAGTGTCATCCCTGATAGTGAGGAGTGTCATCCCTGATACCACGGAGTGTCATCCCTGATACCGCGGACTGTCATCCCTGATAGCACAGGGTGTCATCCCTGATAGTGAGGAGTGTCATCCCTAATAGTTAGTGTCATCCCTGATAGTGCGGAGTGTCATCCCTGATAGTGAGTGTCATCCCTGATAGTGAGGAGACTTATCCCTGATAGTGAGTTGTGTGATCCCTAATAGTGAATGTCATCCCTGTTAGTGAGTTGTGTCATCCCTGATAGTGAGTGTCAGCCCTGATAGTGAGTTGTGTCATCCCTGATAGTGAGTGTCATCCCTGATAGTGAAGCGTGTCACCCCTGATAGTGAGTGTCATCCCTGATAGTGAAAAGTGTCATCCCTGGTAGTGAGTGTCATCCCTGATAGTGAGTGTCATCCCTGATAGTGAGTGCCATCCCTGATAGTTAGTGTCATCCCTGATAGTCAGGAGTGGCATCCCTGATAGTGAAGAGTGTTATCCCTGGTAGTGATTTTCATCCCTGATAGTGTCATTCCTGATAGTGAGTAGTGTCATCCCTGATAGTGAGGAGTGTCATCCCTGATAGTGAGGAGTGTCATCCCTGATAGTGAGTGTCATCCCTAATAGTGAAGAGTGTCATCACTGATTGTGATGGTCATCCCTTATAGTTAGTGTTGTCCCTGATAGGCAGGAGGGTCATCCCTGATAGTGATTCTCATCCCTGATAGTCAGGAGTGTCATCCCTGATAGTCAGGAGTGTCATCCCTGATAGTGAGGAGTGTCATCCCTGATAGTCAGGGGTGTCATCCCTGATGGTGAAGCGTGTCATCCATGATAGTGATTGTCATCCCTGATAGTTAGTGTCATCCTTGATAGTGATTGTCATCCCTGATAGTTAGTGTCATCCCTGATAGCCAGGGGTGTCATCCCTGATAGTGATTATCATCAGTGAAAGGTAAATGTCATCCCTGATAGTGATTGTCATCCCTGATAGTTAGTGTCAGCGCTGATAGCCAGGAGTGTCATCCCTGATAGTGAGGAGTGTTATCCCTGATAGTGAGGAGTGTTATCCCTGATAGTGATTGTCATCAGTGATAGTAAATGTCATCCCTGATAGTGATTGTCATCAGTTTCATTCCTGATGGTGTGGAGTGTCATCCCTGATAGTCAGGCATGTCATCCTGATCATGAGGGGTGTTATAATCCCCGATAAATCCCTGAGAAAGTACATTCTTTACGAGATATAACATATTCTATTTAAAAATTAATATGACTAAAAGCCATTGCTGCGTAGGGCAGCAACGACTTCGTCATATTAATTTCAAAATATTCAACAGTTCCTGTATGGTTCCCTTGAAAATGAGTTATGGGGAATTCGTCGGTGAAAGGGTTATTAGAGACCATGTTTATTTTCAATCAAATGCGCTATTAATGGTAGATGCAATATATGAACCGACCACTATCTTTCCCAGGTGACCACTATCTTTCCCAGGTGACATGTCACTATTTACAACATAGATATTGATATCTGAGACCAGTAATCACCCAACTACCTTCATCTACCTACTGACTTAGCCCTTTAACCCTCATATTTGTCCAAGAAAATCTCACTTTTCTCATAGAAAATGTCCATTTGCAGACCAAGAGAAGACTATTTTTGCAAATGTACCACTGGAATGACTGCTTCAGTTATCGAGCCAGTCATTCCAGTCGTAAATTTTTACAAATAGTTTCTCTTGGTCTGCAAATGGATGTTTCTCACGACCACTGCAGAAGCCGGTTTTGGCTGATATGAGTGTTAGAGGGTTAAGCAACCATCAAAGGTCAGGTGGTACATCATTTATAACTGTACTATGTTGCAGGCTGATAATGGCGTCGCAGAGCAATGGCATCATTCTTATTGATTTACCACAGAAGATACCAGGGCAAGGATCTGCTACAAACAGGAAGTATGATACTACTGCCCGCAGCGAGGGCGGCCCTGGTGCTACATGTAGCTTACTAGCGGAGACAGCAAGTTTAGACGGCAGGACTTTACAGATGATGATGGCCGAGGAAGCAGAGTCCTTGCTTAAGATGTCTAAGAGGAGTCTGTCTATAGGCGACACGCCGTCAAAAAGTGCAAAGGTTAAGAATTTTCCAAATTCTCTGGGGTTGAAATGTACTGTATAGTACAGCTCTGAAATTAGTTAAAATCAGGTTTCCGAAACAAAAGACAGAAACATGTTAGTTAGTAGAATTTTTTGAACACAATTTAAGAAATGTTTTGTTGAATATTTTGGACTTAATCTGGAAGCCAATCAAAATACTCAACTGTAGAATTTATTTTTGTTTTGGAAACATTTAAAGTTATTTCTGAGGTGTATGTGTCATTGGTATTCAGACATGTTAGTGGTATTCAGACATGTTAGTGGTATTCAGACATGTTAGTGGTATTCAGACATGTTAGTGGTATTCAGACCTGTTAATGGTATTCAGACCTGTTAGTGGTATTCAGACCCGTTAGTGGTATTCAGACCCGTTAGTGGTATTCAGACCTGTTACATGTAGTGGTATTCAGACCTGTTAGTGGTATTCAGACATGTTAGTGGTATTCAGACCTGTTAGTGGTATTCGGACCTGTTAGTGGTATTCGGACATGTTAGTGGTATTCGGACATGTTAGTGGTATTCAGACCTGTTAGTGGTATTCAGACCTGTTAGTGGTATTCAAACATGTTAGTGGTATTCAGACAAGTTAGTGGTATTCACACATGTTAATGGTATTCAGACATGTTAGTGGTATTCAGACCGGTTAGTGGTATTCAGACATGTTAGTGGTATTCAGACATGTACATGTACTATCAGTCACTAATATATTTAACTATTTAATCCTCACATTGATTCATAATATTTCAATTTTCTCATAGAAACTGTCCATTTGCAGGCTTAAAGAGATTATTTTTTAAATTGTATCAATTGCAATCACCGAACCGCTCATTGCGTTGGTAAATTTTCAAATACGTGTGCTCTGCTCTTGGTCTACAAATGGACATTTCCCAACAGCAATACAGAAGCCGTTTTTTGTGTTAAAATGTTAAATAGTTTGTCGCAGTTGATAAAAATCAAATAAATGATCATCACGGTGAGTCACATCACTGACCTCGCATAGTGATGTCTCAGACATACTTTACAGTAGACCTGTCATTACCCCCTCAAATCAAATGATCTCTTTCTCACGATTGATGGGCATTATGTTCATAAAATGAAGTTATTGGTTTGATTGTCGTCTCTCGAGTTCCTGTTTCCAGGTCCCATTCATGCCATATCTAGACTGGTTTTATTTCAGTCTATTATTGGTAACTTTCATAGCTTTTACACTGGTACCCATTTATACTCTTGTGTTGAGAGAAGCAAGGAGAGAGGGAGATTGCCCATGTTTCCAATGACTGTGAGATAGTGCACAGTTCAGGCATGAACCAGGTTCTCCTGTTAAATAATCTTGAGTGCTAGCCACTACACCAAGCAGCCATTCATAAAATGTTCATTCATATGTATTTTTTAGTACTCCCTGCCCTCATTGGGAAAAGACGCATCCATCACTGAAGAGGAGTTTTTGATTGGTCGTGCATCAGCCAGTATACGCAACCTCTATTCAAATGAGAATGATCACTGTAACAAACGATGTGTTCGTATGACTGAGGTTGTACCGTCTAACTGTAATTTTGAGGGTAAGTTTGTTTTACGTATACACTGTAAAACCAGGAGCATATTCGAAGGACGAGCAGAAAAAAATACTGAAAAGGCGCTCCAAGAAGGCAATTTATGAACATGCTTTAAAAAAGATAAAAATGATAACTTTATATTCAGACAATTCAGATTTCAAATTAATTCCAATGTGTAAAATTTGCTGGAGCTTGTCTATAATGGATAAATTCAGTTTTAGCTATGCCCCGCCCATCTCTGGTTATGCCCTGCCCATCTCTAGCTAAGCTCCATACACGCCCATCTCTAGCTATGCCCCGCCCATCTAGCTATGCCCCGCCCATCTCTAGTTACTCCCTGCCCATCTCTAGCTAAGCTCCACACACGCTTCGCCTCCATTGGATCAATTGATCCCTGCACACTGAATCTCAATTCCAATAAAATTATACAGGTAAACTGTTGAATATTTTGAAACTAATTTTACTGGGTACAGCACCCAGTCAAATTAGTTTTCAAAGAATTCTACAGAATGCTTATTAATTAGTAGACACAAATCATACAACTTGCCGGACTATTAAGCGTTTAAGACTAAATCATGTCATTCATGATGTGTTTGATTATGCCATCATGTGATGTAAAATGATTATGACGTCGTATGATTGACTGAAATTGGATTCCTCCATTGTGATTGGCATGGCTATAAATAGATCGTTCAATTGGATATATAAAGGACAAGCCTTGGCAGCCATTTGCCTGTGAACAAAGGCCTATAAAGGAGTGCTATTACATGATAGTGTCATTATTCTTATCTATAGATAGCTTGTGCCTCAAATCTACATCATGTTTACTTGTTACTATAACAGAATACAAGTGAGTTCGCAAATATTGTCTTCGTAACAATAAAGGAATCTGTGAATCATATGTAAAAATTATTATTGATTAAGATATCGTACATGTAAGTGCAAATGCGATGCGAAATGATATGTGAGTAATATGAATAATTTTCCCTTATTAAGATATGTGAGTAGAGAAAACTTGAAAACGTCCACTGGAATTACTGGCTCAATAACTAAGCAAGTTATTCCAGTTGTAAATTTTTGAGAAATTTAGTAAAGTTGAGAGAAATTAGCATTCAAATGGACATCCATTAAGCAAACATTTCAATTTTCCTGCCAAATCATGACCATTAACATGTGACACTGTTAATGTTACAGATGAGGAGAGCTGGAAGCTGTCTATAGATCAGTTTTCTTCCTTGAAACATGGACGGAAATCTGGTGATAGGAAACTGCCAAGAAGGATTAGGTATTACATGTACTATATATACTGAACCAAAAAAGTTTAGCAACACTGAGAATATTACTGTATAAATGTTATTTAACAAAAACAATAAATTGACTCAAATATATTATTAGCGCACCGGGCCAGAATGGCCAAGTGAGCTTATGCCATGGCAACCGTCCGTCTAGCCGTCCGTCAACTTTTTCCTTTAAACGACTTCTCAAGAACCACTAGGCCGATATAAGTTATCTTTGGCAGGAAGTATCCTTAGGGCATAGGGATCCAAGTTTGTTCAAACGAAGCCGATCGGCCAATTTGGCCAGTGGCCAATTTGGATTTCGGCCGATTTTAGGAAATGTCTTTAAAAATCTTCTTCTCCGAAGCCGCTTGGTGGATCGAAGCAAATCCCATGAAATATGATCTAGGGCAAGAGCTGAACCAAGTTTGTTCAAGGGAACTTGATTGGCCAAATGGTTCAGCGGCCATTTTGGTTGACCTAGTTTTAGCGAAAACGACTTCTCCAGAACTGCTGAAGGGATCAGGCCGAAATTAGGCAGATATGATTAGGGACTAAAGGCCATTAAAGTTTGTTCAAGGGAAGTTAATCCGTCAAAAAACATGGTGCAGTCGGCCAATCAAAATACAGCATGTTTGGTGGCCATATTGGATTTTTTTATTTGATGGATTTTGAGGCTGAAATTGGTTTTATATCGTTTTTTTGGGTATTCTGATCACAAATTTGCAATTTTCAAAGCTGTCGGATAAACGGTTTGGTGGCCATCTTGGATCATTTTCCCGCCAAAAGCTCCCATACTAAAGCAATGGGAAATTTAAAATGTCTACTTTTCGAGAACTTATGGGACGATTTCAATTATATTTGGCAGGAAGCATCCTTAGGTTCTAGAGATTCAAATTTGTTCAAACGAAGCCGATCGGCCAATTTGGCCGGTGGCCATCTTGATTTTTGGCCGATTTTTTTTAACCGTCTAAAAATCTTCTCCGAAACCGCTTGGTGGATTGAAACAAACCCCATGAAATATGATCTAGGGCAAGAGCTGAACCAAGTTTGTTCAAGGGAACTTGATTGGTCAAATGGTTCGGCGGCCATTTTGGTTGACCTAGTTTTAGCCAAAACAGCTTCTCCAGAACCGCTGAAGGGATCGAAATTTGGCAGATCTAATTAGGGATTAAGGGCCATTAAAGTTTATTCAAGGGAAGTTGATCCATTAAAAAAACATGGCCGCAGTGGGCCAATCAAAATACAGTATGTTTGGCGGCCATATTGGATTTTTTTATTTGATGGATTTTGAAGCAAAAATTTGTTCAGTACTGGGTTATGAGTATGCTGATTTCAACCATGCCATTTCTGAATCTATCAGATAAACGGCTTGGCGGCATGTAGTAAAATTGGCATTTAGTACAGGTTGTCTTTATAGCATGTTTAACTGCATTCTAAAACCCTTGTAATCATTTGACAGAGTGACCAAACTCACTTAGCAGCAGTTGTTCACTAGTTCAAAATAATAATTTGACTGAAAGTCATTGCTGCCTTAGAATGCAACAACTTTCTGTCAAATAAATATCAAAATATTCAAAGTCATATATGTCAGCATACACAATACATATCTTAGATATTTAGCCAGCATAGGAAAACATTTAATCTTGTAATTTAAAACCACAACTCTAATTCTCAGGATTGAAATGAAATCAATACCCTGTGAGGTAGTGAGCTGATGAAGTGTACCATATTCACATACTGATTCTAAAAGATTTATTTAATTAATTCATCATTAACCCTTTAACACTCATATCAGCCAAATACGGCTTCTGCAGTGGTCGTGAGAAATGTCCATTTGCCGACTAAAAGAAGACGGTTTTTGAAAATTTACCACTGGAATGACTGGCTCGATAACCGAGCCAGTCATTCCAGTGATAAATTTTCAAAAATAGTCTTCTCTTGGTCTGCAAGTGGACATTTTCTTTGAGAAAATTTAAATTGTCTTGAATAAATTTGAGGGTTAAAGGGTTAAAGCCAATTAATTCTAGCAATGAATTTAGTTGAGTATTGCGTTATTCACAAGTTTTGTTGGATAACATGTAGCATAGTGACGGACATTTTGAAAATGGTTTTGCTGATGATGTCTGTTACTGTCAAGTGCAGCAACAGTTTTCAGCATGACTATTCAACCCTTGTCACACCAATGTCGAGAGATTAATTGTTACAAAGCCAGTATTAGAAAGACTGGTGTACAGTTTGTAAACACCATTGCTGAAGACCATTGCTGTCATAGACAGTGCTGTTGCTGTTATACAATTGACAGCAACAGCTTACACAACATCTGTTAAGCAACAGCTTAGCGCATTATTTCCAGTTAAATGCGTTAATAAGATTCGCTTCTTATCAATTTATTATTATTAGCTCACCTGGCTATCGATATCAGAGGACACAATATCTTACATATTTTGCTAGGTTAGGAAAACGGTTAACCCCTTAGCCATCATATCAGCCAAAAATGGCTTCGGCAGTGGTCTTGAGAAATGTCCATTTGCAGACCAAATGAAGACTATTTTTGAAAATTTTACCATTGGAATGACGGACACTTTTTAACGAGCCAGTCATTCCAGTGGTAAATTTTCAAAAATAGTCATGGTCTGCAAATAGACATTTTCTATGAGAAAATTGAACTTTTCTTAAATTCAATGGTTAAATGGTTAATTAATGTGCAATTGGAGTTTTATTTCCACCATCCATTGACATATGGCAGATTTTATTACCATAATAGATAAAAACTAAATTAACAGGTTAACCTTTTCCCTGCAACTGCTGCCTAAATATTTAAGATATGTATTGTGTACTCTGATACATATACTGTTAAAATATTTTGAAATGTATTTGATTCATTGAAAGTTGTTGCTGCCTAAGTCAGCTATGACTAAGTCAAATTATTTTTTTAATAAACTGCAGCATCGCGAACTTGGCCATTCAGCAAGATGTACACGTGTTAAAAGGATGGTTTGGAATATACTCAGTTGAACCTGCTATAAAGACTATCTGTATTAAGCCTTCTTAAATTAGTTTAAAGGAAGGCCAATGTTGCCTAGGCAATGTTGCCTAAGGCTTCGTGTCAAATTAATTTCAAAATGTTCAACAAAATAAGTTTTATATCATAAAGAATATACTTTTTCCGGGATTTATGGGTGAAAGGGTTAAGAGACCACCTGCCTTAAAGACTATTTTCTTCATTTGCTAAATGCAACTAAGCAATGTATTTGAAACTTTATTAGCCCTTTAATGGTCAAACCAGTGAAAACCTGCCTCTGCAGTGAGTGGCCTTGAGGAATGTTGATTTGCAGGCCAGCATGCATATTTTTTAAAATTTACCACTGGAATGACTGGCTCGATAATCGAGCCAGTCATTCCAGTGATACATTTTCAAAATGCTCCATATCTTGGCCTGCAAATAGACATAACCTGAAAAAAAAATTTTCCTGAAAAATCATGACCATTAAAGGGTTAGGAAACCAGTTACCATAAGAGGCTGTCTTCTGATTCTCACTTGAGTGGTGTCTTAATACAAGTTTGACTGCATGTCATCAATTTCTGTTGTTAGTACTGATGTCTTCTATTTTTGCTTAAATATTGTTCGAAAGAACATTTGCAAAATAACCATTTGACTGAAAGTCATTGGAAGTGGCACTGATTGATCTAAAACTCCATAAAAATTAGTTGAGTTGTAAATGTTCCAGGTGAGCAACACAGGCCCCTTGGTCCTCTTGTTTAATTGATAGGTCATTTTCCAATTTGAACAACAGTCTCTTGTTACTGTAATGCTAGCATCACGCCTTTAACATGGCATCATTCAACGGAAGGGTCCAATTTAAATAATGACACTGAGCTGTCAATACCGGTTGTGACCTCCACGCACATTAACCACCGCCGTACATCGCTTTCTCATGCTTTGAATTAAGCACCTGATGTCACGAATAGGAATCGCATCCCATTCCTGGCGCAGTGCAGCTTCCAGCTCTCGCACATTGTGAAGATGTGGATGGTTCTCACGCACCATACGGCCAAGAATGTCCCACACGTGTTCGATAGGAGACAGGTCCGGTGATCGCGCTGGCCAGTCCAACACCGAAACGTTGTTAGCCTCAAGGAAATCACTGGTGACCCTAGCTGAATGAGGACGGGCGTTGTCTTGCTGGAACATAGTCTGCATGATGCTGCATAAAAGGGATGACAACAGGGGCGACAACTTCTTCACAGTAACGTTGAGCCGTTAAATTTCCGCGAATCACAATAAGATCTGTTTTGCCATTTTCATGGATTCCAGCCCACACCATGACACTGCCGCCACCGAATCTGTCGTGCTGAATGATGTTGGCTGCATCATACCCTTCTCCTAAACATCTCCAAACCAATTGCCTACCATCCGCCACATCCACACAAAACCTCGACTCATCACTGAACAAAACGTGGCTCCATTGTTGAGCACGCCATCGCTGATGAGTTCTTGCCCATGCAAACCGATTCTCGATGTGACGCTCTGTAAGCGGAACAGCAACAAGTGGACGACGGGCATGCAGTCCAGCATCATGGAGTCTGTTTCGCACAGTTTGTGGATGCACTGTAGTGCCGGTAGCGGTGTGCAAATTACGGGACAGCTGCGGCGCAGTCTCAAACCTGTGACGTCACTAAGTAGCGGTCTTCTCGTGGTGTTGTTGCTCTCGGTCTGCCAGATCGTGGTCGGTCATTAACATGTCCAGTTTCCTGCTCACGTTGGCGGAGACGGGAAATGGTTGAGCTGTGAACATTAAAATGTCGAGCAACAGCGTGAATGCTCTGCCCAGCAGCGAGTCTTCCTATTGCTTCATGGCGCTGATTTTCGGGTAGCCTTGGGCGGCGGCCCATGTTCGGTAGGGTAAACTTTTAAGCGTTTTCTGTTAACGTTCGTTATCTGCTTTTGCAATATGGTGAATTTTTGCCTTCGCTACCCGCCAATGTGGGCCAGTGCATGAAAAATGCATTTTCACATGCAGTAGGCATGCGACCGAGAAATGCAAGAAATGATTTGCATTTCTTCATGATCAGCGAGACATTACATTGACGAAACATGCCTGCAAATTTGGTTTTAAATGGATGCATAGTTTTAATACAACAAACCAAACTTCACTGTTGCTAAACTTTTTTGGCTCTGTATATATATATATATATATATATATATAATATATATATATATATATATAGTACAGCTCAGAAAGAACTGACGATGTCCACAGCATAGTAAAACGTGTTGTTGAATATTTAGAACATAATTGCATTGGAAGACATTAATCCCTAAAGCCAGAGCAATCTAATAAAAACTGCAAAATAAAGCAGAATTTGAAGCTCAGAAGTTTTAAGGTATTGCAGCATTAATCCTTGCGTTAAATCACCTTTCCAGAGTATTCATCCATCATATGACATCATAATCAGCTCAGCGCGTGTATGATGACATCACAATCATTACATCGCAAAGGGTTCCATATAGACCGTCATCAAATCTCAAATTCTGACACGTTGTATGAATTGCATGTCTTTGTAATTCTTTGCTATTTAATAAACATGCTGTTGAATATTTTGAAACTAATTTAACTGGGTGCTGTTGCTGCCTCAGGCAGCAACAGCATCCAGTTAAATTAGTTTCAAAATATTCAACAGCTTACCTGTGTAGTTTTTTTGGAAATTGATAGTCTTGGTGTTCAGAGATCGATCGATCCCAACGTGAGTGAGGTGTGGGTGGAGCTTAGCTAGAGATGGGCGGGGCATAGCCAAAACTGGAAAGGTCCATTGTCAGGATTGTCAAGATTGATCAAGAAAATACAAAGCGTTTTCTCACTGTGTATCCATTTGCAGGTCAAAACAGCCTATTTTTAAAACTTTACCACTACTGAAATGGCTGGCTCATCATTAACGAGCCAGCCATTCCAATGCTAAAGTTTACAATTTTTCATAGAGAGATAGACACTCACACACTGAAAACAATACCCTCTTTCCCCTTATGGGCCACGGGTAACAATTCATTTATTATAGGTAAAGTTTTATATAAACTTATTACAAGAGCTGCGCAGGCATCGCATAGGCAGAAGAGCCTATTGTTTTCAGGTCTGTCTGTCTGTGTGTCTGTCTATTTGTCTGTCTCTCTGTCCACATCATGGGCCATGATCAAAAATAATTTTACAATGCGACAAAAACGTGCATGCAATGGTCTGGAATGTGTTATTGCTCTTGTTTTCATGTGTTATGGTAACATTGTGTCTCTTTACTGCAGGTCTTACTATAAAGTGCAAGATGAACTCATCTCTGCATTTGAGTCAATCACGTTTGACGATGACAATACTGATCCCATAACCATCGCACAGGCGCAGATTGACCTTCATAAAAGCACAATATGGATGGCACGGGCATCAGTATTTGTCAATTTTGTAAGTTGTGTTGAGAATGACTAGAGTGCTTATAGAATGGAGGAATTTGATCTGTCAGTCATGTGTCTGATGTCATAATCAAATATGTCACATGGTAGATGGTGTCACAATCAAAATGACACTCATCACAAAAATTGAAATCTGTCACTAAAGTCTACAAATTGTATGTGTTTGATGTATTTACAATTTAATAAACTTTCTAATAAATATTTTGAATCTAATTTGACTGGAAACTGTTGCAGCCGTGGGAAGCAACATCTCCCAGTCAAATTAGTTTCAAAATATTCCTTGAAATTTAGATTCTGGGAATTCAGGTTTCAAAGTTTCAAATTCATTGCAACACACGGACAAAGTTGGCGGACGTAGCTAGAAATGGGCGTGGCAAAGGTGGAAATGGACGCCTCTATAGATTACAGGACTTAACCATCGTACTAACATACGCCTACTCATATCGCTCCGCTGGCTGTGGCCGTACTTGCAGACATTTGATCTCTTGCTATGTGAAGTAACATTACGCTGGTGGGCTGGAGGGTTGCCAATCAGGTCATCATTTATTTCTTATCGAGCAATTTC
The DNA here is from genome assembly GCA_034401795.1 of Chaetoderma sp. LZ-2023a. Classification (NCBI taxonomy): domain Eukaryota; kingdom Metazoa; phylum Mollusca; class Caudofoveata; order Chaetodermatida; family Chaetodermatidae; genus Chaetoderma; species Chaetoderma sp. LZ-2023a. The sequence goes on from CM067359.1 coordinate 189,646,217, forward strand.
ATTGGCTGTGACCCACAAGTTCATTTATATTTAGGACGTTTCGGTAACTTAACGCAGATATCATAGTCCATATGCAGGGTACTCGTTACAGGAGCAGAGCGGGAGAGCGAGACCGTGCAATAGGACGATGGGACTTAACCTGATCATGCTTAACTCTTCACTATATTTCTCAAATATGGTCACGAAAATTTTGATTTTCTCATAGAAAATATCCATTTGCTGTCTAAAAGATTATTATTTTAAAGTTACCTCTGGAATTACAATCTCAGTAATAGAACCAATCATTTCAGTGATATGATTTCAAAAAAATACATTAAAAAATTTATGAAATTTGTGAAACAATTTTAAATACATGTACTTAACTCTTTAATGGTTAAATTTGGTCAACAAAATCTAAATATTTTCTTTTTGAATGTTGATTTGCAGGTTAACTGTTTTTGAAATTTTACCACTGGAATGACTGGCTCGATATCCGAGCAGTCATTCTGGTGGTAAATTTCCAAAAATAGTTTTCTCTTGGACTACGAATGGATATTGAATAGGCAGATATTTTGATTTCCTAAAAAAATTTATCCATTAAAGCATTGAGCGGTTAATTGAACATGCTTAATATATGTTTTAGGCATTATTAGTCGCAAAAGCTGTTGCTGTGAGCTTGTCCGGGTCCATCTCCATTATATCTTCATTAGTTGATAGCGCTGTTGATCTCATAGCCGGTCTTATTATCTGGTGGACCTCTCAGGCTGTCAAGAAGAGAAAACCATACATTTATCCACAAGGTATCAGATTGTCTGTGTGTGGCTGAGTTGGTGGATGGATGCGTGACTGAGAGGGAGGGAGAGAAAGTGAGTTACATGTAGTGGGGTGAGTGTGTGTGTTTGTGCGTGCGTGTGTGTGTGTGTATGCATGCGCGCGTGTGTGTGTGCATGCGCATGAGTGTTTGTGTGTGTGTATGTGCATGTGCGTGCCTGCGTATACGTGTGTGAGTGGTCGTGTATGTGTGTGTGTGTGTGTCTGTGTGTGTGTGCGTGCGTGCGTGTGTGTGCATGTGTATATCTTTGCCTACTTTAGGTATATGATGACAAGAATTCTTAGTAGGGCCTTAAAATGCTGTGTTTGTATATACAATATATTTAAAGTCCAAAAAGTTAGCAAGCATTTACCACACATACCCCGCTATGCCAACATACACTCCGCATTCGGAAAGAAATGCCATTTTGAAAAAAACCCGGAAAATTCTTTTTTTTAAATCGGGAACCTGTGACCTTGCTTCAATATTAAGTTTACGGTTAACAAAACTTCTCACACAGTCTGCCTCTATGGGGCCTAGGGTTGGGCGATATTGGTCAAGGCATGACGATATCGGTTTCTCATTAAAATACTGCGGTATCACGATATATCATCATTTGGGTGGGGTGTGGAATTAGGGTGTAAACATAGAATAACATGTATTTCAAATTGGTGGTGTCTACAAGTTATTTTCATTAAATTTATTGCATTGAAACCGTAAATTGAGATCGCCATGATTGCCATTTCCGCATATTTAATACACAAAATTCCACACTGACACCCTTCAATATACAGCTTAAAGCAATGAATGCAATCCAACTAACCGTATTCATCACAAATAAGAAAAATAAAGGATTTTCTTCTGTTCTTGTGTTGTATTTTGTGTTATCTTTACCTCACGACAACTGTCAAAAGATTGAGCAAGGAACACGCATTAACTTCATTGCGCAGAAAGGAATTCCGCCGAGAGAAATCTGATTGGCCGCTGTATCATGCTTGAGCCAATCAGAATTCACACTGCAGAATTCCGACAGCTGTTATCACGCCCGCCGCTAGCGTAGACGATGCAAATTAATAAAATAACACAGCATGATTTTGAACGAGAACCAGCGTGAAGACTGGAAACAATTATATCAGATTTTATTTGGTCTGTAATATTAAATACTAATTTGCCCCATTGTAGACCTATTCAAATTCGCCCACTACTTAGCGGTCCTATCCATTGATCTCAAGGCGTAGCCGGGATGTGTGAAATTAACCGTGTTACCACTGCAGCCAAAACTGCCACAACAGATTGAAGACTGGAAATAATTAGGCCTAAATTATTTATTTTAAGGCTGTTTCTCACTTAGAATAAATCTGTAATGTTATATGTGGAATGAATTTTGATCTGATTCGTTTAAAAATGCTAAATATATTGTATAAAGTTAAAACGTATAACGGTAAAGCAAGAGATTAACTTCCCCCTCACCCACCGTTCCAAGCTGTGGTATTGATAAGGGATTAAGTGTGTGTGGTTTCCTATCGACCTAAAAAGTTTAAAAGTTTAAATCTTTCACGGTCAGAAGAAATTTTAACCATGCAGATCAATGACTAATGGATAAATAGCTTGACCTGTAGTAATGACGCCATCAGATTGGAATGTGGGTGGTGCAAATGGTTTTCACTTCAAGAGTATACTTACCTCCCTAATACTCTTTGATATTGCTAAATATCGGCTTTCACTCAATAAACACTCAGATTAAAACAGTTAGGTGCCCCTACTGAGCAGGGAGTCAGAGGGCAGTCCGGCGGATGCCAGCCCCACCACCGCGCATGCGCAGACTAGCACTTCGTCTTTGCTAATTTATTGGCAGAGAGTGAACACATGTTTTTGTGATTTACGCTTTTTGCTTGTTTTTTAAGTCATTTAAGCTGTTAAATAAGAAGTGGAATACCTGTTTATGATGTCTGAAAGAGTGACTTCGCCGGAGGAGGGCCCAGGACCTATCCATCAGGTGACTTCTATTATATTTTAGCGAGTTTTTCCTGGTGTAATGTGTTTCCGGGACTCGCGTTTACCGTGATAAGCGCCTAGTTTAGTTGTTTTATTTCAACATGGTGCTATATAATACTAATCTCTCTTTGTGTTTATGTCCACAGGTATCTGTCTGGATATGTAATGGACATCACAGCATCAGAGGGTTTGTTTCTCTCCACCAAGGTTCTATTTCCTACTAATACTGTTAGGTTATCTAACCAAAAGTTCTATGTCCGGTGATTCGGAGGCCTCATATGAAGGTCTTCTCACTTTGCCCTCTTGATCCAATTCCTTCCCCTAAGGTGGAGAGAGTTAAGAGGCGTAGTCTTGGTGGAGTGCTCCAGTTCATCACATTGGATGGTTTGTCTATACAAAGTGTCATGTATCTAGTTAATGATATGAGGTGATGTTAATTATTTAAGGAAAGTTAACTATAATTGCCATTGCTATCATTGTGTATCTGATGGTTGTGTAGTCTGAATATCTATCCTGGAGATGTTCTGGTTATGTATACAATTCGTCCTTACACCTGGATGTTGTTTCGGATCGATTTAATTTCTGTCATGGGATTAATGACGTCATAATCAGCCTTGCTCTTTATTAACAATTAAAGTTTGTCCAACGCTGGTTTCAGATGATTAGTGATCCTTATGATCATTTCCCTGTCTTTTAGTTTGGTTTTGAGTTTCTAACCGTAACAGAATTACTCATTGTCCTCGTCCTTTGTCCTGTTTCAGAGACCTGGTTGCTCGTCCTGTGGACGTTTTCTTAAGGAAAAGTTCATCCCTCATCTATGTTTTCATTGTAGCCCCTGTGGGCCATTGCTCAATTGTCAGTTATGTAAGCATTGGGGGGGGGGGCCTTGCAGGCTAAGGACAAGGTGGTGGAGGAGGAGAGGAAGCAGAAAAGAGAGGGTGTAAGTAAAAAGGGTAAGAGGAAGGCCTCGTCCTCAGTGGACATGGAGGCCTTCCGTAGTGGGATGTTGGGAGAGATGAAGAGGACAATAAAGGATTTGGTTCCAGAGTTGCTTCGTGGCATGCTTCCTGGACCAAATCCTTTGTTGTCCTCATCTGCTTCGGGACAGGTAATCCCCACCTCTGAATCACCATTCCGTAGGCCGTTACCAGTTTTCGACGATTCAGAGGTGCCCCCATTAGAGGGGCGTTCCACGACCCTGGCAGCAGGCTTGCCGCGCCGAGGGGTCGTGGACGGCTGCCGCTGGAACCTGCTGGCTGCTTATCAGCCCAGGGGTATCCGCACGCCGCAGGTGCCAGTACCTCCTATGGCACCTTTCCTGGCCAGTCCGGGTTAGCTCTCTTTGCTGACCCGGAGTCTAATCTTTCTGGCCAGGAAGAAGAGGATTACCTGTTAGGGTCGCCGTCTGAGGACGTGACCATGGATTATGACGTCTGTGCACCCCTCGCAGGGAATACAGGCGACATATTCCATGGTTCTACTCACACAGGAGTAGAATTCACGGCTCAGAAGGTGGCCCTGGGCGGTGCTGATGGCCAGCTGTTTCACATACCTCGGCTTGCCGAGAGTATTGCTGGTGCTGGTCTGGGCCGTGGTGGGGCGGTATCTGCCACGCGCTCTACCACGGCACCTGCTTCTGGACAAGCCAGTCAGATTGCCATGCCTGCTCTTTCGGGCCCGCATGCTTTCTCTGGCTTGCCAGGAGTGTCAGCTTATCCGCCGTCAAGCTCTGCTGCGTTTGCTCAGGAGGAAGACGAAGGCCCTCGTCTAGTAGAGCACTCGCAGCTAGCCACGGAGGAGGATTGGTCTGACGCTTGTCAATGGCCGTGTTAGGCCAGACCTGCCCGTGGAGCAGTCGGCTAGCCAGCGTGACCACAGGCCGTGGTTAGCTGGTAAGGCCACTGCTAGCGCTATGCCATCTGCCGTTAGCAGAGCATATCGTGGATATGTTCTCGGCGGCGGAGACGTCCATCAAGGCGAATGGGCGTCTCGCGAGGTAGCAAGGCGCTGCCGCATCGTGCCTGTGGATTACCAGAGGTACGGTGTGGTGCCCAAGCCTAGCGTGGATGACCGCGCGGCTTTGGGTGAGGATGCGCGGCCAGGCTCCCGTTCTGACACGGGAGCTTTGTGTTCGAACGCGTTGCGTTCGGCCGATGCCGCGTTGCGTGATGCGGAGGAGAGTGCGAGAGCTTCTATTGCGGCGCTGTCTCACATCTCCCAGCTGTTACATGGGGTAGTAACAGCATCCGCATCACGCCAACCGAGCCCGGTCACAGTCCAGAGAGCCATCCAGGATGGTATCAACCTGGCTCTGGACTGTATGACTCGGGTGGTGACCAGGAGTGTCCGGGCGAGGCGCACGTTTGCGTTGGACAACCTGTGCCCGTCCCAGGACCTGTACAATAGGCTACTGCATACGCCTATGACAGGTCCTGGTCTCTCTGGAGGTGAGGGATGTAGGCACCTCCAGGAGACGGTTACGCTGGTCAATAACCAGAGGGCGCTGCACGAGCAGTTTGAGGTGCTCCGTAGGGAGCGCGTTCGCGCGGCACCCCCTGCGTATCATCCCCTGCAGGCTCGAGGTGGAGGTGGCCAGGTCAGAGGCCAGCCTCCATCGCAGCGTCGGCCTCGGCCGCGTGCGATTCGGCCAGCAGTGAGGGGGGCGCAGGCTCCTCAGGCGCAGTCAGCAAGGCAACCACCCGCGCACCGAGGTGCGCGCGGTGCTGGTCGTGGCGCGTGAGGATCTGGTCGTGGTAATCGTGCCTGATGGGCCAGTTACCACGGTGAGAACCACTCCGGTGTTTCTGGCAAAGGAGACAGTGCCACTCTTGCACTCCTTATGTCCACCTCTCTTCCTAGGTGGGCCGGTGGGAGGCCGGCTGGCCGACCACATGCAAGAGTGGGAGCGGTTGACTCAGGACCGTTTAGTCTTGCGATGGCTTTCAGTCGGGTATCATCCCGATTGGATGCCAGGCCCGCCATCGCGGCTGTCTCTGGTGCCATTCTGGACTCCAAATCCGAGAGATCCAGATCAAAGGTTGTGTATCGAGGAGGAGATAAACTCCCTCATACAAAAAGGAGCAATTCAGCCGGCACAGAAGTGTCCGGGCTTCTATTCAACCTTGTTCTTGGTGACAAAATACACCGGAGGGTGGAGACCAATTCTCAACCTCAAGCCATTGAACAAGTTCATAGAGACGCCCAGTTTCAAGGTGGAGACTGTGCGCTCGGTGTTGGCGGGGTTAGAGAAGGGAATGTGGACAGCTTCAATAGATTTGGTGGATGCTTATTTCCACATCCCCATAGCGAGGAGTTTCCGTCGCTTCCTGAGATTTGCATTCCAGGGCAGACAGTGGGAATTCAGGGTGTTACCCTTCGGAATTTCCACGGCTCCTCAGGTTTTCACCCGTGTGGTTCTTGCGATTACCGCATACCTCCGCAGGAGAAGCATAGCAGTCCACATAGACGACTGGCTGTTAAAGGCACACACCCAGGGAAGTTTATCGGCCAATCTGGAGATTGTTTTGAAGACTCACAGAATTAGCCTGGATGATCAATTTCCAAAAATCAGAGCTGACTCCATCCCAGAAGTTTGTTTACCTGGGGATGTTCTTTGATCTAGAGACAGGATATGTTTATCCTACTCAGGAGAGAGTTCAGAGACTCATCTCAGTAATTCAGTCAGTGTGAGACAGCCGTCATGTCCTGGCACGGGTTTACTTGAGAATGCTGGGGTTGATGGTTTCGTTGGAACCAGTCATTCCTCAGGCCGCCTTACGCAGGGGGTTATTTATCCAGTTATTTCTCATGACGCAATGGACCCAGAGTACAGGTTCACTGGACTTGAACGTGTTAGTGTTGGCGCCTCTAATTCACCACCTGCAATGGTGGTTGAACACAGAGAATCTCCTGGTGGGGGTTATGCTAACCCCTCCTCACCCTCAGGTAACTGTGTATACAGATGCCTCGATGGAGGGGTGGGGAGCTTGCCTGGAAGAATCCACGATATCAGGGCTGTGGGATCTGGAATAGTCGAAGGAACATATCAATCTACTGGAATTAAGAGCAGTAGTCCTGGGCCTGGAACATTTCTTACAGAAAGTTCAGGGCAAGATTGTTCTTATTCGTTCAGACAACTCAACTGTAGTGACTTACATAAACCGCCAGGGCGGAACGAAGTCGCCCAGTCTCTGTATGATGACATGGAGACTGCTTTGTTGGTGTCTGGATCACAGGATTACCTTGAAAGCAGTTCATATTCCGGGAAGGTTAAATCTGCTAGCAGACTCATTGAGCCGAAGGATGAGTGTTTTACCGACGGAATGGCAACTAAATCAATGTGTGGCGGATCGTCTGTTCGACCATTGGGGGAAACCCAACATCGATTTGTTCGCAACGAAGAGGAATGCGAAGATGACGACGTACGTCTCTCCGATTCCAGATCCAAGCGCTTTCGCAACAGATGCGTTAGCTATCAGCTGGGCGGGAATGTATGCATACGCATTCCCTCCAGCAATCCTGATTCCAAAAATTCTTCAGAAAATCAGACAGGAGGAGTGCCAAGTGCTTCTGATCGCCCCAGATTGGCCAAGCCGATCGTGGTATACGGATCTGCTGGACCTTCTGGTCTGCAATCCGGTTCCTCTGCCTCTGATGGACGATATTATCTTCCAGGGCAAGGCCCTTCACAACAATCCGTCAATGTTCCGATTGACTGCGTGGATGTTGTCATGGAATCTAGAATTAAGGAGGGCTTTTCTGAGCAAGCAGCCATGTTTATGGCCAAAGCCAGGAGGGGGTCAACCTCCAGAGCATATAATTATAAAATCAACAGGTAGTAGCTGATTTCCTCTGTCACCTGTATGATGCCTATAGCCTCAAGCCTAACTCTATTGCTGGTTATAAGTCAGCTTTAATGACTGTTATCCCTTGCTTGGCTGATAGGGGAAGTGATGAAGTAAGTACATTAAATGTATTAATTAAAGGCATGGGCAATCTAAGACCAAGGAATCCCCCGGTGATTCCGTCTTGGAGTTTATCTTTAGTGCTTCAGGTGATAAGCCTTTTGAACCACTTAGTTCCATTTCTATGAAAATGTTAACTCTTAAAACTGTATTTTTAATTGCTGCGGCCTCGGCTAGGCGTAGAAGTGAAATTCATACCTTATCAGCCGAGGATGACCGTTTTGTGGTTACAGGGGAAGGCCTTAAGCTTCTACCTAGGATTAATTTCTTGGCTAAGAATCAGTCTTTGAAATATCCAGGTCAACCTATTTTTTTGCCAGCTTTAACTAGATATGATCCTAATTCCTAAGCCAGGTGTCCCGTCCGGGCGCTGCTCCGGTACAAACAACGTACTTCGGAGTGGCGGACCGACCAGTCAGCGTTATGGTTGTTATATATTGAACCCCATGGCATGGCGTCTAAGGACGCCATTTCCAGGTGGATTGTAGAGTATATCCAGTTTTGTCATAAATCCGCCACCGGTAAGCAGGTTGACATGACCAAGGCTCACAGTGTCCGCGGCGTAGTGACTTCCACTGCCCTATTTAATGGGGTCCCTGTGGAGGACATTATGTCGGTTGCTCAGTGGCACTGTGAGTCAAGTTTTACAGACCATTATCTCCGTGACACCTCAAATCCTCTCGCCTTGTCGATTTTGAAAAAATAACTAGGTGTACTTTTTTGATGAGGTTTCCTCATTGCTTATATATATCACAATTAATTAATGGAAACAACCACTTTTTGGGACTGCATCAGCCTTCACACCTGGGAAGATGATGTCAGCAGCCAAGTTCAACAAGGTTAGTCTTGTTCATGTGTTGTTCCTTGTTAATTGTATTGTCACGTGACCCTTTGTTATTAATATGGTGATGGTTTGTGTGTATATGTGGTTCATCATTGAGAGTATACGAAAATGGAGCCTTTTCGTCTCTGTCCTATAGTACATGGCACTGGTATGTAGAGAGCATATGGGACATTGAGGTCATTCGAGTCTTCCTCCCAGGAAGGGTTGGGGGGGGGGGGAAGCGCATATGACATCGGTCATCTCTCATCCATCGGTTGGTGTTAACCGAGGGTTTTGTCAAATCCTGACTGTTTTCACACAGTTTCAGAGGTTTAAGTGCCTTAAACGCGGAAAAGCGTATAGGGAAGAGCTGGTCTTTTGACCTCGCCTCCCTCCCGTCGAATTCTGGCAATATCAAAGAGTATTAGGGAGGTAAGTATACTCTTGAAGTGAAATAAACGAAATCAAGGATTTCTTTTTTCACGAGAGAGTTGATACTTACCTCCCTAATACGGACCCGGCCTCTCCAACCCACAGAGGCTCGGTCTTCAGGCTCTTAATAGTTGCATGTGTGTCAGCCAATAAATTAGTCAGAGGAAGTGCTAGTCTGCGCATGCGCGGTGGTGGGGCTGGCATCCGCCGGACTGCCCTCTGACTCCCTGCCCTGTAGGGCCACCTAACTGTTTTAATCTGAGTGTTTATTGAGTGAAAGCCGATATTTAGCAATATCAAAGAGTATTAGGGAGGTAAGTATCAACTCTCTCGTGAAAAAAGAAATCCTTGATTTCGTTTAATTCCCCACTAACTAACACTCAGAATGAGGCAAGAAAAAACATGGCATCGTCTATTTATGTAATTATAAAAAGTGAACAACAAAGGATTATTTTGTACTTTAAATCATTTTATTAGCGCAAACAAACCATGAATTAATTGAACACAGATTATTTTGGAGTTTGTTAAATTTTTATTACCTTAGACAAAGAGTGGATTATTACTTAAAGACTATTACTGGACCGAATAGAGGTAAGAGTATGACATTTCTAACTTAGTTATTTATATTATGCTCACAGTTAAAAGTGCAATATCGTCCTGTCGGTATTGACGATACTTACGATTTTTCGAAATTATGATGATTTCGGTATTGGTATTCGGTATATCGCGATATTGACGATATAGAAAAATCGCCCAACCCTAATTGGGCCCAAGCCTCAGCATGAAAACATGGAGGTCACAAGGTCAAAGGTCATGGTCACTGACCTGGTGCTTAAATAGACAATGAGGTGGACAGGCGAGGCATTCAATTCCACAGAATTCTTGATAAGTTACCCTACCAGCATAAGGAATCTGCATTAGACTTGTTGCAATCTGCCACAGGACGACTGTAGTCACTGTCTGTCTGTCTGTGTGTCTGACTGTCCTGCTTGCTTGTCTGTCTATCTGTCTGTCTGTCTTTCCCTTCATTTGTCTGTCTGTCCGGCCATCCATCCGCTTGTCCGTCCATCATCATAACTAGTTCTACTAGAGTAATTGTCACCAAATTTGGAAATTAGTTTTTTGGGAGCCCGAAGAACTATCTTGGTATTGGGGCGATTTTTCGATTAAATTAAATCAATTAAAAGTGTGGCCAGCCGAGACTAAGAATTCTCTGAATGCATGTGTGTTTATGCAGCCTCGTAATCATTTGTTTGTCAATAATCTGACATGATGTTTTTCAGGGCGCACACGTCTAGAGCCTATAGCTATTGTGATTCTGTCTGTAGTGATGTCACTGGCCGCCATTCAGCTCATCGTCGAGTCAATAGAGAAGCTTGTTGGTCTGGCAAATCTTAGTGCTGATCCACCGGTTGTAGAATTACCCACAATTCTTATATCTGGGTTTACTGTAGGTAAGGCGGCTGCATGCCTATTATAACCCTACACAGCTGGAATAAAGGATGATTAAACACGTACAGCTCAGGAAGAGCGTGTTTCCAAATTAAAATAAAATGTACTCTTGAATATTTTGAACATAATAGAGGAATCCAGTTTTAGCTATGCCCCACCCATCTCTAGCTAATCTCCACCCACACTTTTCCCATTGTTGTGATCACTTGATCCCTATACTCTCGGAATCTCAATTTCCAGAAAACTATGCAGGTAAGCTGTGTGTGGGGGGGGGGGGGGGGAATAGTGGGGGTTTGGTGCGGGAGGCTACTTCTATTAGGTATATTTCAAGAGAAAATTGAAATAAAATGATACAAAAAATAGCACCAAAATAAAATGTATTTCCACGCTACACATTCTTAGCATCTTATGCCACATCATCCTATTGCACGACCGTCGCTCTCCCACTATGTTCCCGTATCGAGTACCGTGCTTGCACGCCTTTGATGTTTGTGCTAATTTCACGAAGCGTCATGCATATTAATGAACTGGGGTCAGTCAACTTGCACCAATGAGATTGCTCGATAAGAAATCAGGAAGTAGACAAATTTACACATGTGCGTAAACCAAACTAGCGGTTTTTGTTATCGAAAACCAATCTACACATTTTCTGTTCTCAGATAACTTGTTTAGAGCAGAACTATTGCAAACTTTTGCAAATGTCTCTTTCCAGTTCAACAGCGTCGCAATCGTCATTATTTTTGTGATTGTAAATTAGGTCACCAGACGAAGTCTCGCCTATCACATGAAGTAGGCATAAATCTGATTGGCTACCTCCAGCCCACTAGCGTAATGTTGATGATCAATTTCCCAAAATCAGAGCTGACTCCATCCCAGAAGTTTGTTTACCTGGGGATGTTCTTCGATCTAGAGACAGGATATGTTTATCCTACTCAGGAGAGAGTTCAAATACTCATCTCGTTGATTCAGTCAGTGTGCGACAGTCGTCATGTCCTGGCACGGGTTTACTTGAGAATGCTGGGGTTGATGGTTTCGTTGGAACCAGTCATTCCTCAGGCCGCCTTACGCAGGCGGCCGATCCAGTTGTTTCTCATGACACAACTACACATAGCGAGAAATAACAGGTCTGCAAGTACGGCCTGGAACAGCGTAGCTATGTGAGTGGGCGTATGTTAGTATGATGCACTAGTGTAATGTAGCGTAGCTATGTGAGTGGGCGTATGTTAGTACGATGCACTAGCGTAATGTAGCGTAGCTATGTGAGTGGGCGTATGTTAGTACGATGCACTAGCGTAATGTAGCGTAGCTATGTGAGTGGGCGTATGTTAGTACGATGCACTAGCGTAATGTAGCGTAGCTATGTGAGTGGGCGTATGTTAGTACGATGCACTAGCGTAATGTAGCGTAGCTATGTGAGTGGGCGTATGTTAGTACGATGCACTAGCGTAATGTAGCGCAGCTATGTGAGTGGGCGTATGTTAGTACGATGCACTAGCGTGATGTAGCGTAGCTATGTGAGTGGGCGTATGTTAGTACGATGCACTAGCGTAATGTAGCGTAGCTATGTGAGTGGGCGTATGTTAGTACGATGCACTAGCGTGATGTAGCGTAGCTATGTGAGTGGGCGTATGTTAGTACGATGCACTAGCGTGATGTAGCGTAGCTATGTGAGTGGGCGTATGTTAGTACGATGCACTAGCGTGATGTAGCGTAGCTATGTGAGTGGGCGTATGTTAGTACGATGCACTAGCGTAATGTAGCGTAGCTATGTGAGTGGGCGTATGTTAGTACGATGCACTAGCGTAATGTAGAATAGCTATGTAAGTGGGCGTATGTTAGTACGATGCACTAGCGTAATGTAGCGTAGCTATGTGAGTCGGCGTACGTTAGTACGATGCACTAGCGTAATGTAGCGTAGCTATGTGAGTGGGCGTATGTTAGTACGATGCACTAGCGTAATGTAGCGTAGCTATGTGAGTGGGCGTATGTTAGTACGATGCACTAGCGTAATGTAGCGTAGCTATGTGAGTGGGCGTATGTTAGTACAATGGACTAGCGTAATGTAGCGTAGCTATGTGAGTGGGCGTATGTTAGTACGATGCTTGTGCCTATGCTTAATGTTATATCCATCATCGCGGGAGTGAATTAATTAATTGGTACCACCTAAATATTGCATATACTTTAATAAACATTGGTTATTTCATCAAAATTAATCCAAACTTTGACATAAAATGTCGTCGAGAAAAATAGAAATCATGTGATTTATATCAGCTTCCGCTTATTGTCTCCCTTTGTAGGATGAGTTTAGGTTGATACTCGAGTAGCGCGATGACGCTAATATTAGTACCCGGGTAGTGACTTGCTCGATCCACAAAAATAGGAGGGTAGATTCGAGTAGCTACGAGAGTAAAGGCGTAAACTCGTCTTATAGCAGAAAGTGATTAATACTCGGTAGAATCGTCTGCGTTTAATGGACCTAATATAATGGACTCAGGAACTCGGAATGTACTATATATATTTTTATATAATCATTACGTGATGGTAACCGAGTTTTGTACATTGAATCCAATCCGCATAATTGGTACCCGTTAAAATAACATTTCTTGTCTTGATAGTTGTTTCATACAAGGAAGTGATGTAATTTCAATGGAATTTCTGCGAAGTTATTGCAAAATTTCATTTCAAATCTCTTTATCATTTCTAACTTATTTAATTTATAAAAAAATTGTTTACACAAACTGCGGAAATTTCAATGCGACTTCTATTAGATACATTTGCTGTTTTAAAACTGTTACGAAATTAAAAAGGCTCAACCTCGAAAATTGGCAGGCAACTTCTATTAAGGATGCAGTTATTATTAGGCTATATATACGGTAGGTGCTGTTGCTGCCATAGGCAGCATTAGTGCCCGATGAAATTCGTTTCAAAATATTCAACAGAATGTTTATTAAGTAAAGCCATATAATTCGTATAACTTGTCGTCCTATTAAGCGTTTGTGATGGCCTGTATATGGCATTCATGATGTAATTGACAATGTTGATCATGTTGATTATGACGTCATATGATTGACTGAGAAACTGGATTCCTCAATTCAATTGGAAGACATTACTGCCGAAGATAATATTAACTGAATATTTTAATTTGAGAGGAAGATTTCTAGTTTCATATCTAGTTTCAAGATATTCAATGGAAAAGTTTCATTTCAAAGGGTTAGGTGAAACTGGTCTTCAACCCTTTAACACTCAAATTGGCCTAAAATGACTCCTGCACTGGCCTCGAGAAATGTCCATTTGCAGACCAAGAGAAGACTATTTCTGAAAATTTACCACTGGCATGCCTGGCTCAATAACTGAGCCAGTCATTCCAGTAGTAAACTTTAAAAAATAGTCTTCTCTTAGTCTGCAAACGAACAGTTTCTATGTGAGAATTCAAAGTTTCTTGAAACAATTTGCGTGTTAAAGCATTAACTTGGGATTGTCAATTTCAGCGTGACAGTACTTGCTGACCCTGTCTTTGTCTGTTTTCAGTTAGCAAGTTATTGTTGTACATTGCGTGTCGTTGTAAAGGAAGTCACAGTCCATCTATCCTAGCTTTAGCCCAGGATCACCGAAATGACGTTGTGTCCAATCTAGCTGCGATTACGTGTGGATATTTAGGTAAGTTATGATGAAATGACGTCATGTCCAGCCTAGTTGTGTTTACATGTAAGTATCTAGGTATGTTACGGTGAAATGACATAATAATAATAATCTAGTAGTGATTACATGTACATGTCGAGATAAGTTATAGGTAGGTGAAATATAGATGCTATTACTTGCTTAGTCCCATACTTGCACGAGTATTTTGCCCACTATTCTATATTTGTTTTGACAATATTTGTCTGAGGGCGAAGCACAAGTTGGTGGCCAATATAGGAACTGATCTAGAATACTGAGCGAAATACGTGGACAAATATGCGACTAAGCGTATCGTAACATATTTATTTCATACATTTAATTTTTCGTTCGACTTTATGAAGTAAAACGAGCTATTGTGATACCCTGCACGTAGTCCAAGCTTTGGCACATGCTTTCTTATAAGGACACGGCATCACACAATGACCGTGTGCTCAAAAAGTCAAGGTGAAGGTCATTGTGACCGTGGTAAAAACCTTTTTTCAACTTTTAACATTTTCCGTCTAGCTCAACTTCTTCTGTTTATATCTCATGTTTGGTTATTCATACTCGACCCAAACCTGGACATATGCCTCCTTATTATAATGACACGGCATCACACAATGACCTTGGGGTCAAAAGGTCATGGTCACTGTGACCGTGGTAAAAATCTTGTTTTTTTAGCTCGACTTTACAAATTAAAACGAGCTATTGTGATACCCTGCACGTCGTCTGGCGGTAGTGTCATCGTCATCGTCTAATTTGCGTTTAGCTCAACTTTTCTGTTTATATCTTATGTTTGGTTAATCATGCAGAACCCAAACTTGGACACATGCCACCTTATAATGACATGGCATCACACAATTACCTTGGGGTCAAAAAGTCAATGTTCAAGGTCATTGTAACCTTGGTAAAAACGTTGGGTTTTTTCAACTTTGACATTTTCTTTATAACTCAACTTCTGTATATCTCATATTTCGACCCAAACTTTGACACACACGCACACATTAACCTCCCTCTCTATTTCTCCCTCTTTCCCTCCCTCCCACCCTTCCTCCCTTTCTCTATATTTCCTCTCTTTCTCTCCCTTCCTCTCTATCTCTCCATCCCTCCCTCTTTCTCTCCGTGCCGCCCTCTCTCGTCCAGCCCTCATTCCCTCCAATTGTTACTGTCTTTTCTCTCATGGATCAGTCATTAAAAGGTAACTCTCTCATATCTTTGATTCTACTTGACATGTTAGAAGTACACATTTCGCTATATGCATTTCCAAGTGTGTGATCACCACATGGAATACATGTATAAAATTATTCTATCATGTCTCACATGTGATTGTTTTCTTACCCAAGGGTCCAGAGAGTTCATACTTGTCTCAGGAAAGCAAGGTGTTCAATATATAGACCCAATTGGTGCCATAGCTATCAGCATATTCATTCTCATAAATTGGTGGAAAACCGGATTCCGTAAGTATTGCATTCGTGAGGGTATATTTGAACAATGGGAAGAAGTATTTTGTTGAATATCTTGAAACTAGTTTGCCTGCGAGCAGTGAATATTTTGAATTTCAGTTAAATTGTTTTCATAATGTTCATAAACTTTCTATTATTTCTGACTTTAGTGTACACACCTGCGGAAATTTAAAATTACATCATCAGGCAAGCCTCGTGGGTGCAATTGCAACCACATTTCTGGTTAGAAACACTATTAAATACCGCTGAAACGGATTGTTGAATTGATGTGGACCTCACGAACCCTCATCTAGCGCATGAGCTGTACCAATTTTGTACGCTCACCTGGCCTAAGTGAGCTTATGCTGTGGTGACTGTCCATCTGTCATCTGTCCATCCGTCAACTATTTATTTAAATAACTTCTCAAGAACTACGGGGCGGATTTCAATTATACTTGCCAGGAACCATTCTTAGGGTATAGAGATCTAAGTTTGTTGAAATTAAGCCGATCTGCCAATTTGGCCGTTGTCTATCTTGCATTTAAGACAATTTTGAGAAATAAGTTAAAAGACTACTCATTAATTGCTTAGGCGATTTCAACCGAACATTTCTGGAAATGAGTTAAAAGCCTACACTTCATTAACCACTTGGCGAGTTTCAAGCAAACTTAGCTGGAAGGACCTTAGAGTGGTATGCTTCAGAACTTGTATACAGAATTTAGATTGGTCAACTTTTCCGGCAATCATCTTGGATTTTTCAGAGTTTTTGGGAAGTCAGTAAAAGGCTACTCCTCATTAACCTCGTGGATGAATTCAACCAAACTCTGCTGGAAGGATCCTAGGGTGGTAGCTTTCAGAACTTATATTCAGAATTGTGATTGATAAATTTTTACATTGGCCATCTGCTCCCTATTAACCGATTTCCACCGAACTCAGCTGAAAGATGCTAGGCGGGTACGCTTCAAAACTTGTATACATAATTTTGATTAGTCAACTCTTCTTGTTACCATCTTGGATTTTCCAGAAATCCTTTAAAAACACTACTCTTCCTTAACCATTAGCACTCTGATGTCAATATTCTATCATTTACTGTGTCAGTATCAAAAACTGACCAGTTCTTTTAATTTAATTTGGAAATTAAAAATTTTGACACCAGAGTGGTAATGGTTAATCAATAGCCAGACTTCAACGAGTGGAATGATTCCTATGGTGATCAGCTTCAGGAGTTCTAATGGAAATTTTAATTGGTTAATTATTTTGGAATGTTTGGTGACCATCTTGGATTTTCCGAAAATTCTCCATCACTTCTATTTAAATGCAAATAATTCAAATGCTAATGATCCAGGTGAGTGTCACAGGCCCTTGGGCCTCTTGTTCAAAAGAATGTGATTGATTTATTTGTCTGGTATTTCTTCCTACGCACAAACTACTACTAAGTAAATTCCATGTTTCCAACTGGTAGTCTTTTATAAAAGATAGATAGACAGACAGACAGACAGACAGATAGATAGATAGATAGATAGATAGATAGATAATTACATAGATATGTAGATACTTACATAGATACGTAGATACTTATATAGATAGATACTTACATAGATAGATACTTACATAGATAGATACATACATGTAGATAAATAGATAGATGATAGATAAATAGATAGATCGACAGACAGATACTTAAATAGATAGATACTTTAAATAGATAGATAGATAGATAGATAGAAACTTAAATAGATAGATACTTAAATAGATAGATAGATGATACATGCAGATAGATTGATTGATTGAAGCTATAATGTATAAGATTGATTGATTAATTGATAGAAGCTATAATGTATACATGTAGGCTCACATGAACTCCTGTTTACTCTGTGTTAATGTTGTCACATCTCTTCTGTATTTCAGACCAAATTAAACTTCTCACTGGTCACACAGCGAAACCAGATTTTCTGAGTAAGCTTACGTGGATTGCGATAAACCACCATCATAAAGTAGAGCAGATTGACACGGTGCGTGCATTTCATTTCGGTACAAACTTTCTCGTTGAACTTGATATTGTGCTACCAGGGGATATGTTACTGCGAGAAGCGCATGATATTGGTGAGGATTTACAGCAAAAACTGGAAAAGTTGTCGGATGTTGAACGCGCTTTTGTACACATAGATTACGAGTTCACGCACAATCCAAATATCGAGCATAAAATTGTTTGATATTGTTTATTTTGAAACTAATTTGACTGGGAGCCATTAGCATCCAAGGGCAGCAATATTTTCTCGTCAAATTAGCTTCAAAATCTCCCTAACCTTTACTATGCGAGTGCTTTTATATTAAATAATGGGGTGTCGGGAAAGAAATATTTATCCGTTACTCTTGTTACTAACACGTCTAGAATCTAATTCTTAAGCAACCAGAATGACTGATAGCTGAGCGACTGATTATTGTCTGACCAATTAATGGCTAAATTTGGTTAAGAAAATCAAAATATTTGCTTATTGAATGTCCATTTGCAGGCCAAGAGAAGACTTTTTTTGTAAATTTGCTATTGGAATGTCTGGCTCGTTTATTGTTAAATTTTTAACCAGGGCAATATGCAATCATGCTTTCCTCCTTTTTAAAAAGTGTGTGTGAGTGTGTGCATGTGTGAGTGTGTGCATGCGTGCATGTGTGAGTGTGTGTGCATGCGTGCGCGTGCATGTGTGAGTGTGTGTGTGTACGTGTGTGAAAATTGACTTGCGATTCCAATGAACAAAACTTAATATATTCTAATTGATGGCAGGGATGATAATTAATGTTTCTTTGAATAAAAGCATACCTCAAGGTCGTTGCTCTTTCAAATGTATGGAACATCTTGCATCAATACAAATTCAAAACTCAACATTTCATTTATGTAAAATGAGGCTGATTAGTCCACCAGCTGGCCCCAAAATTAGACAAATACAGGAAACTTAAAAAGAGGCTACCATTTGAAGATCCAGAAGTGGAATAACTGACTCAGTTATTGAGTCAGTCATTTCTGTGGTAAAATTTTCAAAAATAGTATTCTCAGAGGCCAATTTTTGGCAGGCTTCGCCGGAAGAGTTAAAAGAATCTTAAATGTATATTAATAATAATAATAATAATAATAATAATGATGGATTGTGACATTCCCATTCCATGACTCATATATACATTCGTTTATTGACGATCCTCCATTTATTCATTAAATACAGTATTAAATTTTGTCATTGAACTTAAATGAATTGAATTTCCAAGCAAACTACATTTCACTTCAAGAGTATACTTACCTCCCTAATACTTTTGATATTGCTAAATATTGGCTTTCACTCAATAAACACTCAGATTTAAAACAGTTAGGTGCCCCTACTGGGCAGGGAGTCAGAGCGTAGTCTGGCGGATGCCAGCCCCACCACCGCGCATGCGCAGACTAGCACTTCCTCTTTGCTAGATTATTGGCAGAGAGATCACACATGTCTTTTTGTGCAAAAGCTTTTTCTTACTCTTAAACTGTTTAAGTGGTGTTATTTTGGAGTGATAGTCACTGATTTGGATGGCAGGAAGGATCACTTCGCCAAAGGGGGACTTAGGACCTTTAAATCAGGTGACTTCTAGTAAAATTAGCGAGTTTTTCTTCCCGGTGTATTGTGTTTCCGGGACTCGCGTTTACCGTGATAAGCGCCTTGGTTAGTTGGTTTATGTCAACTCGGTGCTACCTAAGGCTAATTTCTCTTTCTGTTTATGTCCACAGGTCTGTATGACGCTAGGTGGTGGCATCACAGCAGCAGAGAGTTAGTTTTCTCTCCACCATGGTTCCATTTCCTACTAACACTGTTAGGTTATCTAACCAAATGAAAAATTATGTCCAGTGAGTTGGAGGCCTAGTATAAAGGTCTTCTCACTTTGCCCTCTTGATCCAATTCCTTCCCCATGAGGTGGAGAGAGTTAAGAGGCGTGCAGATGGTGGAGTTCTCCGGTTCGTCATGTTGGATGGTTTGTCTATACAAAGTGTCAGGTATCTAGTTATTGATAATGTGGTGATGTTAATTATAGTAAGCAAAGGGAGATAATTAACATTTTTGCCAGAAAAGAGTTATCTATATGTATCTGATGGTTGTGTAGTCGACGTATCCATTCAGCATACAATTCGTCCTTGCACTTGGATGTTTTGTTGGGATCGATTTTTTCCTGTCACGGGATTAATGACGTCATAATCAGCCTGGCTATGTATTTATCAGCAATTCAAGTCGCTATGCTGGTTTCTGATGTATATTGATCTTTATGATCGTTTTCCTTCTCTTTGAGTTGGTTTGAGTGTCTAAGCTTAACTAGTTTGCTCATACTCCTTGTCCTTTGCCCTGTTTCAGGGACCGGGTTGCGCGTCCTGTGGACGTTTTCTACATGATAAGTTCTGGCCTCATCTTTGCTATCAATGTAGCCCTTGTGGTCCCTTGGCTAATTGTGACATATGTAAGCACTGGGGGGGCGAGTTAATGTCCGAATTCTTGTGCTGCTTACAGGCGACGGACAAGGTGGTAGAGGAGGAGAAGAAGAAGAAGCGGAAACGAGAGGTTGTAAGTAGGAAGGGTAAGGGGAAGGTCTCGTCCGCGGTGGATATGGAGGCCTTCCGGACCGAGATGTTGGGAGAGATGAAGAGGACAATAAAGGATTTGGTTCCAGGGTTGCTTCGTGGCATGCTTCCTGGACCAAATCCTTTACTGTCCTCATCATCGGCTTCGGAGCAGGTAATCCCCGCCTCTGGATCGGTTTTCCTTAGACCGCTTCCGTTGTTCGACGATTCAGAGGTGGCCCCATTAGAGGGGGCGTTCCACGACCCTGGCAGCAGGCTTATTGCCGCGCCGAGAGGGGACCGTGGACGGTTGTCGCTGGAACCCGCGGGCTGCTTATCAGTCCAGGGGTATCCGCATGCCGCGGTGGCCAGTACCTCCTATGGCACCGTTCCTGGTCAGCCCGGGTTAGCTCTCTTTGCTGACCCGGGGTCTAATCTTTCTGACCAGGGTGATGAGGATTACCTGCTAGGGTCGCCGTCTGACGACGTGGACATGGATGAAGACGTTTGTGCACCCCTCGCGGGGAATACAGGCGGCTTCTTCCACGGTTTTACTCACCCTGGAGTAGAGTCCGCGGCTCAGGTGGTGGCCCAGGGCGCTGCTGATGGCCAGCGGTACCGCATACCTCGGCTTGCCGAGGGTGTTGCTGGTGCTGGCCGGGCCCGTGGTGGGGCGGTATATACCCCGCGCTCTGCCACGGTGCCTGCTCCTGGTCAAACCAGTGATATTGTCATGCCGGTGCTGTCAGGCCCGCATGTTTTCCCTGGCTTGCCAGGTGTATCAGCGTACCCGCCGTCAAGCTCTGGTGCTTGCGCTCAGGAGGAAGACGAAGGACCCCGTCTTGTAGAGCGCTCGCAGTTAGCCACGGAGGAGGATTGGTCTGACGCTTGCCAGTGGTTGGTGAGCGTTAGGCCTGATCTGCCCGTGGAGCAGTCGGCTAGCCAGCATGACCACAGGCCGTGGTTAGCTGGGAAACCGACTGCTAACGCTATGCCTTCTCTGCCGCTGGCGGAGCATGTCGTTGACATGTTCGAGGCGGCGGAGGCGTCCATTAAGTCGAGTGGACGTCTCGCGAAGGCCCCTCGCGAGGTGGCCAGGCGTTGTCGCATCGTGCCCCTGGATTACCAGCGGTACGGTGTGGTACCCAAGCCCAGCGTGGATGACCGCGCGGCTTTGGGTGAGGATGCGCGGCCAGGCTCCCGTTCTGACACGGGGGTCTTGTGCTCGAACGCGTTGCGTTCGGCGAATACCGCGTTGCGTGATGCGGAGGAGAGTGGGAGGGCTTCGATTGCCGCTCTGTCCCACGTCTCCCAGCTGTTACAGGGGGTAGTAACGGCATCCGCATCGCGCCAGCCAAGTCCGGTCACGGTCCAGCGAGCCATCCAGGATGGTATTAACCTGGCGCTGGACTGTATGACTCGGGCGGTGACCAGGAGTGTCCGGGCAAGACGCACGTTTGCCCTGGACAATCTGTGCCCGTCTCAGGACCTGTACAATAGGCTACTGCGTACGCCTATGACGGGTCCTGGTCTTTTTGGAGGTGAGGGATGTCGGCACCTCCAGGAGACGGTCACCCTGGTGAATAACCAGAGGGCGCTGCGCGAGCAGTTTGAGGTGCTGCGTCGTGCTAACGTTCGCGCCGCGGCCCCTGCGTATCGTCCCCTGCAGGCTCGAGGTGGTGCTGGCCAAGTCAGAGGCCAGCCACCGTCGCAGCGTCGGCCTCGGCCGCGTGCGATTCGGCCAGCAGCGAGGGGGGCGCAGGTTCCTCAGGCGCCGTCAGCCAGGCAGCCGCCCGCGCACCAAGGTGCGCGCGGGGCGGGGCGGGGCGCGCGAGGATCTGGGCGTGGTTATCGGTCCTGACAGGACGCTTACCGCGGTAAGAACCACTCCGGTGTGTATGGCGACAGAGACAGTGCCGCTCTTGCATGCCTCGTGTCCACCGCGGTCCCTAGGTGGACCGGTGGGAGGCCGGCTAGCCGACCACATGCAAGAGTGGGAACGGTTAACTCAGGACCGTTTAGTCTTGCGATGGCTTTCCGTCGGGTATCATCCAGAGTGGATGACAGGCCCGCCGTCGCGACTGTCTCTAGTGCCAGTCTGGACTCCCATTCCGAGAGATCCAGAGCAAAGGTTGTGTATCGAGGAGGAGATAAATTCCCTCGTACAAAAGGGAGCTGTTCAGCCGGCACAAAGGTGTCCGGGCTTCTATTCAACCCTGTTCTTAGTAACAAAACGCACCGGAGGGTGGAGACCGATTCTCAACCTCAAGCCATTGAACAAGTTCATCGAGACGCCCAGTTTCAAGATGGAAACGGTGCGCTCGGTGTTGGCGGGGTTGGAGAGGGGGATGTGGACGGCGTCGATAGATTTGAAGGACGCTTATTTCCACATCCCCATCCACGGGAGTTTCTGTCGCTTCCTGAGATTTGCATTCCAGGGCAGACAGTGGGAATTCAGGGTGTTGCCCTTCGGAATTTCCACGGCTCCTCGGGTTTTCACCCGTGTGGTTCTTGCGATCACAGCATACCTCCACAGGAGAAGCATAGCAGTCCACACGTACATAGACGACTGGCTGTTGAAAGCGCACACCCGGGAAAGTTTGTCGGCCAATCTGGAGATTGTTTTGAAAACTCTCACAGACTTAGGCTGGATGATCAATTTCCCAAAATCAGAGCTGACTCCATCCCAGAAGTTTGTTTACCTGGGGATGTTCTTCGATCTAGAGACAGGATATGTTTATCCTACTCAGGAGAGAGTTCAGAAACTCATCTCATTAATTCAGTCAGTGTGCGACAGTCGTCATGTCCTGGCACGGGTTTACTTGAGAATGCTGGGGTTGATGGTTTCATTGGAACCAGTCATTCCTCAGGCCGCCTTACGCAGGCGGCCGATCAAGTTATTTCTCATGACACAATGGACCCAGAGTACAGGTTCGCTGGACTCGAATGTGTCAGTGTTGGCGCCTCTGATTCACCACCTGCAATGGTGGTTGAATACAGAGAATCTCTTGCCGGGGGTTTTGCTAACCCCTCCCCACCCTCAGGTGACTGTGTATACAGATGCATCGATGGAGGGCTGGGGAGCTTGCCTGGAAGAGTCCACGATATCAGGGCTTTGGAATCTGGAACAGTCAAAGGAACATATAAATCTACTGGAGCTAAAAGCAGTAGTCCTGGGCCTGGAACATTTCTTACAGAAAGTTCAGGGCAAGATTGTTCTTATTCCTTCAGACAACTCAACAGTTGTGACTTACATAAACCGCCAGGGCGGAACGAAGTCGCCCAGTCTCTGTATGATGACATGGAAACTGCTTTGTTGGTGTCTGGATCACCAGATTACCTTGAAAGCAGTTCATATTCCGGGAAGGTTAAACCTGCTAGCAGACTCATTGAGCCGAAGGATGAGTGTTTTACCCACGGAATGGCAACTAAATCAATGTGTGGCGGATCGTCTGTTCGACCATTGGGGGAAACCCAACATCGATTTGTTCGCAACGAAGAAGAATGCGAAGATGACGACGTACGTCTCTCCGATTCCGGATCCAAGCGCTTTCGCAACAGATGCGTTAGCTATCAGCTGGGGGAGAATGTATGCATACGCATTCCCTCCAGCAATCCTGATTCCAAAAATTCTTCAGAAAATCAGACAAGAGGAATGCCAAGTGCTGATCGCCCCGGATTGGCCAAGCCGATCATGGTATACGGATCTGCTGGACCTTCTGGTCTGCAATCCGGTTCCTCTGCCTCTGATGGACGATATTATCTTCCAGGGCAAGGCCCTTCACAACAATCCGTCAATGTTCAGATTGACTGCGTGGATGTTGTCAAGGAATCTAGAATTAAGGAGGGCTTTTCTGAGCAAGCAGCCATGTTTATGGCCAAAGCCAGGAGGGGGTCAACCTCCAGAGCATATAATTATAAAATCAACAGATTTGCAGAATGGTGCTCAAAAAGATGTATTGATCCAATGGATTCATCTATTCAAGTAGTAGCTGATTTCCTCTGTCACCTCTATGATGCCTATAGCCTCAAGCCTAACTCTATTGCTGGTTATAAGTCAGCATTAATGTCTGTTATTCCTTGCTTGGCTAAGAGGGGAAGTGATGAAGTAAATACATTAAATGTATTAATTAAAGGCATGGGCAATCTAAGACCAAGGAATCCACCTGTGATTCCGTCTTGGAGTTTATCGCTAGTGCTTCAAGTACTAGGTGATAAGCCTTTTGAACCACTTAGTTCCATTTCTATGAAACTATTAACACTGAAGACTGTGTTTTTAATTGCTGCGGCCTCGGCTAGGCGTAGGAGTGAAATTCATGCCTTATCAGCCGAGGATGACCGTTTTGTTGTTTCAGGGGAAGGCCTTAAGCTGCTACCTAGGATTAATTTCTTGGCTAAAAATCAGTCGTTGAAATATCCAGGTCAACCTATTATTTTGCCTGCTTTAACTAGATATGATCCTAATTCTAAAGCATGGTGTCCCGTCCGGGCGCTGCGCCGGTACAAACAAGGTACGGCGGAGTGGCGCACCGACCAGTCAGCGTTATGGTTGTCATATATTGAACCCCATGGCAGGGCTTCTAAGGACACCATTTCCAGGTGGATTGTGGAATGCATTCAGTTTTGCCATAAATCCGCCACCGGGAAGCAGGTTGACGTGGCCAAGGCTCACAGTGTCCGCGGCGTAGTGACATCCACGGCCCTATTTAATGGGGTCCCTGTGGATGATATTATGTCGGTGGCTCAGTGGCACTGTGAGTCAAGTTTTACAGACCATTATCTCCGTGACACCTCTAATCCTCTCGCCTTGTCGATTTTGAAAAAATAACTCGGTTTATATTTTTTGAGGAGGTTTTTCCTCATTACTTATATATTTCACAATTAATTTATGGAAACACCCACTTTTTTGGGCCTGCATCAGTCTTTACCAATGGGAAGATGATGTCAGCAGCCATTTCAACAAGGTCAGTCTTGTTCATGTGTTGTCCGTTGTTGATTGTATTGTCACGATTACCCGTTATTAATATGGTGATGGTTTGTGTATTTGTGTGGTTCATTGTTGAGAGTTACGAAAATGGAGCTTTTTCGTCTCTGTCCTGTAGTACATGGCACTTGTACGTAGAGAGCGTATAGGACATTGAGGTCAGTCGACTCTTCCTCCCAGGAAGGAGGGGGGGGAGCGCATATGACATTCGGTCATCTCTCATACATCGGTGGTGTTATCCGATGGTTAGTCAAATCCTGACTGTTT
This sequence comes from Chaetoderma sp. LZ-2023a, assembly GCA_034401795.1. Classification (NCBI taxonomy): domain Eukaryota; kingdom Metazoa; phylum Mollusca; class Caudofoveata; order Chaetodermatida; family Chaetodermatidae; genus Chaetoderma; species Chaetoderma sp. LZ-2023a. The sequence continues at coordinate 189,671,590 of CM067359.1, forward strand.
TTTCTTACAGTTTCAGAAGTTTAAGTGCCTTAAACGCAGAAAAGCGTATAGGGATGAGCTGGTCTTTTGACCTCGCCTCCCTCCCGCCAGATTCACTTTCGAATTCTGGCAATATCAAAAGTATTAGGGAGGTAAGTATACTCTTGAAGTGAAATAAACGAAATCTAGGATTTCTTTTTTCACGAGAGAGTTGATACTTACCTCCCTAGATACGGACCCGGCCTCTCCACCCCACAGAGGCTCGGTCTTCAGGCTCTTAATAGTTGCATGTGTGTCAGCCAATAATCTAGTCAGAGGAAGTGCTAGTCTGCGCATGCGCGGTGGTTGGGCTGGCATCCGCCAGACTACGCTCTGACTCCCTGCCCAGTAGGGGCACCTAACTGTTTTAAATCTGAGTGTTTATTGAGTGAAAGCCAATATTTAGCAATATCAAAAGTATTAGGGAGGTAAGTATCAACTCTCTCGTGAAAAAAGAAATCCTAGATTTCGTTTATTTATTTCACACATGTTATCCATTATAGAATATTTGCTTGAAGTTTATATCCATATCCCATAGTCACTGCCATATAAAAACTAATCTGTTAAATGTTTAGAAATTAAGTATGTAAGAATTTATTGCCGTCTAATGCAGCAACGATTTTGGTCATGTTTGATTTGAAAATATATAGCCCTTGACAGCATTATTCCTCGTAACGAGAAGATAATATTCCAGTCTTCTTACAGTGCAGCTCAGAAATAACTTAACATATTTCCAAAACAAAATGAAACATACTTTGGAATATTTTTAACATAATTGGATTGGATGACATTAGGGCATAATTAGGCAGCAATGTCTTCCAATCCAATGATGTTCCAAATATTCAACAGATCATTTCTTACATTGTGTTCAAAATTGTATTAACTAATGTGTTTCTGTTTTTGTTTTGGAAATATGTTAACATATTTTATGATGAGCTGTACTGTACGTCTGAGCCAGAATGACGTCATAGAAATGTCATGCATTTGTGGCTTCCATTAACTGATGAATACATTGAAATTACTCGTTCAAAAATCAAATATTTATCTATGAGGACTTAGAATACTTAGAATAGATCTGAAAATACTGTATGTGTCATAAGTAGGTTTGTCTGTCTGTCTGTCTGTCTCTCTGTGTCTGGCTGTCTGTCTGTGTGTCATAAGTAGGTAGCACGTAATTACCCTCATCCATAAGGGGAAGTGTGTCTGTCTGTCTGTCTGTGCGTCATAAGTGGGTATCACGTAATTACCCTCATCCATAAAGGAAAGAGTATATTGTTATCATGGCTGTCTCTGTCTGTCTGTGTGTGTGTCCGGAGTTGTATCTCAAGGAACCACAGATCTGATTTGGCTCAAATTTCAACACAATGAGGGAACTTGTCATGCAAGAGGATTTTTCAGACTGGCCATAATCCGAGGTTCTGCAATCTCTGATTGCTCTTATCACATAAACAATCTTGTATTCATTTGTATAGCAGCTTGTTAATCCATTACATATCATTTTAACCCTCTAACCCTCGAATTTGTTCAGGAAAAAGTATAATTTTCTCATAGAAAATATCCATTTGCAGACCAAGAGAAGACTATTTTTGCAAATTTACCACTGGAATGACTGGCTCGATAAATTTTCAAAAATAGTCTTTTCTTGGTCTGCAAATGAACATTTCTCAAGACCACTGCAGAAGGTGATTTTGTCTGATATAATTGTTAGAGGATTAAATCACGCTGATGTAATCACGTCACACTAATGATGCACGTCGTGAGCAATATATCTCTCCTACTTTGGTTGTATTTTACTAGCACTGTTAAAATGTTGTCGAATGAAATATTTTTATTAATTTTAAGAGAGTTTCAAAAGATTAATTAAAAATAGTTTACAATGTAAGACTTAAGATAATAAGACTAACTGTTTTGTTGCATATTAACCCTGCACTGGTCATGACGGACAAAACCGGACATTGAAGTGGTCTTGCGGGATGGATATTTGCAGGGCAAGAGAAGACTAACCGAGCCAGTCATTCCAGTGGTAAATTTTCAAAAATAGTCTTCTCTTGCCCTGCAAATGGACATTCTAAAGGGAAATATTTAGATTTTCTCCACCAAATTTGACCATTCAAGGGTTAATGAAACCTTTCAGTGGTGAATGAAACCTTACAGTGATAAAATAGAACAATGCAATATGGGTAGAAAATTACGTGAATCGATGTGAAAATTCGCAATAAAAGCTTATGTGATGAATATAATCTCGCTAATGGACCGTTCCACTTTATCCATCCATCATCTGACATCATATGACATCATAATCAACAAAGTGACGTGTAGGAAGATGTCATAATTAATTGTGGCATGAATGACTTGATTTAGTCCGTCTTTAGCGCTTAATAGGCCGACGACACATTGTATGGATTGTATGTCTTTATTATTTAATAAACATTCTGTTGAATATTTTGAAACTAATTTGAGTGGGCACTGTTGCTGCCTATGGCAGCTACAGCACCCAGTCAAATTAGTTTCAAACTATTTATCAGCTTACCTGTATAGTTTTCTGGAAATTAATAGTCAGGGAGTTCAGGGATCGATTGACCCCAACACAGGCGAAGCGTGGGTGGAGCTTAGCTAGAGATGGACGGGGCATGGCTAAAACTGGAAAGGCCCATTGCCATTCTGATCACCCTCCTTTAGTAAGCTCTCATTTGGAACTCACTAAAGCTCACTCCAACTGAGATCTTACTAACCTCGCGTGACAAATTTGATATGAAATGGTAACTTGTTTGATATCCTCTACATCTGACTAGTTATTTATAGAAATGGGCATTATTGTTATTATTAAGTTTGTGTATTGTTTATGGTAAATACCTATGGGAGAGAAATTTATGTAAAATGTGTTAATGCATTGAACAATATTTAAAATGTAATTAGTATATATTTTTATACCTGTATGTTACACAGTGATATCTTTACCATGGGAGTCAGTATGTATGTGTATTTGTATCTAATCTGTGTATTGTTAACCCTTTCAGTGATAAATTCCTGAAAAATTAAATTCTTCAGTAGCATATTCTGGTTAATATTTTGATATTAATATGACTGGAAGCCATTTCTGCCTATGCTAGCTAGCTAGTCACATAATGGAGGAAGCGAATTTTAGCTATGCCCCTCCCATTTCTAGCTAAGCTCCACCCACTCTGCACCCATATTGGGATCGATCGCTCCCTGAACTCCCTGACTATCAATTTCCAGAAAACTATACAGGTAAGCTGTTGAATATTTTTAAACTAATTTAACTGGGTGCTGGTGCTGCCTAGTGCCCAGTCAAATTAGTTTCAAAATAGTCAACAGCCTGTTTTTTAAATAGTAGACTAGACATACAGTTCGTACAACAACGTTTAGTTTGTCATCAATTAAGCATTCCTGACAAACTTAGCTACATCATTCATGATGTAATTGATTGTCATCCTACACATCACATAGGTGATTATGACATCATATGATTGATGGACAAACTGGAAGCCCACATTGATTATAACATCTCTTACTTGAGTGACAGTACATTACCATTTTTTGCATTCAATATTTAGTGCTCAAAACTGATTTGTTGTGTCTGTGTTTCATTCATTTTATTATGTTTTTTGTTGCGACTCGTAACTAGAATAAGTCATTCTGTGTGTCTGTCAAGCTTTTGCCAATCACACCTATGGCGTGCTACCACTTGTTAGACAACATTTTATCAAGTCAAAGATATATAAAATATATACTAAATTGATACCTTTGCATATTTCACCGTCTCACAATATCATGTTCTCAGAATCTATTCATCATAGGTCACATCCGACGATTACTAGACCGCTGTTCAGCTGGTCACATATTCATTATCCATGTCTTTCCTTAGCTAAGTGCTAACTATACACAGATTGAACCTGGCTAGAGAGGGAACAAGCTTTTGGTGTCCGCTTTATGGCTTTGAGTAATTGAAAAGTTGAGTTAGCCATTTAATGGACAAAAGTGGTCAAGAAAATCACAAGTTAATGTTCATTTAGAGAATAGATATCGTAAAATCAGAGCCTGACTGTAAAGTAATAACACATATCATATCCCCATCATAGAGTTGATTATATTTTATACTAATCTCTGGAGTTATGAAATTACTGTATTTCACATAATTGAAGCCTATGCTCTAATAGAAGCCCACCCCCCCTAACTTTGACATATGAGCTCCAATGATTTCTTAGCAGTTTCAAAATGGCAAAACCCTGTATTAGAAGCCCACCCCCTACCTCTGCAGAGTGTATAGGAAAATAAGAGCAAATTTGTAAGAATAGCGTGTATAATAATAACAATCGTGTCACAGAGTGTGTCTACTTCACACTGATCTCTGCCGTGATACATTTCTGGCCACTAGAAGTCAATACAGGCCTCGGATTTGTAAATCTCGACCACCTATTAGATTAATACTAATAGTAGGCCACGTATGTTCAAGATATAATAAAGTTTATTCCACACCTTTGTAGTCAAAATGCGCGTAAAACAGTTGGCGTGATTAAATACCTTCCTTATAAATATATTTTAAGATCAAATTTATGTACCAAACTAGCAGTATTGCGCCGATCAACATTAAATGATCAAAAATGAATTATTACGAACGACCATATAGCCAGCGGCTCTTTTGCGATTGGAGGCGGCGTGTTCTCGCGAGATATTTTACGCTAACAGGAGTTTATCCAATGGGTACCCGTTATTCAGATCAGTATAATACTCAGTTCCTATCACACAATGGTAATATATAGAAATTTCTGAGTTCCGAGTCCCTGATTCCAGAATATTTATATACGAGTACTCGCTCTAAAATAAACTCCAATTGGAGGTGAATCACGTGATTTGTAATTTTTCGCGACGCCATTTTATATCAAATTGTGGCTTGATTTTGATGTAATAAACAACCCTTATTAAAGGATGCGCAATATTTAGGTGCTCAAATCAAATAATTTCACTTCCCCGGTGATGTTTTGAGGTATACATTAAACATAGGCGTATGCAGTCAGAATTTTTATGGGAGAAAATGCGTTCAATTTCCGTGGTATCAGTTTTAGAAAACTTTTTTGGGAAAACTCTAATATAAGCCCACCCCCTTTCTCAGAGATGTTGAGTTGGAAATTGAACACCTCTTGTCCTAATAGAAGCCTAGGCTTCAATTAAGCGAAATACAGTAAATTATTTTATTGTTTGAATTTCTGGACTAATTAAAGTAGTAGTGTTTGTATTTAGATTGTTAACCAGCTGACTGCCAGGTTTTTGCAGACAACATATTCCAATGGCTATATCTCTGGACATGCTAAATATTTTGAAAAGAATTTGACTGAAAGTTGTTGGTGGCTAAGCCACCAACAACTTTCAGTCAAATTCTTTTCAAAATATTCAGCCAGTCAAGAGATTTTGTTCATTGAAATTATTGTTTAGTGGCTCACAGCAACAAAACAGTTAATTTGAGGATATGTATTTGAAACTTTTGATTTTAATACTTATTGTTTTGTGATCTCATAAGCTCCAAGTATTCCATTGCATAACACCCATTAAACCATTATATATCACTTTATGTCACACTAGTGTAATAAAGCTAGTGATGGACTTCGCGTGAATGCCTAGCAACGATAGCGTAATAATACTGCTTGTGACGTTATTTTACTACTGTAAAAATCTTGTTCAATTCAAAATATATAAAGAGCTGAGAAAATCAGCATGTTGCGTTTGTAACTATGTTTTGTTGCGTATTTGTCAGAACTCGTAGTAGTGAAGCGCTATGTTGTTACCAAAAGATATTGTCAATTGCAGAGAAATGGCCAGAATCGGCGTGAAAACTCAAAGTAATATCTTATGTGATAAATATAATCTCACACTCATTGTCCTTCCATATCAAATATATCACATGAGTTTAGTAAGATGTCATTTGGAGCTCTCTAAAGCTTGTTTAGCCATTTAACCCTCGAATTTGTTCACGAAAATTTAAATTTTCTCAAAGAAAGTGTAAATTTGCAGCCCAAGAGAAGACTATTTTTGAAAATTTACCACGAATGACTGGCTCGGTTATCGAACCAGTCATTCCAGTGATAAAATTTCAAAAATTATCTTGCCGTTTTTGGCTGAAATGAGTGTTAATGGGTTAAATGAGATCTTACTAAATTTGGGATAAATTTGATATGATATGGGAACTCCTGTGAGATCCTCTATAGACGCTATATTAACTCAATAAGTCCATGGTATTATTATGTTACTCATGGCTACATGTAAATAACACATAGATAAAGTATATATATATTTCTATGACGTTATCCAGTATAGTGTGCCAGATAGCTCATAGTGTACAGGTCTTTCCTGAATTTACATTGGTAATTGGTTTATATTATCTCAAGAAGTTCATGACATTATTATCAGAGTTATTAATGTTCTACAAATGTAAATAAAAATAGATGCTGCCAACATATTTATAGTACCGTACTGATAGCTATTCATGCAAACAGTCATTGGTCACACACACGCACGCACGCACGCACGCACGCACGCACACACACACACATTGGTCGAGCATATACGCCCATACATTCAAACAGTCATTGATCAAGCATACACACCCATACATGCAAACCGTCATTGGTCAAGCACACACCCATACATGCAAACAGTTATTGGTCAAGCACACACACACCCATGCATACAAACAGTCATTGGTCAAGCATACACACACCCATGCATACAAACAGTCATTGGTCAAGCATACACACACCCATGCATACAAACAGTCTTTGGTCAAGCACACACACACCCATGCATACAAACAGTCATTGGTCAAGCATACACACCCATACATGCAAACAGTCATTGGTCAAGCATATATTCCCATGCATGCAAACAGTCATTGGTCAAACATACACACCCATACATGCAAACAGTCATTGGTCAAGCATATATTCCCATGCATGCAAACAGTCATTGGTCAAGCATACACACCCATACATGCAAACCGTCATTGGTCAAGCACACACACACACACACCCATACATGCAAACAGTCATTGGTCAAGCATACACACCCATACATGCAAGCCGTCATTGGTCAAGCGCATGCACACCCATACATGCAAACAGTCATTCGTCAAGCACACACACTTATGCATACAAACAGTCATTGGTCAAGCACACACACCCATGCATGCAAACACAGCCAAATTAATATTTTGGACACATGCATGTATTCTTCATTGATGACCTGGTTAGATAGCTACACCAGCCTGTCAAATGCTGCTGTCCTTCTTATGGCTGCCACGTCTCCATATAGCTTCTCACAGGTGATTGATTGTCTTACATAGTGTGTGATTTAGGGGCTAGTTCACGGGGATATTTCTGACTACTATCTTCAGCTTCAGCACACTATTCTTTATGAGGTGTGCATGTAATCTGTTGTGCCAAGTTCTGAGCCGCACCGTGGTACTCTCGTCAGCCTTGTTCAGGTTCTAGTAACTGCCATCGCACTATTCATCATGAAAAATCCATGAGTCATTGAATATTATAAAACATTTTAAGACTCGGATTTCTTTGTGTAGCAGCCAGTATTTTTTACAGTTTATTTTTCAAATCTTTCTCAGAGCATATTATCAAACAGATCTTTAATATTGTTCCAGAATTTTTTTTTTATTCAGCGATAATTATATTACTGTTATGATGCTTCCAAATGTCTAATTAATTTGTAAAATGTTTAAATTGTAATTCGTGTAAGATCTATATAATAATATCATTCTCTAAATATATATCTCTATGCACATATGCAACAATAGCATTTTTGTAACATGATTGGGAAAATGAACGGCAGTTTCAGCTTGTCAACAGCGTGTCAAAGCTCTCAAAATCATACTCATATCAATTAACTACTTAATGTTCAATATTCTTCCAAGTAAATTGTTAGATTTGTTCATTGAATGTCAATGAACCGTTCCATTTTAGCTATGCCCCGCCCATCTCTAGCTAAGGTCCACCCACACCTCACTCATGTTGGGATCGATCGATCCCCGAATGCCCTGACTATCAATTTCCAGAACACTATACAGGTAAGCTGTCAAAGATTTTGAAACTAAATTGACTGGGTGTGCCCATTAAATTAGTCTCAAAATATTCAACAGAATGTAAAGACACAATTTGTACAATAATGCTTAGTCCGTCTTCAATTAAGCATTCATGACATACTTATCCACATCATTCATGCCTTCATTGATTATGACATTATCCTCAACGTCACGTAGTTGATTATGACGTATGGATAAACTGGAAAGGTCAATCTATTCTGTTCAGGAGACCCCGCCTTTTCATTAGGCGCACCCAGGTTTCCCTGGTAATGATGTACGTTATGCATTATTATCCTCTCAGATTCCGTAGTGAATATATTAATTGATTTACAATTTGCAGGCCAAGAGGAGACTACAAAATTTATGAATTGAATTTACAAAAAAAGTGTCTGCTGTGGTGCAATTTGATCTATCTTTCTAGACCAATCCAGAGGTGTTTTTGGGCTGGGTTAATGGTCAAGTAAATCCGAGCTTGTGCCTATCATCAGTGTTCATTTAATCTTTTTGAAAATTTAACACAGAGGACTGGCTCGGTTATCCAGTGATAAATTTTCAAAATAGTCTTCTCTTGACCTACAAATCACCATTTTTCAAGACCAATGCAGTGGATGTTTCAGCCAGCTTGACCATTACAGAGTTAAGTGGATACAGGCATGTTTAAATCATACATGGGGTATAGTGTGTGTTTTCCCAGTTTGAAGTGGATACATAAGGATGAGAATGGCATTTGTACTTAGAGAAAAGGCAAAGGGTTGGATTGAATTCTAAAACCTGATTATTGTGATATTTTTTTTTTTTTTTTAAATTGCACAAAAGACATAATGCGTCTTATTTTATTATTCTCATTATTGTTTGATAAATCAGAAATATTTGTTAATTTTTAGCCATTGACTGCTTTAACATTCTAAGATGCATATGTAACATACAACCTTCCTAGTTAGTAGACAGTACCTTTTTAATTATGTGGCACATATGCACACACATAAACACACACACAAGCACATGCATGCGTATACACTCTGGCATGCACACAAACATGCATGCTCACATGCCCGCGCACACATGTGTGTGCACGCAAGCGCACGCACACTATTCTTTATGAGTGGCTTTTATGGATACACAATTTCTTGTTATTTTTCTGAGCAACACTGAACATGAATTCTCGTAGTTACATTGTAGAGGCTATTTCCTATTATGTACTGTAATTAAAATGCACAGTATAATTTGGACTGCAGCATAGACTATTTATGGACCGGACTGGTGGTGCGCATAAATATGTCTCAGAAATGGCGGGATCTCATCTGTCATTCAGGTATCTGATGTCAGAATCGAATACGTCACATGTTAGCTGACGTCGCAATCAAAATCACATATAGCTGTGTCTCAGAAATTGTAATGTCTGTCATGAAGTGTGAGAATTGTATGTCTGATGAATTTACAATTTAATAAGCATTCTGTTAAATATTTTGAGACTGATTTGACTACTCCCAGTTCGCAGAATCCAAATTTCAAGGTAACTACACAGGTAAGCTGTTGAATATTTTGAAACTGATTTAACTACTCCGAGTTAAATTTGGTTTAAAAATTTTAGTTTCAAAATATTCAACAGCGTACCTGCACTGTGTAGTTACCTTGAAATTTGGGTTCTGCGACTTCAGATTTCAAATTGATTCCAATATTCATGAAAATTTGCAGAGCTTAGTTAGAAATGTATTCCTCTATTAATTAAGTCTTGGATAATTTTAGGTTTTCATCAATAATGCAGATTCTATTTGGAGCCATGTGTTGGTGCCAGTACATCCATCCATTCACCCATCCATCCATCCATCCATCGCCGACCAGCTCACCAATCTGTACATCCATCCATCCATCCACCCATCCACACATCTATCCATCCACCAATCCATCTATTCACCCATCCATCCATTGATCCATCCATCCATTCACCAATCCATCGACCCATCCATCCTTCTCCATCCATTCACCTATCCATCCATCCACCAAGCCACCCATCTGTGCATTCGTCCATCCATCCACCCACCCATCCATCCACCCATCCATCTATCTATCCATCCATTCACCTATCCATCCATCCACCAACCCATCCATCCAACCACTATCCATCCATCCATCCACAGATAGTCCCATATGAATCGTCAGAGTGTCAGCATATCAGACATGTGAAAGCTGGTAGGCTAAACCTAGACTTTGGCACGGTGGTCCAGTGGAAAGATGTCTGGTTGCTGATGCCATGTGGAGTTGCAGTATGACGGTTTGATCCTCGACCGTGGAGATGGTGATCAACAAATTAAACTAATGGATGCATGACTGTCGGCTGGTTGGCATGTGGAAATTCAAACCGCACATTGCCAGTGCGTCAATAAAATAAATACATATACTGCCAGAGCCGTGATGGAGTCAGAGGACAATAGGCTTAAAAAGCCTAGGATTGAATCGTGGCAGATGCATCCACAGATAGTCCCATATGAATCATCAGAGTGTCAGCATATCAGACATGTGAAAGCTGGTCAGCCAAACCTTGACTCCTAGTCTTTGCACGGTGGTCCATTGGAAAGATGTCTGGTTGCTGATGCCATGCAGAGTTGCAGTATGACGGTTCGATCCTCGACCGGGGAGATGTTGATCAACAAATTAAACTAATGGGTGCATGACTGTCGGCTGGTTAGCACATAGAAATTGAAGCCGCACATTGCCAGTGCATCAATAAAATAAAAATCCATCCATCCATCCATCCATCCATCTGCCCACATATCTGTGCATTCATCCATCCATCCATCCATCCATTCATTCATTCATTCATCCATCCATCCATCCATCCATCCATCCATCCATCCATCCATCCATCCATCCATCCACCCACCCATCCATAAAAATTGGCAGAGCTTAGAAATGTATTCCTGTATTAATTAAATTGTGGATAATTTTAGGTTTTCATCAATAATGTAGATTCTATTTGGAGCCATGCACTGGTGTCAGTAGATCCATCCATTCACCCACCCATCCATCCAGCCAGCCAGCAGCTTACCAATCCATCCATCCATCCATCCATCCATCCATCCATCCATCCACCCATCCACCAACCCATCCATCCATCCACCCATCCACACTTCTATCCATCCATCCATCCATTATTCACCCATTCACCCACCCTACGCCTTCACAAATAGAGTTGTTAATGTATGGAATTCTCTACCAACAGAAGCAATTAACGCTCCAACATTAAACACATTCAAAAACAACCTAGACTCATTCTTCAAGTCACAGGGTTTTACATAGACCTACGGTCGTCTAACTCCCAAAAATTGCAGTCACTTCTACCCTGAAGTATTGACTGCAATCACTGGTAAATCACCCATCCATCCATCCATCCATCCATCCAGTCACCTATCCATCCATCCACCAGTCCACTCAGCTGTGCATTCTTCCATCCATCCGTCCATCCAACCACCCATCCACAGATCTATCCATCCATTCACCAATACATCTATTCACCCATCCACCCACCCACCCATCCATCCACTAATCCATTCACCAATCCATCGACCCATCCATCTCTATCCATCCATTTGCCTATCCATCCATCCACCAGCCCACCTACATGTTGTGTATCTGTGCATTCGTCTGTCCATCCACCCACCCACCCATCCATCCATCCTCAACCCACCCACCAACCCATCCATCCATCTATCCACCCATTCACCTATCCATCCATCCATCCACCCACCCATCTGTGCATCCATCCATCATCCACCCACCCACAACCCATCCATCCATCCATTCACCCATCCATCTATCCATCCATTCACCTATCCATCCATCCACCCACACACCTACCCATCCACCCACCAACCCATCCATCCATCCATCACTCCATCCATTCACCCATCAATACATCTTACAAGACCTATGACAGTTCATGGATGTTTCAGTTTTTCAGCAATAACTTGGGTTCTACTGGGAGCATTGCAGTTAATCTTCTCTGGCAGGTTGCATATGTGACATGGGAGAAGGATCCTCTTTTAGATAAGTCTGCCAATCCATTCACCCATCCATCTTGTCAGGCATGTGAAAATCTTTGACAATTTAAGATTTTCTTCAATACATTAAGCCTAAGGTCTACTATAATGTTACTGAAATTCCAAAGATATGTTGACTCTTGGGGAATGACTCATATTCTTGTGTCAACCTATCTATCCATTTGCCTACCTGCCTATCCATCTGTTCACCTTAGCAGACATATGTAAATGTTATGTTTTTCTTCAATAACTTGGTTCCAACTAGCTTGTAGCCTATTAAATCTTAGAATATGTTGTCTCTTACCTTAAATGTCATGAAGTTTTATTAATATGTTCCACATAGGACTTAAGTCATCAAAGAACAAGATTGATAGAATCTAGGTAGCTGTGGGTGAAACCTGAAAACTAGGTCACACCAAGTTTTGTCAAGCTCCATACTTTAAGCCTACAGTGCATGCATACACCAAGTCCTGATTACTGTATAAAACTTGAAACAACAGCCCAGAATAAGCATTTTATGACAGACTGATTGGCTGGCTAGCTGACTGGGTGGCTGGCTGTCTGGTTGGTTGGTTGGTTGGCTGGCTGGCTGGCTGGCTGCCTGGGTGGGTGGATGGTTGGCTGGCTGACTGAGGATATGACTGTTTACTGAGCTGCTACCTGCAGCAAAAAAATATATATATATGCCCATCAGATTTGCATATGGCCCTTAAGGTGGACAGATGGACAGATTTCCCCCCCCCCCCCCCCCCTCCATGAGACTTCCAAGTCCCATAATCAACATATCTCATTAATTTTATTAATATGTTTCTTGTATCCCTTATGTTATCAAGGAAAAGCTGGCATTGTCAAGGATTTTCACATGTCTGGCAAGTGGAAAATGTGAGCGAATGAATTGGCCCAAAATTCTAATGCTTCTCCAATACCCTATAGTCAGTATGCATGTGGTAACTTTAATTAGGCCTAATATGCACCAGATAGAAATTAGAAGTTATTGAAGAAAGCCTAAGATCGGTCTAGTATCCAAGTCTTGAAATTAAGCGATGTCGGTAATCTCAGTAAGGAGTCTAATGGGATGGTTTAAACAGAATTTTATTTTGTTCAATGGGAGCACAGCAAGACATAAGTCTTATACACGTGTCTCCCATACACACAAATACAATACATTAATAAATACATCAAGATGGGGTATAATAAAACATAATTAAATAGTAACGTATGTATAACTAGTTAATTGATAATTTATATCAACCACTGATTACAATTGTCTAGGTAGTTCGCACGCTTACGTATGTGTACGTGAATATGTGCGTGTGTGCGTACGTATTGGCGTGCGTGAGAGAGAGAGAGAGAGAGAGAGAGAGAGGGAGGGAGGGAGGGGGGGGGGGGGAGGGAGGGAAGTAGAATGAAAGAGTGAGGATCTCTTTATGCTGCGTTCACCATGCGTGTATATGTTGGGCTGTTTGCATTTCGCTCTTATAGTTGCGAATTTAACAAATAGGAAGTTACTTAAAGTGGTTGGTATTGACTATGTATTGGCATACGGCGTTACATATTGTAATATTCTTTTCCAAGTCGACATTGTTAATGCAGTATAGAAGTTGATTAGCTGTCAGTGTGGCAAGAGAGATATTCTTTAGGACGAGCTGATTTTGGAGAGAGACTCTTTGGTCGTTAAAAAGAGGGCAGTGGAGGAGATAGTGATTTGTGGATTCATCAGTGAATCCACATGGGCAGCTAGCTGAATCTGACAGAAAATTTTCAAATAGATGCCGATTTAAATTACTACAGCCATTCCGAAGCCTACATAGGATTACATTAGCTAACCTTTGGCTACCAGGGAGGAGGCGGTCGTATAGGCGACATGGCTTTAAGTTTGCTCTTGAATTCTGTGAGAGTAACGGAACACGTGACCGGCGCTGGGAGAGTATTCCATGCGCGGACTGTTGCTGAAAAAAAGGATCCTCGGAAGAGCTCAATTCGGCAACGAAATGGAGTAAATAGGTTTGCGTGACGATTGTTGTAGGGGTTTCGTGCCTGGGATAATGCGGGAAGGTGATTATTCAGAATTTCACACGTCATCCCGTTGATAATTGTATATAGCATAACTAGTCTGTGAGATTCCCGTCTGTGTGAAAGCGTTTCTATTCCAGTTTCGGTGTACAAGTCTTCCGTATGAGCACTACGTGTCATTCCACATACTGTTAGAACTGAGAGCGTCTTTTTGGATGTCCTCCAGTCGTGTTACAAGATACTGTGGTTTGTTATCCCAGACAACGTCTGCGTATTCTAGAGATGGCCTAATAAAGCTTTTGTACATAATTTCAAGACATTTCCGGTCTAGGATATATTTTAAGCCCTTGAGTAAAGAAAGTTTGTGTTGAGCATTTGTTATTAAGTTTCCCACGTGAATAAGCCAAGTGCCTTTGTTATTGAAGGTAATGCCAAGATGTTTATGGTTGTTTGACGGAGTATTTCAGAACTTTTGAATTTAACTGGAAAGACAGTGGGCTCATTACGCAGAGTCTATTGGCTTCAGTAATTGTCAGCTCAGAATAACAAGCGGGTTAGAAAATTCCGATTAAAATGATTTTTACATCAGTATAATTATATTGTTTTTTGTTTTATAATATAGTAACTGTTTCAGGTTTAGATAAATTTCATCAATCATATGACCTCATGATCAACCACGTAGCATGTAAGGTGACGTCTTAATCAATTATGGCATAAATGACGTAATTAAGTCTGTGATAAACACTTAATTGTCGGGCAAGTTGTACAAATTGTATGGCTTTACTATTTAATAAACATTCTGTTGAATATTTTGAAATTAATTTGACTGGTCGTCGCTGGTGCTGCCATAGCAGCAACAGCACCCAGTCAAATTAGTTTCTAAATATTCAACAGCTTACCTGTATAGTTTTCTGGAAATTGAGATTCAGGGAGTTCAAGGTTCGATTGATCCCAACATGGGCAACGCATTGGTGTAGATTAGCTAAAGATGGGTGAGGCGTATCTAGAAGTGGCTTCATTCTTTGGATCAACCCGTTTTGTTTATTAACCTTCTTGCGTCAACAGCGCCTTAAAGCCCTCAAAATACTACTTAATATGTCAATTAAAACATTTTGATGGTCAATATTTTTCAAGATATTTTAATTTTAGAGGACTTTTTTGTAAATTTACAACTTAATTTTTTCTCCGCCGGGTTAATAGTAAAGAAAGTTAAAGTTTTTAGACAGAAATTTACTCTATCTCCAGTCCGAGAGAAGAGTATTTTTGAAAATTTACCACTAGTATGACTGGCTCGGTAACCGAGCCAGTCATACTAGTGGTAAATTTTCAAAAATACTCTTCTCTAGGCCTTTCAAAATGCCGTGTCTGAAGCCGACTGCAAAGTTGTTTTTGGTCAGTTTGACAATTAAAGGGTTAAGTTGACACAAGATGGGTTAGGAAGTAATAGAGGATTGCTTTCTAGCGAGACCCGCTCATTTCTGACTAAGCTCTGCCCGCTTTTACGTGTGTTGAAATCAATTTGACACCTTAGAACCTGACTTCCCAGAATCTAAATTTTCAGGTAACTCTACAGGTAAGCTGTTAAATATTTTGAAACTAATTTAACTGGGGGATTTTGCTGACTATGGCAGCAACAGCTCCCAGTCAAAATAGTTTGAAAATAGTCAACAGAATGTTTACTAATTTGTAAATTGGTCAAAGACATACAATTCGTAAACCTCGTATTGCTCACTGCTCTGGATCAACTAAGCATAGAGAAAGTGGGACCCAAAACAAATTGGTAACATGTCCCGGAACTTTCCATGCATCATTGTGATCTGAAATGTTTACAAAGGACTATCTAGAGGGCAGTGGTTTAGATGACACCGGTATCAAAGCTGATCTTTACAGTTCATCATCATCATCATCATCATCATCACCACCACCACTATTATCATCACTGCTCATGTGACAGTGGACTAACCATCATCATAATCATCATCATCACTGCGCATATGACAGTGGAGTAACATCGTCGTCGTCGTCGTCGTCGTCGTCGTCATCATCACTATGCATATGGCAGAGAAGTAACATCATCGGCGGCGGCGGGGTCATCATCATCATCATCATCATCATCGCTATGCATATGACAGAGGAGTAACATTATCATCATCAGCATCATCATAATCACCACCAACAAACACCATCATCATCATCACTGCGCATATGACAATGGAGTATCAGCATCCATCACCACCACCGTCACCAACACCATCATCATCACTACGCATATGACAGTGGAGTAACTGTTTGCCGAAACATATAAGCAGTTCACTAAAGCCTAAAATCAGTATATGTATATAATTAGTATATGTTAGTGTGGGCTTATATTAATACCGAGATTGCTCGGTTGATGATACGTCATCACAAATCCGCCCACATTCACCATTTTGACCTCTTAATCCACCTCCTCACCCCTAAGGGTGGAACGAAATGTAAATGTTCGTTGCACTCCACAATCATATGGGCAACGCGCATACTTTGTTGCACCCCACAATCATGTGGGTAACGCGCATACTAAATTTGCTTGAATTCCATCCACCAGTTTCGGAGGAATTGCATTACAATCAATTTCTTGGCGATTTGAGCGCTTCCCCACCACCAAACATAAATGTTTTCTCTAAATCCGCAATTATATGGTTAACCCACATAACAAGTATGTTTGAATTCCACATAAAAGTTTAGGAAGGAGATAGTGTGACATTTGGACCACGCCCCTTACCTCTATGGAGCCAGAGACAAACATAAACGTTGTCATGCAATCCACAATTATATGTGGGGTAAACAACATATCAACTCAAGCGGATTGGTAATCCCCACAAACCATTCAGGTTTCCAGAATCTAACATACCAAATTTGTTTGAATTCCACCCAGCCGTTTGAGAGGAGATAGTGCGAGGAAAGGTTTTTAGGAGTTTCACTCTGCCCCTAATTGTGTGGGGTGTTGGGGTGGGTGGGTGTTGGAACCAAATCTTAATGTCGTCCTGTAAAGCGCAATCGTATGCGTAATCAACACAACTAATAACGTCAAAGTGCAGGAAATGCCACCCCCCCCCCACCCCCGTCTCCACATTACGTACTATTGTAAGTTTTGTAAGGGTGTGGGTGTGGGGTGGTGGTTGCATATCGACAAGGAATGATCGAATCGCACCCTGATGAAGGATGGCGGTACTGTTTATCCGATGTTACATAAAAGTAGTCAGAATCAAGTTTCAGAGAGTCATGTGACTTGTCCATAACAAGATACAACGTAGACGATGCATCAAGACTCAAAGATGCACACATCCGTTCACCAGGTATCTTACCTAGAGGCTTGCAGGCAATGCAGAACATGCATCATTAGAAGCCCTATAGTAATCACCACGTACGCCTGACCGTCCGTCTGACTCGCGATTCTTGTTAATTTTCTCGTAAACACCATATCATACAGAATCTCTTAAAATAATTTGATGAAACTTGCCAGGTAGTTTCTTTATGATGGGTAGACGTGCCTTCTGGAGGATTCACCTTTATAGGTCCAAGATTTTGAGTGAAAATGGTCTTTTTAATGTAAAAACACGTTTTTTGCCGATTTTCTCGTTACTGCAATTCATAAACAGATCTTGTCAAACGGAACTGTTACTATCATTCCGGAGGTAGCTCAATACTTTAACCTTTACTGGGCAAATCCGGTCTCTGCAGTGGCCTTGAGAGATGTCCATTTCCAGGCCAAGAGAAAGTATTTTTGACAAATTTACCACTTGAATGACTGGCTCGATAACTGAGCCCGTTAATCAAGTGGTAAAAAAATTTCAAAGTCTTCTCTTGGCAAGCAAATGAATATACAATGAGCAAATATTCGGATTTGCTTGATAAAATCTTGACATTCAAATGTTAATATAGGCATAGATGCTGCGAATACTGGGTTTACCATTAATCTTAAAGACAGGCAGGACACAGCTGTGGTATTTTTGTTCTAAGACCTGTTCCTTTTAAAGAGCTATATCTGTAGGCCTGTACCAGTGATCCACATCGACTCATGCTGCTCACAATAGAGGCATGCATTTCTAGCTATACGCCGCCCATTTCAAGCTATACCCCGCCCAATTCTAGCTATGCCCTACCCATTCTATCTATGCCCCGTCTATTACTTGCTATACCCCGCCCACTTTTAGCTATGCCCCGCTAATTTTTAGCTATGCCCGCCTATTTCTAGATATACCCCGACCATCTATAGCTATGCTCTGCCCATTTCTAGCTATGCCCGCCCATTTCTAGCTATACCCTGCCAATTTATAGCTATCCCTTCCCATTTATAACTATGCCTGGCCATTTATAGCTATGCCATGCCCAATTATAGACAAGTTAGTTTATTAGCTGTGTTATTTATTGTGCTAAGACGTTCCTCTTAAAGAACTGTATGTAGACCTGTACCAGTGATCCACATCGACTCGTCATGCTGCTCACAATAGAGGCATACATTTCTAGCTGTACCCCGCGCAATTCTAGCTATGCTCCGCCCATTTCTAGCTTTACCCCACCAAATTCTAGCTATGCCCCGCCCATTTCTAGCTATACCCACCCTTTTCTGGCTATGACCTGCCCATTTCAAGCTATGCCCCGCCTATCTATAGCTATGCCCCGCCTAATTATAGCTATGCCCCGCCTATTTATAGCTTTGCCCCGCCCATTTCTAGCTATGCCCCGCCAATTTCTAGCTATGCCCCGCCCATTTCTTACTAAGTTCCGCCCACTTTTTCAGGGGTTTGAGATCGATTTGTAGACTTGGTATCCTGAATTCACAGAATCCCAATTCGAAGGTAATTACACAGATAAATTGTTGGATATTTTAAAACTAATTTGATAGGGTGCTTTTACTATCTATGATGTGCGGGACGGGGGTGGAGTGGGGTTGCACCCCATACCAGAATGCTTTTATTTCCATCATCCGCCCCCCCCTCCCCTTCTCCAAAAAACGTGAAGATATTTCATATATAGTTATTTTATTCAGGAAACAATAGAAGGATGTTGTTTATCACTTAGATTGTCGGAAATGGCTTCTCAGAGCATCTAATTTTCAAAATTTCCCACGGAAGACCCCGACCAACCGACCTTTAGGAAAAGGAATCTCCTCGACCCCCCCCCCCACCCCACCCTCCGTGTGTACGAAACCTGCCCGATACGCACTCACACACGCATGAACAAACGTACGCGAGCACGCACGCACACACACATTTGTCGGATTTTTGGTAGTGTGATCTTATTTTCCACCATGTAGTAGGCCCTATCAGACCCTTTCAAAAGCGACTGGAGAAAAGAAGGTAACTCGCTAGTACCAAAGGCGATAGAGGCTACACGGACATCATCTGAAGTTGTTGAGCTAATGAGGTGCCTTGCCAGTGAAGTCTCAAATGAATAAGTATTCATCTACAAAATGTATATAGTCAGTTCTAAGTGATTTGATGTACACAGAACGTTGTTAGTGCAAAGCCGACATGAAACCATACCAGAACATGGCAGACCGGTATGATGTCTTGTAATTAGTAATCCACATCTGTTTGTGACAGAAAGAGGTGTAGACTTACTACCACCAACACTGTGTCACTTTTACTGAGTTTGTCGTATTTTTGGAAGCATGTTCATATTTTCCACCATGTAGTAGGCCCTAACTACCAGAACCTTTGAGCTAATGAGGTGCCCTGCCAGTAAAGTCTCAAAATAAATGAATAAGTGTTCATCTACAAAAGGTAGAGAGTCATTTCTAAGTGATTTGATGTCCACAGCACTTTGTCAGTACAAAGCAGACATGAGGCCATACCAGAATATAACAGATCCGAATGACATCTTGTAATTAGTAAATGTGTTTTGAAAATCAGTGTCAGTAATTTCTTAAAATAAACACGACATCACTACGTTAGTCAGTCGTTGAGAAAATTTATAATACAGTCAAATACCTCTGGAAATGCGGACTATGGCCTCTGAGAGCATCTACATTTAAAATGTATCCTCCAAGCTCCAGAACACCCCACAGATTCTTGACCCCTCCACTTTGAAAATCGGCCATGGAACCAAAGGTATTACCTTTTTAATGGAGTTTTATGTAGGACATATATTGAAACGGTCAATATAGACAAGCTCAAAGATAACTTAATAAATAAATTATGTTCCCGAACCAAAAACAGAACCATATTAGGTAGTAAGAAATGGCTGCCTGTGTCTTGCAATCCAACTGTGTTCAAAATATTCAACAGTAGACCATACGTTTTATTTTGTTTTGGAAATATGTTAAGTTATTTATAGGCTACTGTAATTTTCCATTTTCTATTTTAGTGTTGTCTGATTATATTACATCTTTAACTCATCTATGCAATCAGGTTATCTGTCCAGGGCAGTGAGATAATAACTGATATGTTCTACTTTGACATTTTATGACGTCAACGGTTTTCAACAACAAAAGACGTGACATCACCATATTAACGTTTATGACGTCATCAAAATTGCGCTTTCATTTTAGTCGTCACGACTAGACCTCGAAAGAAAAGCAGTTTTTCCTAGCGATTTTCCGAGTATATTCCAAGTTGTTGCGTACATTGGTACTCATAATTAAGACGTGATTATCATGGGTTGTGAATTATCAAAGATGTTCACAAGGCAGAATCGTGTAGCGCCGCTGGATAGTCCTCCGCATAGACGCACCGCGAGCAAGTCCAAACGGAAAGGTGAGGAATATTATTACTAATTCGTTAAATATTTTGTTGTTTGTCTCACCTAATAAGCAGAAAGCGAGACATATGTAGCACCTTTACGATAACGAAGGCGCCAACGTTAAAGTTTATGCTAACTTTTTTCAAATGACAATTTACTCATCAGACTCTGAAAGAGTTGAATAGTTCTGTTAATTAGAACTAGTCTGCATCAAAATGAAATCGGTTTCCCAAAATTTTCAGGATTTTTACGCGGGTTGGATTTAGCTTATAATTAGACTTGTGAAAAAACTTAACCACGGTTACGGTTTTTTTTCAAATGACACTGCAAAAGGGTGATCGGATTTCCATAAAATTGTGCATCTTTGTTCTATACGATCATTAGCACCAGTGTGTATTAAAAAAAAATTCCATTCCATTTCTGTTGGTGAACAACATGTTCATCAACACGGCAGTGCTGTAACTTAAGGTTTAGAGATAATGCCACCAGGGCATCCTAGATTAAAACAGAGTGCCCTCATTGAACTAAGGCGCATTCTATGTCATATAATACATTGCTACTCATACTTGCATTATTACAAAAGATGCCATTTATCAAGATTCAGTGGCCATCGTTCTGAAATTGTATTTGTATTACACAGTGATATGAGATAAAAAATCAATAAATTATGGATTTATAAATATTCATGGCACTGATATTTTTCTTACGCACGAAAAATTGACATGCTCACGAGGGCATCTGACTGTTGAGATCCACATGCCAGGGCACTCGCTAAGTTACAGCACTGCAAGGGTTAACAGATTTGAATAAAACTTGACAGATTCGTTCTACACGATGATTAGAATGAGTCTGCATCGAAAAGAAACTGATTTTATAAATTTTGACATATGCTTACTGGGTTTGAACATTGATTATTTTAGGGCTGATTTGTCTCCAGGTTATACTTATTATGCTGCGGTTAAGGTTTTCAAATGACAATTTCATCAACAAAGAGTTATCAGATGTCAATAAAACGTCACAGATTTGTTCTAGCCTATACATTAGGACTAGGTGTATGAAGATTCTCAAAGATTTTCCAGACTTTTGCTACGTTTGAACTTAGATAATTTTATGACTTCAGGTTAAGGACTTTTGATGTGTTTACGGGTTTTCTTCAGACATCAACAAGAGCCTTGAAGGGGTTATCCGATTTAAATACAACTTTGCAGACTTATTCTACATGACGATTACAACTAGCCTGCATCGAAATTAAATTGATGTTCAAAATTTTCTATAATCTTAGCAATTATTTTATATCCCCATTTGCATCCAGGTTTTCCGCATTTGCATCCATACTTTTTCAAATAACAATTTAGTGAACAAATATTTATCCGATTTGATTAAAATTTCACAGATTTCTTCTCTGATATGATTCCATGTAGTCTGCATGATTAAGAATTAAATGTATCTCCCTTTCACCATAAAGCTAGGATTCCATTAACACGTATGCGTATGCGTATGCGTATCCGTATCCGTATGCGTATGCGTACCCGAATGAGTGATTCCATTTGTACGTATGCGTATCCGAAAGTAGTGATTTTATTCAATCAATTGGACTACTACTACTACTACTACTACTACTACTACTACTACTACTACTACTACTACTACTACTACTACTTCTAGTATGAATATGTTCCTAAAATATTCTACCAGCCTTTCAGTGAGTTTCACATGCCAGCGCGCTTACTATGAATTTATCTTATATATTGGAACACATGTACAGAATAATAGTATGTCGATTTGCGGAAAGCCCATGAATGACGTAATGAAAACGTCATTTTCAAGGAATCCCACATCCGAATGCTGTCGGTATCCGAATGAAATCGCTACATGTAGCGATCGGATTCGGATACGGACAGGTTTCGCATACGCATACGGACATATGGAATCATACTATCCATTTGTAATGGGAGCGAAAAAGAATTCGGATACGCATCCGCGTTAATGAAATCCTAGTTTTATTCCAATGAAAATCACCAAAAAACCTTTAACTCTTTCATCCCGAAGCCGGCCAAACCGGCCTATGCAATCGTCTTGAGGAATGCCAATTTGCAGGCCAAGAGAAGACTATTTTTGAAGATTTCACACTGGAATGACTGGCTCGATAACCGGTAATCGGTAAATTTCCAAAAACAGTTCTCTTGGCCTGCAAATGGACATTCGGTCAGCAGATATTCAGATTTTCTTGACCAAATTTGGTCATTAGAAGGTTAACGCTATGCTTGCCATTTGGGTAGTACCATGCGTGTTTTGATTCGACAAGTACATTGCCATTTCAAAAGCAGACAGTATTCGGTGGCCCATCATATCCTGTAACAATGCATATACGTGATAGCTTTGGTTCTCTATATGTACATGTAGGTGTACGGCTTGAACATTACTTTTTCACTGAATAATTAGTTTAGGGCAGGCCTGGTCCTGCGGCAAAATAAGAAGACGAAATATTTGGCATCTTCCGATACCGCGTGTAGCAAAACTTGTCAGCTTCACAACTTGGGTATGTGGTTGTTTTTGTCAACAGGCGCCTGGCTGCATGGTTACCTATACTGTTAGAAAGTAACATGATAACATTGAGGTCACAAGGTCAAAGGGCAAGGTCCCGGTGATAAACAGGAGGCAGGCGAGATTTAATTATGAGAAATTCTTATTTCATTTATGTTTTAATTGAGAATATTTTACATTTTAGCTTGCTACTATTTGTTAGTGTTAGTATATTACACCAAAAATTCTCAATTGTACAATTTAAAAAAATAATTTTAGATAATTTAGTTTCATAAATAAATAATTTTACAGACATTGAGGGTAGAATACCTGTAGGCATCCAACAAAGGCAAAGTCCCCTCATGTGGCTGATCGTGCAAACAGATGAACATGATGTTTTACGTTTAGCCGTAATTCGCAACTTATATTTCAGGATTGGTTAAAGGAACGGAAAAGGGAAATAGCAAATGATGTTTATTGGTAATCTCATATAATATTAAATAAACTAACATCGGTAAAAATGGAAATAAATCGAGATTATTTGCGAAAAAGCATTTACTAAATCTAGGAGCGCTTTACTTGGAGCCAATCAGTGGTGGTGCTTCTCACTCAGACGTGTGTCAACTGTGCGCGCAGGTATACCGCATAGGCATACCTGAATATAACAAGCACACCTGAATGTAGTTTTGTGAGTATACACCTGAATATATACTGAGCCAAAAAAGTTTAGCAACAGGGAAGTTTGGTTTGTTGTATTAAAACTATGCGTCCATTTATAACCAAATTTGCATACATGTTTCGTCAATGTAATATCTCGCTGATCATGAAGAAATGCAAATCATTTCTTGCATTTCTCGGCCGCACGCTTACTGCATGTGAAAATGCATTTTTCATGCATTGGCGGGTAGCGAATGCAAAAATTCACCGTATTGCAAAAGCAGATAACGAACGTTAACAGAAAACGCTTAAAAGTTTACCCTACCGAACATGGGCCGCCGCCCAGGGCTACCCGAAAATCAGCGCCATGAAGCAATGGGAAGACTCGCTGCTGGGCAGAGCGTTCGCGCTGCTGCTCGACATTTTAATTTTCACGCCTCAACCATTTCCCGTCTCCGCCAACGTGAGCAGGAAACTAGACATGTTAATGACCGACCACGATCTGGCAGACCGAGAAGACCGCTACTTAGTGACGTCATCACGACGTCACAGGTTTGAGACAGCGCCCCGGCTGTCCCGTAATTTGCACACCGCTACCTGTGTACTACGTAATATTACCACCCACCCCCACCCCCACCGCACAAACTGTGTGAAACAGACTCCATGATGCTGGACTGCATGCCCGTCGTCCACTTGTTGCTGTTCCGCTTACAGAGCGTCACATCGAGAATCGGTTTGCATGGGCAAGAACTCATCAGCGATGGCGTGCTCAACAATGGAGCCACGTTTTATTCAGTCATGAGTCGAGGTTTTGTGTGGATGTGGCGGATGGTAGGCAACGGGTTTGGCGACGTTTAGGAGAACGGTATGATGCAGCCAACATCATTCAGCATGACAGATTCGGTGGCGGCAGTGTCATGGTTAGGGCTGGAATCCATGAAAATGGCAAAACAGATCTTATTGTGATTCGCGGAAATTTAACGGCTCAACGTTACTGTGAAGAAGTTGTCGCCCCTGTTGTCATCCCTTTTATGCAGCATCATGCATACTTTATGTTCCAGCAAGACAACGCCCGTCCTCATTCAGCTAGGGTCACCAGTGCTTTCCTTGAGGCTAACAACGTTCCGGTGTTGGACTGGCCAGCGCGACTACCGGACCTGTCTCCTATCGAATCCGTGTGAGACATTCTTGGCCGTATGGTGCGTGAGAACCATCCACATCTTCACAACGTGCGGGAGCTGGAAACTGCACTTCTCCAGGAATGGGATGCGATTCCTCTTCGTGACATCAGGTGCTTAATTCGAAGCATGAGAAAGCGATGTACGGCGGTGGTTAATGCGCGCGGAGGTCACAACCGGTATTGACAGCTCAGTGTCATTATTTAAATTACTCTGGCTGGAAGGAGTGGAACCTTCTTTTTCAGCTGTAATCACCTTTCTTCAACATTCTCCTCTGTGGCTTGTCCTCTGCTAGCATCCTTGTATCCTGTTTTGTCTTAAACAGTGATCTTTCATTACGTTTGAGGTCTGATCGAAAAAAAACCCACGTAGGTTCACATCTATAGGAGAATGCGTGAAAACAAAATTTAAAAAGTTAAAATTGTATAGATTTAGAGGCTTAGCTCATGTAGGCTACCTCAAGGTCATGAAACAAAATAAATCTTATCATATGATGATTTCCTCCCCAATAAAGTAATACACAAGTTGTGTAAAACCTAGTGTATGGCTACACATTTTACTGTATTCAAATTCGAGCAAAATCTGTCTAATAGTTTCTGAGATATTTACAGGTCCAGAATGTGATCCGATCCGGATCCGCCGTCTTTTATCCGGATCAGAACCAAACTGTGGAAATTCTGGTGCATGGCAAGTTCGATCCTTTGTTGTGTTAAAATTTGGGCCAAAGAGACTATTACTTTTTTCCGATACAGACCTGCACCGACCAACTGACCTGACTGACCGGCCTACATACGCACCCACACGCGCACGCATGCACACGCGCATGATAGTGCCTCATGCTGGTAATTAAACAGGGGTAGTGGCTCATGCTGGTCATCAAACAGCGGTACCTGCCTATGGTAGCAACAACGCCCAGTTAAATTAATTTTTTAATATTTAACAGCATGTTTATTAAATACTAAAACATACAATTCATACAACAGCTCTTAGTCCATCATCAACTAAGCGTTCGTGACGAACTTAGCAGTAGCTACGCCATTCATGACGTAACTGTTTATGACGTCATCCTACACGTCACATAGGTGATTATTGACGTCATATGATTGATGGATACTCCATTATGAAAACATGCTGCATCATGGGAATGCATTTCCACGTTTATGTTTTACCAATAATAATCTAACCACATAACATAGAGACTACGAGGTAAATTCATCGTGACAACATCAACAACTGGAGGAGCACATATCTAATTAAGCTCCACCCACGTGTTGTGCATGTTAGAATCGATTTATATGCTTTGAACCATGAATTCCCATTAGATAAACTTCAAAGTAAGCTGTTGAATATTTTAATAACTAATTTGGCAATAAAAATTTCAATAAGTTTACTGGGCCTATTGCTGCCTATAGTAAGTTTCGAAATATTCAACAGCATGTTTATTAAATTGTAAATTCATCACAGAAATACAATTCAAACACTAGTGATGGATTTTCGAAATTTATGAACGAGCTGTTGAATATTTCATTATGATTGTGAACGTCAGCTAACACGTGATGTATTTGATTATGACGTCAGGTATTAGAGTGACAGATTGGTTCCCTCCATTTAGTGTTAATGTGTATGCGACAATATATCATTTATCTTGCATCTGTGTGGGTTTATATGAAACACAGTGTTTAACCCTTTAACCCCATCCCAGGACCCGAAAAACCCCACACCCCAACCTCCCCACTCCCCCCAAAGGGGCCGGGAGGTCTCTGACCTAAAGCCCCCCCCCCCCCCCCTTGGGTACATCAGGTCATAAGACCGTACGCACCTACTCTCCCCCCCCCCCCCGACCCAGCACCTACCCCATCCCTTCCCCACCCCCGTTAGGTCCAGGTTATGCCATCCCCATCACCCACGCCCAAGCATGAGGAGCAACAGAAAAGCCATGGACAAGAACAGCAACAAGAGACAAAATCGAGAGACAACGATCAACACATACACACAGAGACATAAGCTAACGCACAAACCGACGTCACAAGAATTCACAAGAATTCAACAGAAACCATAAAGGCCAGGCGTGAGTCTAGACCCTAGCATTGGGAACTAGCATATAAACGCCTTAAATATTACAACACACACACAACCCTTTAACCCTCAAATTTATTCATGAAAATTTCAATTTTCTCAAAGCAAATATCGATTTGCATACCAAGAGAAAACTATTTTTGAAAATTTGCCAGTGGAATCAATGGCTCGGTTATCGAGCCAGCCATTCCAGTGGTAAATTTTCAAACATAGTTTTCTCTTGGTCTGTAAATGGACATTTCTCAAGAGCACCGGCGGCGTCGTTTTTTGGCTGATATGAGTGTTAAAATGTTTAATCATTCCTTCCGTCCTTATCTTATCAGGTGTGGATAATTCCGATGTCTCCTCTAATCTCCACAAGTGTGATGATGGACAAGAAGAGGCGACTATCATGTTCCCCGGGGACAGTGATGAACAATCTTTATACAGCATAACAAGCATGGAGATACCAGTTTTAGATGACGATAGCGGTGACAGTGGTAACTCATCTTTAAATTTCAAGAATCCTGATATCAAAAGTTACCGATCATATCACACGCCGCCTTCTCACACGCCTAATCTAGTTATGCCAAATGAACTTCCTATACTTAATTACCTAGAACCTCTCAGTGAGCTTCCTATGCTTAATTACATAGAAACTCTGAGCACGTCTCCTATGCTTAATTACATAGACACTCTCAAGCGCAAGAATGATGGCACTTCAATATCGCAGCTGTGCTCCACATCGTCCATTGCAGAAACTCTCGTTACAATATCAAGTGACGATTGTTTCACACCATTGTCATATCAAGAGCGACGTGTGGCCAAACGAAATCGACCCTATGCCGCAAAACGCCGCCCTGTCTTTTCGCCCTTGATCCAGTCTGCCATCGGCGAAATACTTGCTCCTGGAGCGTTTGAGAAGGGTCATAACATTGTTCCAAAGATTGGTAGTGAAGTTACAGATACACATAACATTTGCAAACGCCCTATGGGGGCTAAAGGACCAAGGCGACCAATGCAGCCAATGATTATGCCTACAGGACATAAGTACCTCAACCAGAGCGCTACACAATCCAAGAGAGTCGGTCAGCAATGGATGTTTCGGTGAAGAACGACGGCATTAGCAGTAGTGCCTGTGTTAGGGTGTGTGTGGTGAAGAAAGACAGCATTAGCAGTAGTGGCTGTGTTAGGGTATGTGCGGTGAAGAAAGACAGCATTCGCAGTAATGGCTGTGTCATGGTGTGTGCTGTGAAGAAAGACAGCATTAGCAGTAGTGGCTGTGTTAGGGTATGTGCTGTGAAGAAAGACAGCATTAGCAGTAGTGGCTGTGTTAGGGTGTGTGTGGTGAAGAAAGACAACATTAGTAGTAGTGGCTGTGTTAGGGTGCGTGCGAGAAGGATTACCAATTGTTGGTGATGACTATGTAGACCATGTAGCCACCATGTTGTAAAGGGTCGAGATGAGTGGAGTGTGGATAGTCTTGAAGATTAGGGTTAGGATTATTGAGGCACATGTTGTATAAGTCAGAGGCTGGTGAGGGTAGGGTGACATATTAGGATATATGATTATGCATATGGGTGGAGATTGTGGAATGAGCGGGAGTATGGCTAAGTTGGGGTGGGGGAGTGTAGTGGTGGGGGCTATTGTGATTATTCAGGCGCATGTTATGAACGGTGGGAATGGGTGTACTTGGTGGGGGAGGATTGCAAATTGGGGTTACAGTAGTGGGTGGATGTGGTGTGATTTGAGATGCATCTTGGGTTAGGGATATTAAAGTACACAGTTTAAAGGGAGGAGATGGGCGAGGTAGGTTTGCAGATTGGGTGGGGTGGGTGGTGGTGGAGTTAGGGATCTGTAGGCATGAGGTAAAAGGCAGGGGATGAGAGGATATTGGGTATGAGAGGGTGGGTTGGGGGTAAAGATTAATTTAGTTTATATATTGCTGTATTTCTATCATTTTGTAATGTATATATTTGTAATAAATTCTTAAAAGCAATAGCCGTTGTATATTCAGATGATCAGCATATAAAATAGACTGTACTGTGGACACTATGTAAGAAAAGATAGACCATGTCCTCATTTGCAACCATGAGATGTCAGTCTGACGGAAAACATACAAGAAAAAGGCTGGCAAATTTTAAAGATAATTTGACTAGTAGTTGTTACTGCAAACTGTTTACAACGTACTTAACAGGCTACAATGTGTGATTGTGCGGTTAGTCTAAATGATTTCTTAGACATCAAGGAAATCCAAGATGGCCATCGAACAAATTTCAGACCAATAACATTTCTGTAAGGAAGTTCTAAGGCTTATCACTCTAAGATCCTCCCACCCAACATTGATCGGGTGTGGCATGGCTAAAAATGAGCGGCGCACAGCTAAAAATTGGCGGGGCATAGCTAGAAATGGATCCCTCTATTACGACCACCCGTTGGTCATTGTAAAGAAGGACCATGTCTTGTGCCTAAATAAACGTAATCACGGATTTCTTTTTTCACGAGAAAGTTGATACCCACCATCCTGATACTCGGCCGCCATGTTTTTGTACATATCAACTTCGTTTGCATAAAGCTTAATGGCCCTTAGTAGATAATCATAGCTCCCAAATTTCGGCCCCATCCATTCAGTTGTTCTGGAGAGGTCGTCGTTTACGCACAAACTATCTCATCAAAGATGGCCGCCGAGACATTTGGCCAATCAAGTTCCCTTGAACGAACTTGGTTCAGCTCTTGCCCTAAATAATAGTTCATGGGTTTTAAATCAGTTCCCCGAACTGTTTCAGAGAAGATTGATGGCCGCCAACCCGTTTATCTTACGGTTTCCAAAATGGCAAATTTGAAATCAGAATACCCAAAAACCTATACAAAATGAATTTTGGCTTTAAAGTCCATCAAATACAAACATCCAATATGGCCACCAAATGGGCTATATTTTGATTGGCCCACAGGCAGCCATGTTTTTTGACGTATCAAATTCCATTGAACAAACTTTAATGTCACGTAGTCCCTAATTATATCACCCTAATTTCGGCCTGGTACGCTCAGTGGTTCTTGAGAAGTCATTTCCGCGAAAAGTATGTCATCCAAGATGGCCGCAGAACTATTTGGCCAATCAAGTTCCGTCGAACAAACTTAGTTCAGCTCTTGCCCTAGATGTTATTTCATGAGTTTTTAATTGATCCCCAAAGCTGTTTTGGAGAAGATTTTTTAAAGGAATTTAAAAAACCCGGCCATAATCCATGATGGCCACAGGCTAAATAGGCGGATCGGCTTCATTTGAACAAATTTTGAAATCCATGCCCTAAGGATGCTTCTTGCCCCATATAATTGAAATCGGCCAAGTGCTTCTTGAGAAGAAGCCAATTAAAGAAATAGTTGACGGACAGATGATGGTCGGTTGCCATGGCATAAGCTCACAGACTTTAAAAGAAAATCCCCCCTCCCACCAATAGCCAGGTTATGCATCTGTCACTCACGGGGGATGTCGACCCAACGGCGCGCATGCGTAGAGTGACACGTCCGCGGGATAGATATAATTGGCTGACCATAGCAACTATAAAGCATACGCCCAGGTCTCTATGGGGTGGAGAGGCCGGTTTCCTATCAGGATGGTAAGTATCAACTCTCTCATGACAAAAATAAATCCGTGATACTCATTGATACAGGCAGAATTCGTAAGTTAATTCGGAGTGCAGAGAGGCTCGGTCAGAAGACAGGCTCTTCTACCAGAAGAGTGCAATTTTTATCCAATAGGGCGCAAAGCCATCTGAAGTTGTTTTGCTAAAAAAAACAAAAAACCAGAAAGTGACTTGATCATCGGGTAACACTGCCAATATTGATGGTAATCATGGGCGTAGGAAGCGAGGGGTGGGGTGGGGGAGGGTGTGGGGTGGACAGGGGGAACACAAAAGACTATAGGGCATCAGACGAAATGCTTCGATTTTGTATACTCTCAATAACAATGAACCACATACCAAACACAAGCCATTACCGGATAAGAACGGAATACATGACCAAACACAAACACAAAGTAAGCAGTGGACTAACCTTGGTTGATGGCGGTATCCATTCATATGAGCTGATGCGAGGAGTAGCGCCTTGTAGTGAGTGTTCCAGGCCATAGATGCAAAATCTGAGAGCTCTGGCTAGATAATCTATTTCTTCAAAATCCCTGTGGCGAGAGGGTTATTCGTGTCACATAAATAATGGTCGGTAAGACTGGACTCACAGTGCCACAGGGCTATCACATAATGTTGTTCAGCGGCACTTCAATGAATAGAGCCGTGGACACCACTATGACACAGACACTGTGAGCCTTAGCCAAATCAATTACCAACCAGCGGAGGACTTGTTGCAAAATTGAATACATCCCACACTCCATCTGGAAATGGTATCCTTTGACTCCCTGCCATGGGGTTCAATATTGGATAACCACAATGAACTCGGTTCCATCCACCATCTCCACCCTACATTGTTTATAACGGAGCAATTCCCGGACTGGACACCAGGCCTTTGAGTCAGGGTCGAATCTTGATAAGACAGGCAAGATTATAGGCTGACCAGGGTATTGTAAAAACTGTTTTTTAGCCCTAGAATTTGTTCTTGGTAGTAGGCTAAGGCCTTCCCATGTAACCACAAAAGAGTCCAGCTCAGCTGACAGAGCGTGGATTTTACTTCTCCGTCTAGCCGAGGCTGTAGCATTAAGAAATACATATTTTAGCATTAACAACTTCATGGAAGTTGAGCTAAGTGGTTCAAAGTATTTATCAGCTGAACCTGAAGTACTAGAGCTAAACTCCATGATGGAATCACTGTCGGGTTCCATGGTCTCAGATTAAAAATGCCTTTGATCAAAGTATTTAGATTACATACTTCGTCACTTCCCCTATTAGCCAAGCAAGGGATAACACTCATTAAACCTGCTGTATAACCAGCTATAGAGTTTGGCTTGCGGCTATAGGCATGATATAGGTAACAGACGAAATCGGCTACTGCCTGAATAGATGTATCCATTGGATTAAGACATCCTTTGAGCACTATTTTGCAAATCTCTTGGTTTTATAGTCATAGGTTCTCGAAATTAACCCACTTCTGGCATTGACCATGAACATGGATGCTTGCTCAGAAAAGCGCACCTTAATGGTAGATTCCTTGACAACATCCGTGCAATTAATTCGAACATTGACGGATTGTCGTGCAGGGTCTTGTCTTGGAACATCATATTGTCCATCAGAGGCAGAGGAACCGGATTGTAGGCCAGAAGGTCGAGCAGATAGGTACACCATTATCGGCTTGGTTAGTTTGGGGCGATCAGAAGCACTTGCTACTCCTCCTAACTTTCTGAACGATTTTTGGAATCAGGATTTTTGGTGGAAATGCGTATGCACACATTCCCTCCCAGCTTATGGCTACTGTATCTGTTGCAATATCACTCGGATCTGGAATTAGAGAGACGAACATCGCTATCTTCGCATTCTTCTCCATTGTGAATATATCTATGTCGGGTTTGCCCCAGTGGCTGAACAGATGATAAGCCACATATTTGATTGAGTTGCCATTCCGTTGGAAGACTGTTTATCCTTTGGTTCAATGAGTCCATCAGGAGATTTAGTCTTCCCGAAATATGAGCTGCTTTCACGGTGATCCTATGGTCTAGGCACCAACAAAGCAGTTTCCATGTCATCATACAGAGACTGGTAGACTTCGTTCCACGCTGGCAGTCTATGTAAGTCACTACTGTAGAGTTGTCTGAATGAATAAGAACTATCTTGCGCCAAACTTCCTTGAGGAAATGTTCTATGGCTAAAACTACTGCTTTCATTTCCAGCAGATTGATGTGTTCTAGAGACTGTTGCAGATTCCAAAGCCCTGATATTTTGGCTGCTACCAAGCATGCTCCACTAACCTCCATCGATGCATCTGTATACATTGTTACTTGCCGTGGAGGGGACCACAACACTCATGCCAGAAGATTTTCTCTTGCCATCCACCATTGAAGGTGGTGAATAAGAGGTTCCAACACTACTACTTCGGAATACAGACATCCCGTACTCTGGGTCCAATTTGTCATGAGAAATACCTGGGTAGGCCGCTTGTGCAAGGCTGCGTGTGGAATGACTGGTTCCAGTGAACCATCAACACCAGCATTCTCCAGTAAACCCGTGCCAGGGCATAGTGACTGCTGCATAATGACTGGATTCCTGAAAGCAGTTAGTCCACTCATTTCCTGAGACAAATCCTATCTTCAGATCGAAGTAGATGCCCAGGTAAATACACCTCTGGGATCGTGTCAGCGCTGATCGTGTGATCTCTGTAATTCTAATAAAGTTTTTGATCCAGCCTAAATCTGTCAGTAGTCTGACAAACATTTTCAGATTGGCTGATAGACTTTCTTGGTTGTGTGCTTTTCACAGCCAGTTGGCTCTGTACGTGTGCACTGCTATGTTTCTCATGTGGATGTGTGCTGTGATAGCAAGGAGCACTCTGGTGAAGATCCGAGGAGCCATTGAGATACCTAATGCGAGAACTTTGAATTCTCATTCGTGGACCTGAAAAGCAAATCGCAGGTACCGATGGAAGCCTTTTTGCTATTGGAATGCTGAAATATGCATCCTTTAGATCTATCAATGCATTCCCAATCCTTTTCTCAACCCTGTCAACTCCTTTCTTACTGTTTTGATTTTGAAACTCTGTGTGAAAATAAACCTGTTTAGAGGATTGAGATGGAGAATTGTCCTCCATCCTCCAGTGGAATTCGTTACTAGGAAAACGGTTGAATAGAAGCCCAGGAAATCATGAGCCGGCTGTATTGCCTGTTTTTGTACGAGAGAGAGAGAGAGAGACCAGAGACAGAAGCGATGATGGATTGTTTGTCCAATCGGGATTGTATCCGACTGAAAGCCATCACAAGACTATGCAGTCCTGTGTCATCCACTTCCACTCCTGGATGAAGGAGGCCATGGGATTATCTCGGGGCTGAGATGGACCCGAGAAGAGCAAGAGCGGCACCATCTCTGGTGCTGTTCCCAGTAGCACTATGGTCATTGTGAGGGCAGCACCACCAGGTACGACCCAAGTCCAGAGCCAGATCCAATTCCAGATCCACGTCCACCTCTAGAAGATCCGCATGGGCTGCGAGATTTGTGGAGCCTTCCAACCCCACCCGGCTGCTGCCCTTTGCTGGCGAGGCCTACGCACTGACTTAGCTAGTCGTTGGGCCCTAGTCAGTTCGCCGCCACCTCTAGGCTGCTGTAGATTGTTCAACTTAAAAAAATTCTTAGTAATAAATATGCATATGCACGGAGCCTTAACATGTTCACTAATTTGTAATCCTTAACCTATAGATGGCTGTTCCAAAGTCTATATGTCATAGATTCAATTTTCTCTATCCTATCAGTATGTATTCATTTGGGTAACAATGATGATGTAAGCCATTGCTGTGCATGACAGCAACACGTTTCAGCAATATCAAAATATACGCCGGTGTACTATGTCCACAAGTAGGCAATCGGTTAATGAAGTGGCACACTTGATATGCACGCATTGTCTAATTACTCAGCCAGCTCACCATATTGTTTTATCGCCGGAGCAGGGAGCATAAATAAATATTTGGAGTAAACGTATGATAATATTACTAGAAACATTGAACCGATTGTAATAATTCCGTTACCTACATGTAGCTGCCAATTCGTAGATATAATCAATGTTAGGGAGTCGCTCTAGTGGTTCAAAAGATATACTGTGCGGGAAAACTAAGCCAGCAAAATTTCAAACAAAAATTTTAGTATGCATTCTTATCCATCATCCTATATCAAAATAGGTATTAGTATTTACTGCAATCTCAACCCATTGCGATTTCGCCCCTAATTCCTGTGTTGCTCATTGAGACATTGCATCATACATCGCGTAAACCATCGTAACATCGCATCGAGCATCGCGTCAGACATCATGTCAGACATCGTACCATCATGTCATGCATGGCGTCAGACATCACAACATCGCATTGTACATCGAGTCAGACATCGCAACACTGCATCGTACATCACGTCAGACATTGCAACATCGCATTGCCCTTTCTAAAAGTCGATGATGCGATGTCCCTTCCAAGCCATCATATATTAGAGCTACAATGACAGAACTTACCGTGGGGATGCTTTATGACGTTATCTCATAACTGGGAAAGTTTCCTCAACACATATTAATTATTGTAAAATTTACTACAGCTTGCGGGGCAATGTTGATCAAACAAGGAGAATTCCCTGATTTTATGTCAAAATATTACGTCCTTTGATTATATCTCAGGAAATATTTATGTGAGCAAGATGATAATTAGCCAAGTCGATAGCCATTCCTTTCAGCTTTAAGCGCACTCCAATTTTATGGCGATATACGAACTGTTTCCAAGGATAGCGCCTGGGAGACAAAACCATCTCATGCTAATTTTACCAAAAAAGAATAAAATATTCTCAGGTCGTATGTTATATGACCAACATTTATATCTTCCAGACTTTTAAACACCCCATCCGATTTTAAAATTCATTATATCATATTAATCCGAAAATTGGCGCCTATTTGGGGGTTCTAGAATCATTGAAGTTGCTTCAGTGGTTCCGTTGGGGTTATCATTTGCACATGCTTTGTTAAAATATGTACCCATATCTATTAGTCTCGTGTAGCTCCGGCGTCACGCAGCTCCCACAATTCTTTCTCGAAATCCGAAGAGTACGCGAAGTGCTCGCCGGCCCGACGATGCTGGTTAGCTAGCCTTGGAGATGAAGAGATGAGCGTGCATGTGACTGGCGACCACAAAGACCGATTCGAAGGTCAGCGGAACGTTCACGTTCCAGTGTGGATGCGTGACCATTGCCACCTGTGGTGAACATCACCATATCATCGCGACTATTGGTGTGGCCGGGTGTCTCTGCATGTTTAGTTACTTAATTTAAAATATATTATAGCACACCAAGCCGAAAGCCGGTTTTCAGCTGAAAAACACTGCTGAACTAACAATGAAAAATCGTTATCCACAATAAAAGTGACGTATTGGCACGTCTATCTTATATCTCGACAAAGATATCCAACCTATCCTTATTTATATGGAAGGTACCCCTGTAAAGGAGGAGTCCTAGCGCAGCTAACCAGTTTAATATAAACTAATGCCTTGCGCGGGCCAATAAATTGGTTTTGCGAGAGGAATTGCCTCACGCGAGCTTCTGTCACAGGAAAATGCCTTCTATGCTGAAGCGGAGGTGGGGGGGGGGGGGGGGGGGGCTAAATGTGCAAAAGAACGGAAATTTTACTGATTTGTCTTGCGATATTTTGCTACGCTATTTCTTCTGGCTTTTATTCTGGCATAATTTCATTAAAAATATGAAAATCTTTCAAATAGAGCACATGTTTTATCATCCCGGACAACCTTTAATATTGATTTCATTTTATTACATCTAAGCATACAATTTAAGATAATTCTAATTATTATTTTGCCAAAAAATTCTTCTTATCTCTGGGTACAGAACGACCGCTCTGGTTGCGTTCCAAGCACGACCCTGTGGGTAGGATATTATGCGTGTATAAAGCCATATGAGAGAGGTTTTCTATAAAATGGCTAAGTCCATGAGATCGCGTAGCACACATGTGGGTGCATCAGAGCTTCCC
Source organism: Chaetoderma sp. LZ-2023a (assembly GCA_034401795.1). Taxonomy (NCBI): domain Eukaryota; kingdom Metazoa; phylum Mollusca; class Caudofoveata; order Chaetodermatida; family Chaetodermatidae; genus Chaetoderma; species Chaetoderma sp. LZ-2023a. The sequence goes on from CM067359.1 coordinate 189,708,555, forward strand.
TGACAACAGGTGTCAGCGTTGGGAGAGATTGCGTACTTATAGTGTACCGAGTTGGTGCACGTGATTTCTTTAAATCGCTCCATTCTCGTTGTTCTTGGTATCAATCAGGACCAGAATGAGACGAGGATTCCAAAAATTGTTTACCTTTTTGAAATCGGACCAGAAATCGCCGAGTTATCCTTAAATGGCTCATTGAAATTATTTTCAAAATATTACTGGGACTTCGTAATTGCGTGTATGTATTAAATGAATGGGGAATGTGCCTATCACGTGGTAGCATCGTCACCCCTTCTAGCTGCACTCTGATTGGCTACAGATCGCCAGCTGATTGGCTGGGCGTTCTGCCTCTGACGTCAGGAGTAGTATAAAAGGAGCGAAAAATCAAGAATCGAGACCACACTTCGGCGAGAGAGAGCAAGTGGTTGGTTGTGTGGCCAGAGCAGTGCTAGACGTGGGAAACTGCTTGCTGACTGGGGCTCCCTATTAGCCACAGCAGTACCTTTCGGAATTCAATCCTCCTGCTTTGGTCAGCAATCGACTTCGACATCCGCATCAAATAGTTTTTGTAAGCCCTCGGACGGCCATCCTGGGGCAACTAAATAAATGGAAGAGACTTCCTCACTACCAACACTTCGGAGGAGCCTTCCCACAGATGGGCCTCGTGGCCCAGATGTAATCTCTGCAGCACGTGGAACAAGTAGTGATTCTTGGTGGATAACTCGTCAGATCTTCCGGACCACGCTGAAAAGTGGTATTCAAACTTCCACGCAGCATGTCGTGTGATTAATTAACTTTTAGGCCACAGTCTGGTGGGACTCTGCATGGTACACCGCGATATATCAATTATTTACATGCAATGTTTAATCACAACTGTAGCCCTCTATGTTACGGGCAACATTCAAACTACCGTTACCGGATGGACACTTTTTAACATACTGTTTAAATTATTATATTAGTTATTATGGATATCTAATGGACATCCATCTTCAGTCATTCTTCTTCACCGTCATGAGAGTTAGCCGCATCAACAGTCTGCCCGCGGAAATTTCCCAGCAACTTCAGAATCATGCCATCTCACGTTCCACAACAGGAACGCATCCTCTTCAGTGATTTATGAACTCTTTTCCGTACCGATGACCAATAGGTACACAAGTAGCAATACTATTGTACTATAACTTATTCATTCATTCCGTTATAGGTACTGATGACTAATAGGTACCTTCTCAGTCTTCTGAGACTGCATTTTATAGTTTAGATCGTTTTACTGTATATATTATCTTTATTTTTGTGCTTACAACTAACAAGCACTGCAAGGTCCTATGACCTGATTTACTGTTGACACTGTGATAGTTAGTTATGCCATTGGCAAGCAGCCATCCTAGTTATTTTGCTTTGTTTATATAAAAACTCTAGGACGCAGTACGCTAGGCTATACTATACAACAACATTATATCCACATCATTTTTCCCCAGCATCAATTTTACACTGAGGTCACTGTTCATGCTCACATTGCTGGAGTCTGACATGTGATCGACTAAACCTGGCTATTCTAGCTCGATAGGATAGGTTTAAAGTAGATAGGGACAATCTCTCCGTAAGAGACATTTGTGTACGCCTCTTTTCAGGATGTAGCGGATATGTAACACCGTGCACTGGCCAGATTGTGTAAAATTGGCCAAATACCTTAGGGCCTCTTATCATTATATTGAGTGATTGGCTCTTTCTACGCTCCTCCAGCCACATTTCCGAGTGGTGAAAACCAAAGTGTGTATTTCGCATACATCCCCCTCTGTATCTACGGATACCAGTTAGCTTAGATAACCCCGGCAAAGGAGGAAGCACTGCGAAAAGATATATATATATATATATATATATATATAAAGTAAAACCGGCCGCAGTGCATCTCTGGGCATTCTGAAACTTAACCCTACTGACAGGCAAATGATAGTTCCCCGACACACGGGTAATGGACGGGATGCAGATCTCCATCCAACTCTGTACAGTGACTGGGTGTGGTCGTGGAACCAACCACGCCCTCACGGGAAGGTCACTAGGGATGGATATCTGCCTCTTACGCCCTGCCATAAAATACGTATGTGCTTTCCAAATTGCTTATGTAAATAGTACCTTGTCCTAATGATGTTATATGTGGTGGCGGGGTGATACGTAACCGGATCGTTATGTGATTCTAAAGCTGTCACTCCTTAACATGTCCGAACGCTGCCTTCCTGAGGCAGATGCTCTGTAGGGTAACCTCCGGGAAACCAACCATCTTTGCCAGTTAGACTCATGTGTCAAAAGATGGGTAGAAATCCCTTCCACCTGTGGCCAAAGCTTAGAAGTAAATCTAACAACTAAATGGTAGGTTAGAATGTAGCAGAACGCCCACATAAATAAAGCGGCAACTACCAATACAGTATCTTGGACCTACATAAGATGACGGCCTTTGAATTCTTTGGAAATCATCCGCCCCATCTTCACGTAATACAGCGTGCATCACATTAATTATAATTTCACTAGGTTGACACACAATACAAATAACTTTTTATTTGAACAAGAGAGTGGCCCCTTTTGCCAGCTCTCTTCCTCCGCTTCGGCATTGAACGCATTTTCCTGTGACGGAGGCCCGCGCGAGACACTTTCCTCTCGCAACAATGTTTTTGTTAGGCATATAATGGTTTATATTAAACTGCATAAGTCGCCTCGTTAGGACGCTCCCTTGCAGGGATACCTCACGGATATACACGGATCGGTAAGGTACCTCTGATGAGCCCACGTAAACAAGACACCAACTTTGTTCTATGTACTATATATTTTCTCTCGTCTACTAGCAAACGAATACCATTGTTTTTATAGGATTAAATATTTTTGATTAATTATCATGTCCAGACTCCTAAATTAAGTTATGGAAAGTCACACCAGTGACACCAATAGTTGGGATGAGACCGTGAGGTTCAATCTCGGCGGCAATGGTCGCATGGTCCCACTGGAACGTTATCGTTCCAGCGGCTTGAGAAGCTGGTCTTTGTACTTTTCGGTGTCACGATACGGGATCCATTACTCTGAGAACTGTAGCTAACCAGCCCTCCCCTGCATCCTGTACATGTGGTGCAATGGAGTGGAGCAACATGATGGACCAGCACATACCCCGCGAGCTCAGTGGCATAGCCAGGGTTCGGATTTGGGGGGGGAGCCAAGACCACCAGAGGGGGGTCTGGGGGTCCTCCTCCCGAAAATTTTGAAATCTAGATGATCTCAGAAGGCATCTACCTGCATTTTGAATGTTGACTATGATCCACTGCGCGAGCTACAATCCACATAGACTAGTCATGCTGCTCACAATAGAGGCATCTATTTCTAGCTATGCCCCGCCCATGTCTAGCGATGCCTGCCTTTTCTAGCTATGTCCGCCCATTTCTAGCTATGTGCTGCCCATTTATAGCTATGCCCTGCCCATTTCTATCTATGCCCTGCTCATTTATAGCTAAGCTCCGCCCACTTTTTTTCGAGGTTGGCGATCGATTTGTATACTTTGTATACTTGGTATCCTGAATTCACAGAATCCCAAAGATAACTATACAGATAAATTGTTGAATATTTTAAAACTAATTTGATAGGGTGCTGTTTCTAGTGTGTGTGTGTGTGTGCGTGCGTGCGTGCGTGCGTGCGTGCGTGTGCGTGTGCGTGTGCGTGTGCGTGCGCGTGCGGGTATGCGTGTGCATTCGCAGTGCGTGCATGCGTTCACGCGTGCGTGCCTGTGTGTGTGCGTACATGTACTGTTGTCCGCATCACACGCACGCACGCACGCACGCACGCACGCACGCACGCACGCACGCACGCACTCACGCATACACTTTCCGAATAAACTTGAAATTGAAATTGAAACACGCACACACACGCACGCATGCACTCGCGCACACACTCACGCACGCACGCACGCACGCACGCACGCACGCACGCACGCACGCACGCACTTATACACACTCAAGCACTCATGCACGCCTACACCTACGCCATCACACGTAAGCAATATATTCACTCACTCACCCGCGCGCCTAAACATGCGCGCACGCACGCACGCATTTTCCTAATCCCGTGGCATCGCTGATAAATTCGCATCTGTTTGTCACTGAAAGAGGTGCGGTCTAACTATTGCCAACACTATGCCGCTTTTACACAAAATATAAGAAGGGTTTGTCGTAATTTTTGGAAGCAGGGTCATATTTTCCACCATGTAGTAGGTCCTACCAGGTCCTTTCAAAGGCGACAGGAGAAAAGAAGGTAACTACCTAGTACCAAAGGCGATAAAGGCTACACGATAGCGGCTACACGGACATTATCTGAAGTTGTTGAGCTAATGAGGGTCCTTGCCAGTAAAGTCTCAAAATAAATGAACACGTGTTCATCTACAAAAGGTGCAGAGCACTTTGTCAGTGCAAAGCATACAGGAATCTATACCAAAACATGACAGACCCGAATGACGTCATGTAATTAGTAACTACAGTGCAAAGCATACAGGAAGCTATACCAAAACATGACAGACCCGAATGACGTCATGTAATTAGTAACTACAGTGCAAAGCATACTGGAAGCTATACCAGAACATGACAGACCCGAATGACGTCATGTAATTAGTAACTACAGTGCAAAGCATACAGGAAGCTATACCAAAACATGACAGACCCGAATGACGTCATGTAATTAGTAACTACAGTACAAAGCATACAGGAAGCTATACCAAAACATGACAGATCTGAATGACGTCATGTAATTAGTAACTACAGTGCAAAGCATACAGGAAGCTATACCAAAACATGACAGACCTGAATGACGTCATGTAATTAGTAGCTACAGTACAAAGCATACAGGAAGCTATACCAAAACATGACAGACCTAAATGACGTCATGTAATTAGTAGCTACAGTACAAAGCATACAGGAAGCTATACCAAAACATGACAGACCCGAATGACGTCATGTAATTAGTAACTACAGTACAAAGCATACTGGAAGCTATACCAGAACATGACAGACCCGAATGACGTCATGTAATTAGTAACTACAGTGCAAAGCATACAGGAAGCTATACCAAAACATGACAGACCCGAATGACGTCATGTAAGTAGTAACTACAGTACAAAGCATACAGGAAGCTATACCAAAACATGACAGACCCGAATGACGTCATGTAATTAGTAACTACAGTGCAAAGCATACAGGAAGCTATACCAAAACATGACAGACCTGAATGACGTCATGTAATTAGTAGCTACAGTACAAATCATACAGGAAGCTATACCAAAACATGACAGACCTGAATGACGTCATGTAATTAGTAGCTACAGTGCAAAGCATACAGGAAGCTATACCAGAACATGACAGACCCGAATGACGTCATGTAATTAGCAACTACAGTACAAAGCATACAGGAAGCTATACCAGAACATGACAGACCCGAATGACGTCATGTAATTAGCAACTACAGTGCAAAGCATACAGGAAGCTATACCAAAACATGACAGACCCGAATGACGTCATGTAATTAGCAACTACAGTGCAAAGCATACAGGAAGCTATACCAGAACATGACAGACCCGAATGACGTCATGTAATTAGCAACTACAGTGCAAAGCATACAGGAAGCTTTACCAGAACATGACAGACCCGAATGACGTCATGTAATTAGCAACTACAGACATACAAATATATTGTTAATGTATTATGAAAGTCAGTGTCAGTGGTGGTGGTGGTCGCGGGGGCGGCGGTCGTACTATTAATAATAATAATAATAATAATAATAATAATAATAATAATAATAATAATAAATCCATTGATCTGCCGTCTTTCAATATTAATTCTAAAGGAATTAGGATTGGTCATTTAAATGTATAGCACCTGGTGCCTAAGATTGACCAGTTAAAACTGATTATGGAGAAGTGTGAAAAAGAACTTGAAGTTTTCTGTACCACTGAAACATTTCTCTCATCAACAATCCCAAATAACTCCATTGAAATTGAAGGCTATGTTAATGAAAGAAAGGACAGAAAAGAACGGGACGGTGGTGGAATTGTACTATATATAGCTGATAACTATTCATATGTGAGGAAACTAAATTTTGAAACTGATGATCTGGAGACTCTATGGATTGAAATTAGACACTTTAAGACCAAGCCTTTCCTATTGGGCTGTGTCTATAGACCCCCTGATTCACCCGCTATCTGGATTGATGAATTTGAAGCTTTGTTAGAAAAGGTATATTCCGAAAACTCAGATATTATACTTGTAGGAGATTTTAATTTCGACCTTATTAAAGCAGATAATCATAAATGGCAGTCTTTAATTGAACTTTTTCATTTAGAGCAACTTATACGTAATCCAACCAGAGTTACTAATGTTAAAGCAAAGAGTTGCGTATTTTATTAAAGCAACTAAACGAGATTATTTTGCAAATAAATTAGAAGCAGAAAAAAATAATCCGGCTAATATATGGAAAATTCTAAAAGACATAAATCCCAAGGCAAACAAATTACCTTCAATAATCTGTGATGATAATGGAAGTGAAATTCAAAACCCACAAATGCAATCTGAACATTTTAATATATATTTCAGTACAATCGCGTCAAAACTGACACACTCCATGAAAACACAAAGGCCAATGGCATTTGATAAGCTATCAGATCATGTTTTTAATAAAGTTCCAGAAAATATAGTTTCGAATTCCATATATAACCGTTGAATATGTGTCCAGAGAACTTAGCAACTTAAAAACAAACAAGGCATCTGGTTATGATGAATTGAACGCGCACACTTCCACAAAGCAGCAGCATCAATAATTGCACCCTCAATTACACTTATTATAAACAAAAGCATAACTACGGGAGAATTCCCCAAAATGTGGAATTGTGCAAAAGTAAAGCCTCTACATAAATCTGATTCAAAAACCAATGTTAGCAATTATAGGCCTATCTCTATATTACCCCTTATCTCTAAGGTTATTGAACGACACATGCATGATCATATTTATAAATTTATAACCAAGTATAATTTATTAGTGGAGTCGCAATCAGCCTTCAGACATAACCATTCATGTGAAACTGCTTTGTTAAATCTAGTAGAAAGATGGCGCTTTTCGATAGATAATGTCGACGTTATTGGTTCTATTATGATTGACTTTAAAAAGGCCTTTGATCTTGTCAATCATGACATCTTATTATAAAAATTAAGTATTTACAAATTCAGCTATAATACATTAAAGTGATTTTCTTCATATTTAAATGCAGACAACAATACGTTTCAATTTCTGGAAAGAATTCTAAACCACTGCCCATCGATATAGGAGTACCACAAGGGTCAGTTTTGGGGCCACTTCTGTTCATTTTATATGTTAATGATTTACCCATGTGTGTCAACAATCTTATGGATATGTATGCGGATGATACAACTATGCATGCTACTAGCTCAAATGTCGCTGAAATTCAAGAAAATCTAATTAACGGTATGAAGTCAGTAGAAGAATGGTGTGTAAATAATAAAATGTTGTTAAATATGGACAAAACTAAGTTTATGATGTTAGGACCTAAGCATAAATTGAAACAAGTAAATAATAATGTTATGATCCCTACAAATCGTGGAAGCTTAAATGTTGTGGAATCTGACAAACTTTTAGGAGTATACATAGACAATACGCTTGCATGGAAAGAACATATAGGCAAACTTTGTAAAAAGATTTCGTCCTTGATTTATATTCTATGGAAAAATAAACATTATCTTAGCATTGAGCAATGAAATCTTTTCATAAGTCGTATATCCTTTCACACATGGATTATCGTAGTCTTGTATTTTGCCCGTCTTCACCTACATTATTGGATAGTTTAGAAAAACTACAAAAACGGGCTGCTAGGGTGATATTAGACATGCCTTACAGGACACCATCTGGACAACTGTATGAAACATTAAACTGGACAAATTTAACTAAAAGAATGCAAATTAAAATGGGTATTATGACATATAAATCTAGAAATGGTCTGGCCCCTGGTTACATGAATGAAAGACATGTTCACTTCCGTTGGGGTGGCGCACACTCGAAATTTACGTTCCAAAACACGCAATCACCTAAAACTACCGAGGAATAAAACGGAACATGACAGAAAAAGCTTCAAATACACTGCAGCGCAACTGTGGAATTCTCTGCCTGAAACGATTACTCAGTCTTCTACTCTGCTGACATTCAAATCAAATATACATGAATATGTTACTAAATTATAGTGATATATGGGCAATGTGATTTCACCTTTTTACTTGTGTTCTAATATTGCATAGTTTGTTTATTTCTAAATAGCTATGTATGTGTGTATGTGTGAATGAATGTGTACGACCTTGCGCGTATGTATGCGTGAACGGTGATTCGAACATCGACATTCGACGAGGCAATTATTCTGCAATACTGTTTTAGTAATATCTATCGAAAATGAACAAATATGTTAATTATCTAATTTAACAGTCATTTTACTTGTGTTATAATATTGTACATTTTGTATATTTGTAAATAGTTATATATATATATATATATATATATATATATATATATATATATATATATATATATATATATATATATATATATATATATATATATATATATATATATATATATATATATATATATATATATATGCGTGCGTTAGTGTGTGTGTGTGTGTGTGTGTGTGTGTGTGTGTGTGTGTGTGTGTGTGTGTGTGTGTGTGTGTGTGTGTGTGTGTGTGTGTGTGTGTGTGTGTGTGTGTGTGTCTGTGTGTGTGTGTGTGTGTGTGTGTGTGTGTGTGTGTGTGTGTGTGTGTGTGTGTGTGTGTGTGTGTGTGTGTGTGTGTGTGTGTGTGTGTGTGTGTGTGTGTGTGTGTGTGTGTGTGTGTGTGTGTGTGTGTGTGTGTGTGTGTGTGTGTGTGTGTGTGTGTGTGTGTGTGTGTGTGTGTGTGTGTGTGTGTGTGTGTGTGTGTGTGTGTGTGTGTGTGTGTGTGTGTGTGTGTGTGTGTGTGTGTGTGTGTGTGTGTGTGTGTGTGTGTGTGTGTGTGTGTGTGTGTGTGTGTGTGTGTGTGTGTGTGTGTGTGTGTGTGTGTGTGTGTGTGTGTGTGTGTGTGTGTGTGTGTGTGTGTGTGTGTGTGTGTGTGTGTGTGTGTGTGTGTGTGTGTGTGTGTGTGTGTGTGTGTGTGTGTGTGTGTGTGTGTGTGTGTGTGTGTGTGTGTGTGTGTGTGTGTGTGTGTGTGTGTGTGTGTGTGTGTGTGTGTGTGTGTGTGTGTGTGTGTGTGTGTGTGTGTGTGTGTGTGTGTGTGTGTGTGTGTGTGTGTGTGTGTGTGTGTGTGTGTGTGTGTGTGTGTGTGTGTGTGTGTGTGTGTGTGTGTGTGTGTGTGTGTGTGTGTGTGTGTGTGTGTGTGTGTGTGTGTGTGTGTGTGTGTGTGTGTGTGTGTGTGTGTGTGTGTGTGTGTGTGTGTGTGTGTGTGTGTGTGTGTGTGTGTGTGTGTGTGTGTGTGTGTGTGTGTGTGTGTGTGTGTGTGTGTGTGTGTGTGTGTGTGTGTGTGTGTGTGAGGGCCTCGGGAAGATCAGTTTACTGACGATGTATACCCTCCTTAAATAAGGATTGGAAGACATGGCCGCCTACGTCTTCCAATCAAATTGTGTTCTAAATATTTAACAGTACGTTTTATTTTGTTTTGGAGATATGTTAAGTTATTTCTAAACTTTCCATTTTTGTATGTTAGTGTAATGGTGTCTGAATATGGCTTATTGCACTCTTAATTCGCCTATATAATCAGGTGATCCGTCCAAGTAAAGGCAGAGATAAGAACTGTCTATGTTATGCTTTGACCATTTGTGACGTCAAAGGTTTTCGACAGCAAAAGACATGACATCACCATATACTAACGTTTATGAAGTCATTAAAATTGCGCTTTCATTTTAGTCGACACGACTAGACCTCGAAAGAAAAGCAGTTTTTCCTAGCGATTTTCCGAGTATTTTCCAAGTTGTTGCGTGCATCGGCACTCATAATTAAGACGTGATTATCATGGGTTGTGAATTATCAAAGATGTTCACAAGGCAGAATCGTGTAGAGCCGCTGGATAGTCCTCCGCATAGACGCACCGCGAGCAAGTCCATGCAGATAGGTGAGGAATATTATTAATAATTCGTTAAATATTTTGTTGTTTGTATCACCTAACAAGCAGAAAGCGAGACATAGGTATCGTTTCCGATAACGACGGCGCCAACAACGGCGCCGACGTTAGAGTTTATGCTAACTTTTTCTCAAATTACAATTTAGTCATCAAAGAGTTATCGGATTTCCATAAAACTTTACAGATTAGTTCTGTACAATGATTAGAAGTAGTCTGCATCAAAACACTTACAGTTACATTTGATGGCCGAAGATAAGCCTCAGGCCTATTTATATATTTCATTTCCCCCCAGAACCGATCTAATTGCTTCTTAAAATTGTTTGTGGTTTTTGCATTGACCACATTATCAGGTAGGCGATTGCAATCGCATAATCACTCTTTGACTAAAGAATGCGTGTCTCAATTAAGTTTGAACAGTTTTTAGAATTACCACGTGGATGTGTTTTAACAGCAGGGATGAATAATTGTCTTGAGTTTAAGTTTTCCTCACCAGTTAGTATTTTATATGTCTTTATCATATCCCCTCTTATTAATCTACGCTGTTTAAGGAGCGTAAGTCCCTAAATACATAACCTTTGTTACTTGTTCTTTGAATTCTTTCCATGTGTTCAATAACGTGTATATGGTAGGTGGCCACACCTGAATACAGTATTCCATGTGTGGCCTTACAAATGCTTTATACAGTATAAGAAAACGAAATCGATTTTCCAAATTTTTGCGTATTTTTAGACTTTAGACAATTTACTTACTATAAAAGGGTGATCGGATTTAGGTAAAACTTCACAAATGTGTTCTATACGATTATCAGGACTACTACTACTACTACTACTACTACTACTACTACTACTACTACTACTACTACTACTACTACTACTACTACTACTACTACTACTACTACTACTATATTCAGACATGTCGGATGAACCCGCATACACCAATATAACAATCTAACATAATCGGTGATAACTTTTCCATTCAAATTTTCTATCTGCAGTGATGAGCTTTCCCCTTCCCTCCCAATCCCACCCTCCGCACATACCAATAGTAAATCATTTAAAGCCAATATAGAATACCACAATGATATATATATATATATATATATATATATATATATATATATATATATATGTGTGTGTGTGTGTGTGTGTGTGTGTGTGTGTGTGTGTGTGCGCGCGCGCGCGCGCGTGCGTACGTGCGCGTGCGTGTACGTGTACGTGTGTGTATGTGCGTGTATATATGTATGTGTATGTGTGCGTATATGTGTGCGTATATATGTGTATATATATATGTATGTATGTGCATTTGATGGACTGCCCATTTTCAATTTATATATATGTAAAATATGTTATGAAATAAACAGCTTTGAACTTTTAACTTTGAACTTTAGTGTGTATGTAAAGGAAATCGATATTAAAGATTTTTCCATTCTTTTTCCCTGCCTTCAGGTTAAGGATTTTTGCTGCCAGTAAGGTTTTTCAAACAACATTTTCATCAACAAGGGACTAACCGGTTTGAATACATCTTGACGGATTCGTTGTACACAATGATTAGAACAAGTCTGCATCGAAAAGAAATTGATTTTCGAAATTTTGAGAGATGCTTACGTGCTTTGAACTTTGATTATTTTAGAGCTGATTTGCCTCCAAATTATATTTATTATGCTGCGGTTAAGGTTTTTCAAATGACAATTTCATCAACAAAGAGTTATTAAATTTCAATAAAACTCCACGGATTTGTTCTAGTCTATACATTAGGACTTGAAAATAAAATAATTAAAATTTTATAGGGGCTTACCTTCAGAGGATTAACTTATGTAGTCTACCTCAATATAACGAAACGAAATAAAACTTATCATATGATGATTTCCTTCCCAATAAATTAATGTTATTTTTATACCTCCAAACCTGCGCCCAACACGTTTCTGTCACATTGTACAACAACCGTATTTTTAGGTTTACTGGTGTATGGTCACACATTCTGCTGCATTAAAATTTGGACAAAATCGGTCTAATAGTTTCCGAGATATTCACAGTTCTATAATGTGATCCGATCCCGATCCAGCTTTTTTTATCAGGATCATAACCAAATTTTGGTGCCTACACACCTGCACACAAGCACTCGCATGCACGCAAGCAATCACGCACACAAACATGGATAATAGCGATACAGTGAGATAACAGGTGAAGAGCACCAGTGATAAGCCAGCTCCCTGTGATGACCAGATTTATGTGCCAAATTACGCAGAAAGCGTTGATCTGACATTAACGGTTAATGTTGTATTCCATAGTATGAGTCTCACCAGTTATAATTTGTCATCAGCACAATTAGTTTGGAGAAATTGATGATTCCATTTTCTCAGTCAATTATATGACGTCATAATCAATTACGTGACGTGTATGTTGACGTCATAATCAATTAAGTTATGAATGACGTAGACAGATTCGTCACGAACGCTTAATTGATGACGGACTTAGGGTTGTTGTACGAATTGTATGTCTTTACTATTTAAGATTCAAGACACAATATTATTAATTCGATAGCAAAATATATATAAGTAATGAATTCAACTAGATTGTCCGCCGAAGGCAATGCCTATTATATTGGCAGACACCTTACACATGTGTACATATGTCTATAAACATAAATTAAACAGGACAATTACATAACAATCTACGGTTCAGACATTTTCATTTACACGTTCTAAGTTAAGCACATGTTTTATCATTTTAATTAATTCCAATTATTTATGTTATTTTGTGGATGGGTGGATGGGTGGGTGGATGGATGGATGGATGGATGGGTGGGTGGTTGGTGGATGAGTGGGTGGTTGATTGGTTGGGTGGGTAGGTTGGTGGGTGGGTGGGTGGGTGGGTGGGTGGATGATCGGTGTGTAGTTTGGTGTGTGGGAGGAAGGATGGATGGATGGGTGGGTGGGTAGATGGATGGGTGGGTGGGAGGGTGGGTGGGTGGGTGGGTGGATGGATGGATGGGTGGCTGGGTGGATGATTGAGGGATGGGTGGATGGGTGGGTGGGTGGTGAGTGAGTGGGTGGGTGGGTGGATAAATGGATGGATTGGTGGATGGGTGTGTGGGTTGATGGATGGTTGTTGTGTGGGTGGGTGGTTGTGCGTCTGGGTGGATGGTAGGTGGATGGATGGGTGGATGGGTGGGTTGGAGATTGGATGGTGGATGGGTTGGTGCGTCAATGGATGGATGGCTGGATGGTGGGTAGGTGATGGGTGGGTCATTTTAATTAATTCCAATTATTTATGGTATTTTGAGGATGGATGGATGGGTGGGTGGTTGGTGGATGAGTGGCTGGTTGGTTGGTTGGGTGGGTAGGTGGGTGGGTGGGTGGATGGATCGGTGTGTAGGTTGGTGTGTGGGAGGAATGATGGATGGGTGGATGGATGGATGGATGGATGGGTGGGTGGGTGGGTGGATGGATGGGTGGCTGGATGGATGGATGACTGATGGATGGGTGGGTGGGTGGTGAGTGGGTGGGTGAGTGGGGGTGGATGAATGGATGGATTGGTGGGTGGGTGTGTGGGTTGATGGATGGTTGGTTGTGTGGGTGGGTGGTTGCGTGTATGGGTGGATGGTGGGTGGATGGATGGATGGGTGGGTTGGTGATTGGATGGTGGATGGGTTGGTGGGTCAATGGATGGATGGATGGTGGGTAGGCGATGGGTGGGTGGATTGATGGGTGGGTGGGTGGATGGATGGATTGATAGGTGGGTCGGTGGGTGGTTTGTTGGGTGGATGGATGGATGGATAGATGGATGGATGGATGGATGATGAGTGAGTGGGTGGGTGGGTGATGGATGGATGGATGGATGGATGGATGGATGGATGGATGGATGGATGGATGGATGGATGGATGGATGGATGGATGGATGGATGGATGGATGGATGGATGGATGGATGGATGGATGGACGGATGGATGGATCGATGGATGGATGGATGGGTGGGTGGGTTGGTGGATTGATGGGTGGGTGCGTGCGTGGGTGGTTGATTGGGTTGGGTGGGTGGTTGGTTGGACGTGTGGGTGGGTGGGTGGTTGCGTGGATAGATGGATGGATGGATGGGTGGGTTGGTGATGGGAGGGTGTGTGGATGGGTGGGTAGGTGGTTGAATAGATGAATTGATGGGTGGGTGGGTGTGTGGGTGGCTGGATGGATAGATATATAGGTGGGTGGGTCGGTGGATGGATGGATGGGTGAGTGGGTGGGTGGTGGGTGCGTGGGTGATTGCTATCCTATGTTACGGGTTCTGTAAGTAAGAGAAATATAAATTTGGAAATTTACAAGCAGCATAGCAAAAGCTGTTTCGACATTGAATATTAAATTTCAAGATTTGCATTTTAAAAATCAAGGCATGCCCCATTAATGTAAATTTTCAGTATTCTCCCACCCCACCCCCACCCCCCCCCCCCCCCCCCCCACATTTGAGAATGTACACACCAACACTTCAAAGCTGACCTCAAATCATTATCTACCATTTTGTGGCCCATTGTGTAGACGCCCTCAATATTTGCCACCTCACTACGATAATGTGTGTACTGACTGTTGTAATCTTTTTACACGCATGACTAAATATGAAAATAAATAATTTTGAATCTTGAATCTTGTGTGATGGGTTGCCTAACATCCACTGCAACCCCTGATATGATGATGCGTGTGATGGGTTGAAAAACACCCACACCGCAACCCCACTATGATGATGCGTGTGATGGGTTGCTGAGATGATATCCACATACATGCTTGACAAACTAGTTGTTGATGACATCTGGCACACATGCGCGACCATTCTTTGGGACATGATTGCTTTTATGCTCTTGTTACTGAGTTGTGCATGGTCCATTGCTGGTCATTAAACATGGGTAGTGGCTCATAATGGTCATCAAGCAGGGGTAGTGGCTCATAATGGTCATCAATCAGGGGTAGTGGCTCATAATGGTCATCAAGCAGGGTTAGTGGCTCATGTTGGTCATCAAACAAGGGTAGTGGCTCATAATGGTCATCAAGCAGGAGTTGTGGCTCATAATGGTCATCAAACAGGGGTACTGGCTCATGTTGGTCATCAAACAGGGGTAGTGGCTCATGTTGATCATCAAACATGGGTAGTGGCAAATGCTGGCAATCAAACTGGGGTAGTGGCCCATGCTGCTCTTCAAACAGGGGTAGTGGCCCATGCTAGATGCCAAACAGGGGTAGTGCGTCATTCTGGTCGCCAAATAGGGGTAGTGGCTTATACTGGTCACCAAACATGGGCAGTGGCCCATGCGGGTCGGCAAACACGGGTAGTGGCACATGCTGGTCATCAAGCAGAGGTAGTGGCCCATGCTGGTCGTCAAAAACGGGTAGTGGCCCATGCTGGTCGCCAAACAGGGATAGTGGCCCATGCTAGTCGCCAAACAAGGTAGTGACCCATGCTGGTCATCAAACAGTGGTAGTGTCCTATACGCGTCATCAAAGAGGCGTAGTGGCTCATGCTGACTGTCAAACAGAGGTAGTGGCTGATCTTCTGTATCTGTGTCTTGATCTAAGTTGTCTTTGACCATTCTCTGATAGTCTGGTTTTTGGTTGTCAGAGACGATGAAGTCTCCATCATAATTGTGTAAAGCGAGTGTTTGTTGCAACGTACTGATTCTTAGTTTTTGCTACTATTAAGGATTTACTATAACCATCAAAGGAAGCGATCTCATTTACCAGACCATCAGATCTTTTGATGGCAAGTTCTTGCAAATGTTCACTGACTAGGCGAATTAGTTAATGTCACAAAAAGTGAAAAGGCACCCCCCCCCCCCCCCCCGACAGTAAGCAAGCAAACTGACTGGGAACCATTGCTACCGTAGTCAGCAACAGTCATCAGTTAAACTAATTATCAAAATATTCAACAGCTTACCATGAAATTTAGAACAAATAACGTGGTTGGAGCTTAGCTAGAAATGGTCGGGGCATAGCTAGAAATGGGCGGGGCATAGCTAGATATAGATCACTCTATTATAATTATGAAAACATGCTGAACCATGGGAATGCATTTCCACGTTTATGTTTTATCAATTATAATCCAACCACATAACATAGAGACTAGGAGGTAAATTCATCGTGACAATATCAACAACTGGAGGGTCACATATCTAATTAAGCTCCACCCATGTATTATACATGTTAGAATCGATTTATATACTTTGAATCCTGAATTCCCAGAAGATAAACCTCAAGGTAAGCTGTTAAATATTTTAATAACTAATTTGGAAATATAAATTTCAACAAGTTTCAAACATTTTGAAACTAATTTGACTGAGGCCATTGCCGCCCTACGGTTAGTTTCAAAATATTCAACAGAATGTTTATTAAATTGCAGATTCATCACAGAAATACAATTCAAGCACTAGTGATGGGCTTTCGAATTTTATGAACGAGCTATATGTCCTTATGATTGTGACGTCCGCTAACACGTGATGTACTTGATTATGACGTCATGTATTAGAGTGACAGATTGGTTCCCTCCATTTAGTGTTAATGTGTCTGAGACATTATCATTTATCTAGGATCTGTGTGGGTTTATAACACACTGTTTAATCATTCATTCCTTATGTTGTCAGGTGTGGATAATTCCGATGTCTCCTCTAATCTCCACAAGTGTGATGATGGACAAGAAGAGGCGACTATCATGCTCTCCGGGGACAGTGATGAACAATCTTTATTCAGCATAACAAGCATGGAGATACCAGTTTTTGATGACGATAGCGGTGACAGTGGTACCTCATCTTCAAATTTCAAGAATCCTGATATCAAAAGTTACCGATCATATCACACGCCGCCGCCTTCTCACACTCCTAATTTAGTTAAGCCAAATGAGCTTCTTATACTTAATTACATAGAACCTCTCGGTGAGCTTCCTATACATAATTACATAGAGACTTTCAGTGAGTCTCCTATGCTTAATTACATAGACACTCTCAAGCGCAAGAATGATGGCACTTCAATATCGCAGTTGTGCTCCACATCCTCCATTGCAGAAACTCTCGCTACAATATCAAGTGACAATTGCATCACGCCATTGTCAGATCAAGAGCGACGTGTGGCCAAACGAAATCGACCCTATGCCGCAAAACGCTGTCGTGTCTTTTCACCCTGGACCCATACTGCCATCGACGAAATACTTGCTCCTGGAGTATTTGAGAAGGGGAATGACATTGTTCCAGAGATTGACAGTGGAGTTACAGATACCCATACCATTTGCAAACGCCCTATGGTGGCGAAAGGACCAAGACGCCCAATGCAGCCAATGATTATGCCTACAGGACATAAGTACCTCAACCAGAGCGCTACACGGTCAACTAGAGTCGGTCAGCAAGGGATGCATAAATGTCTCGCTGAAGAACGACGGCATTAGCAGTAGTGGCTGTGTTAGGGTGTGTGCGGTGAAGAAAGACAGCATTAGCAGTAGTGGCTGTGTTAGGGTGTGTGCGGTGAAGAACGACAGCATTAGCAATAGTGGCTGTGTTAGGGTGTGTGCGGTGAAGAAAGACAGCATTAGCAGTAATGGATGTGTGGTGAAAAAAAGACAGCCATAGCAGTAATGGCTGTGTTAGGGTGTGTGCCGTGAAGAAAGACAGCATTAGCAGTAGTGGCTGTGTTAGAGTGTGCATGGTGAAGAAAGACAGCATTAGCAGTAGTGGCTGTGTTAGTGTGTGTGCTGTGAAGAAAGACAGCATTAGCAGTAGTGGCTGTGTTAGGGTGTGCGCGGTGAAGAAAGAAAGCATTAGCAGTAGTGGCTGTGTTAGGGTGTGTGCTGTGAAGAAAGACAGCATTAGCAGTAATGGCTGTGTGGTGAAAAAAGACAGCCATAGCAGTAATGGCTGTGTTAGGGGGTGTGCCGTGAAGAAAGACAGCATTAGCAGTAGTGGCTGTGTTAGAGTGTGCATGGTGAAGAAAGACAGAATTAGCAGTAGTGGGTGTGTTAGGGTGTGCGCGGTGAAGAAAGACAGCATTAGCAGTAGTGGTTGTGTTAGGGTGTGTGCGGTGAAGAAAGACAGCATTAGCAGTACTGTCTGTGTTAGGGCGTGTCCAGTGAAGAAAGAAAAGCATTAGCAGTAGTGGCTGTGTTAGGGTGTGTGCGGTGAAGAACGACAGCATTAGCAGTAGTGGCTGTGTTAGGGTGTGTGCGGTGAAGAAAGACAGCATTAGCAGTAATGGATGTGTGGTGAAAAAAACACAGCCATAGCAGTAATGGCTGTGTTAGGGTGTGTGCCGTGAAGAAAGACAGCATTAGCAGTAGTGGCTGTGTTAGAGTGTGCATGGTGAAGAAAGACAGCATTAGCAGTAGTGGCTGTGTTAGGGTGTGTGCTGTGAAGAAAGACAGCATTAGCAGTAATGGCTGTGTGGTGAAAAAAGACAGCCATAGCAGTAATGGCTGTGTTAGGGGGTGTGCCGTGAAGAAAGACAGCATTAGCAGTAGTGGCTGTGTTAGAGTGTGCATGGTGAAGAAAGACAGAATTAGCAGTAGTGGGTGTGTTAGGGTGTGCGCGGTGAAGAAAGACAGCATTAGCAGTAGTGGCTGTGTTAGGGTGTGTGCGGTGAAGAAAGACAGCATTAGCAGTACTGTCTGTGTTAGGGCGTGTCCAGTGAAGAAAGAAAAGCATTAGCAGTAGTGGCTGTGTTTGAGTGTGCGCGGTGAAGAAAGAAAAGCATTAGCAGTGGTGGCTGTGTTAGGGTGTGTGTGATGACGAAAGACAGCATTAGCAGTAGTGGCTGTGTTAGGGTGTGTGCGGTGAAGAAAGACAGCATTAGCAGTAGTGGCTGTGTTAGGGTGTGTGCGGTGAAGAAAGACAGCATTAGCAGTACTCTCTGTGTTAGGGCGTGTCCAGTGAAGAAAGAAAAGCATTAGCAGTAGTGGCTGTGTTTGAGTGTGCGCGGTGAAGAAAGAAAAGCATTAGCAGTGGTGGCTGTGTTAGGGTGTGTGTGATGACGAAAGACAGCATTAGCAGTGGTGGCTGTGTTAGGGTGTGTGTGATGACGAAAGACAGCGTTAGCAGTAGTGGCTGTGTTAGGGTGTGTACTGTGAAGAACGACAGCATTAGCAGTAGTGGCTGTGTTAGGGTGTGTTCGGTGAAGAAAGACAGCATTAGCAATGGTGGCTGTGTTAGGCTGTGTGCGAATACAGTATGGAGGTGATGTTGTGAATGATCGAGATGATTGGAGTGTGGATAGTCTTGAAGTTTAGGTTTAGTATTAATGAGGCACATGTTGCATACGGCAGAGGCTGGTGAGAGTAGAGTGACATATTAGGGTTTATGAGTATACATATGGGTGGAGATTTTGGAATAGGCGGGAGTATGGCTAAGTTGGGATAGAGTGGAGGTGTAGCGTTGGGGTGGGGGTGGGGTGGGGTGGGGGATATTGTGATTACTCAGACTGAAGGATGGAGAATGGTTGTAGTTGGTGGGGTAGGATTGCAAATTGGGGGTAGGATTATGGAAGGGTAGTGGTTGGGTGCGGTGTGGTTTAAAATGCATACTGGAGTAGGGATATTAATATTAAAGTACATGGTATAAAGGGTGGAGATGGGCGAGGTAGGTTTGCAAATTGGGTGGGGTGTGTGGTAGTATTAGGGATCTGTAGGCATAATGTAAAAGGCAGGGGAAGAGAATATATTGGATATGAGAGGGGCGGGGTTGGGGTAAATGTTAATCTAGTTTATATATTGCTGTATTTGTATCTTTTTGTAATGTATATATATTTGTAATAAATTCTTAAAAGCAATAGCCGTTGTATATTCAGATAATAAACATATAAAATAGAATGTACTGTGGATACAATGCAAGAAAGATAATAACATTTCTGTATAGAAGTTCTGAGGCCTATCACCCTAAAATCCTCACAAGCAACATTGATTAACATTGATCCAATGGTTAATGAGTATTAGTGTTAAAAACAAAATTGATGGGCAGACAGAGACACACATAGACAGACAGATGAGAAGGGATGGAGAGAGTGATGGGAGGGGATGGAGAGTGAGAGAGAGAGAGAGAGAGAGAGAGAGAGAGAGAGAGAGAGAGAGAGTGAGAGTGAGAGAGGGGGGGGGGAAGGGAGCATGTGTGGTTGCTTCACACACCATGGCGACATTATACTATTGTGACACGACCAGTATGTCTCTAATGGACACTGTATGGACCATCAACAGGCTGGTCACATAATATAGCTCGATGACTATTGTATATAGCCTTTGAGGACAATGGAGGGATACGATCTATTAATCAAGTATATGATATCATACCTAATTATGTCATATGCATGATGAAGTGTGATGTCACAATGCATAGTGATGCATCTAGCTCTTGTTATGAACATCGAAAATCAGGTAAGTGGATGGATTGTATGTCTTTGATGAATTTACTATTTAATAAACATTTTGTTGAATATTTTAAAACTAATTTGACTGGATGTTGCTGCTGCTATTGGTGAAATTAGTTTCAAAATATTCAACAGCTTATCTATACACCTGTGCAAAAGTTAAGCACCACCCTATTTTTACGCACATGCGAGGGTATATTCATGTGCTATGAAGAAAGCAATAGCATAAACATTTATGTACCCATCCATCTTAGTGCAAGAGGTAATAATGCAACTAGAGGAATGCTGATTATGATGGTGGGGAAACACTGTATGTTTTTGTTTGAACTTGAAAACGAGGCCTGAATATGGTTACGTTGACACAACTGACAACTATTGCCCTACAGTTGACACACGTGGCTAGATTGTCATTAATGGTGTCTGAAAACGAAGTTTAACATCTGTGCACGAGTTTGAGACTGTCATTATTAATACCGGGTATATCCACCTTGTGCCTGGATGACGGCCTGGACACGACGTCTCATGCTGGTCACCAACCGACTGATACGCCATTGTGGTATTCGTTGCCATTCAAGCTGGAGTGTGTCTGTTAATTCCTGTAGGTTCTGCACAGGAGGATCCCTCCTTCTCACCATGTTTCCCAGAATGTCCCAGATATGCTCAATAGGGTTCATGTCAGGGCTCCTTGCTGGCCATGGTAGGGTTTCGATGGCATTCTGGCGGAGCTATTCATGCACAGCTCTAGCACGATGTGGTCGGGCGTTGTCATCCATGAATATAGGGTGGGTTCCAGGTGCATGATTTACAAAATGAGGAACCACAACTCTATCCAGTATGGAATCTTGATATCTTTGCCCATTTAGTGTTCCAGGTACAGTCAACAGATCCAGCTTACAATCAAATGAGATGAAATAATATTATATTACAAACATAATATCCTCTTGTTAACCTTTTTATGACGAAGACGGACAAAACCGGCCTCTGCAGTGGTCTTGAGCAATGTCAATTTGCAGACCATGACAAGATTATTTTTGAAAACTTACCACTGGAATGACTGGCGCGATAACCGAGCCAGTCATTACAGTGGTAAATTTTCTAAAATACTCTTCTCATGGCCTAAATGCAAATATTTTGATTCTTTTGAGCAAATGTAGTCATTTAATGGATTAACCCTTTAACCACATTGACACTGACCTGAACACAAACACCACCGTCATCATTAACCCTTTAACCACATTGACACTGACCTGAACACAAACACCACCGACATCATTAACCCTTTAACCACATTGACACTGACCTGAACACAAACACCACCGTCATCATTAACCCTTTAACCACATTGACACTGACCTGAACACAAACACCACCGTCATCATTAACCCTTTAACCACATTGACATTGACCTGAACACAAACACCACCGTCATCATTAACCCTTTAACCACATTGACACTGACCTGAACACAAACACCACCGTCATCATTAACCCTTTAACCACATTGACACTGACCTGAACACAAACACCACCGTCATCATTAACCCTTTAACCACATTGACACTGACCTGAACACAAACACCACCGTCATCATTAACCCTTTAACCACATTGACACTGACCTGAACACAAACACCACCGTCATCATTAACCCTTTAACCACATTGACATTGACCTGAACACAAACACCACCGTCATCATTAACCCTTTAACCACATTGACACTGACCTGAACACAAACATCACCGACATCATTAACCCTTTAACCACATTGACACTGACCTGAACACAAACACCACCGTCATCATTAACCCTTTAACCACATTGACACTGACCTGAACACAAACACCACCGTCATCATTAACCCTTTAACCACATTGACACTGACCTGAACACAAACACCACCGTCATCATTAACCCTTTAACCACATTGACACTGACCTGAACACAAACACCACCGCCATCCTTAACCCTTTAACCACATTGACACTGACCTGAACACAAACACCACCGCCATCCTTAACCCTTTAACCACATTGACACTGACCTGAACACAAACACCACCGCCATCCTTAACCCTTTAACCACATTGACACTGACCTGAACACAAACACCACCGCCATCATTAACCCTTTAACCACATTGACACTGACCTGAACACAAACACCACCGTCATCATTAACCCTTTAACCACATTGACACTGACCTGAACACAAACACCACCGCCATCCTTAACCCTTTAACCACATTGACACTGACCTGAACACAAACACCACCGCCATCCTTAACCCTTTAACCACATTGACACTGACCTGAACACAAACACCACCGCCATCCTTAACCCTTTAACCACATTGACACTGACCTGAACACAAACACCACCGCCATCCTTAACCCTTTAACCACATTGACACTGACCTGAACACAAACACCACCGTCATCATTAACCCTTTAACCACATTGACACTGACCTGAACACAAACACCACCGCCATCCTTAACCCTTTAACCACATTGACACTGACCTGAACACAAACACCACCGCCATCCTTAACCCTTTAACCACATTGACACTGACCTGAACACAAACATCACCGCCATCCTTAACCCTTTAACCACATTGACACTGACCTGAACACAAACATCACCGCCATCCTTAACCCTTTAACCACATTGACACTGACCTGAACACAAACACCACCGCCATCCTTAACCCTTTAACCACATTGACACTGACCTGAACACAAACATCACCGCCATCCTTAACCCTTTAACCACATTGACACTGACCTGAACACAAACATCACCGCCATCCTTAACCCTTTAACCACATTGACACTGACCTGAACACAAACATCACCGCCATCCTTAACCCTTTAACCACATTGACACTGACCTGAACACAAACATCACCGCCATCCTTAACCCTTTAACCACATTGACACTGACCTGAACACAAACATCACCGCCATCCTTAACCCTTTAACCACATTGACACTGACCTGAACACAAACACCACCGCCATCCTTAACCCTTTAACCACATTGACACTGACCTGAACACAAACATCACCGCCATCCTTAACCCTTTAACCACATTGACACTGACCTGAACACAAACATCACCGCCATCCTTAACCCTTTAACCACATTGACACTGACCTGAACACAAACATCACCGCCATCCTTAACCCTTTAACCACATTGACACTGACCTGAACACAAACACCACCGCCATCCTTAACCCTTTAACCACATTGACACTGACCTGAACACAAACATCACCGCCATCCTTAACCCTTTAACCACATTGACACTGACCTGAACACAAACATCACCAACATCCTTAACCCTTTAACCACATTGACACTGACATGAACACAAACATCACCAACATCCTTAACCCTTTAACCACATTGACACTGACCTGAACACAAACACCACCGCCATCCTTAACCCTTTAACCACATTGACACTGACCTGAACACAAACATCACCAACATCCTTAACCCTTTAACCACATTGACACTGACATGAACACAAACATCACCAACATCATTAACCCTTTAACCACATTGACACTGACCTGAACACAAGCACCACCGCCATCATTAACCCTTTAACCACATTGACACTGACCTGAACACAAACACCACCGACATCCTTAACCCTTTAACCACATTGACATTGACCTGAACACAAACACCACCGACATCCTTAACCCTTTAACCACATTGACACTGACCTGAACACAAACACCACCGCCATCCTTAACCCTTTAACCACATTGACACTGACCTGAACACAAACACCACGGACATCCTTAACCCTTTAACCACATTGACACTGACCTGGACACAAACACCACCAACATCCTTAACCCTTTAACCACATTGACACTGACCTGAACACAAACACCACCTCCATCCTTAACCCTTTACCCACATTGACACTGACCTGAACACAAACACCACCGCCATCCTTAACCCTTTAACCACATTGACACTGACCTGAACACAAACACCACCGCCATCCTTAACCCTTTGACCACATTGACACTGACCTGAACACAAACACCACCGACATCCTTAACCCTTTAACCACATTGACACTGACCTGAACACAAACACCACCGACATCATTAACCCTTTGACCACATTGACACTGACCTGAACACAAGCACCACCGCCATCATTAACCCTTTAACCACATTGACACTGACCTGAACACAAACATCACCGACATCCTTACCCCTTTAACCACATTGACACTGACCTGGACACAAACACCACCACCATCCTTAACCCATTAACCACATTGACACTGACCTGGCCACAAACACAACCAACATCCTTAAGACTTTAACCACATTCACACTGACTTGGACACAAACACCACCGACATCATTAACCCTTTAACCACATTGACACTGACCTGGACACAAACACCACCGACATCATTAACCCTTTAACCACATTGACACTGACCTGGACACAAAGACCACAGACATTATTAACCCTTTAACAACATTGACACTGACCTGGACACAAACACCACAGACATCATTAACACTTTAACCACATTGACACTAACCTGGACACAAACACCACCACCATCCTTAACCCTTTAACCACATTGACACTGACCTGGACACAAACACCACCGCCATCATTAACCCTTTAACCACCTTGACACTAACCTGGACACAAACACCACCTCCATCCTTAACCCTTTAACCACATTGACACTTACCTGGACACAAACACCACCTCCATCCTTAACCCTTTAACCACATTGACACTGACCTGGACACAAACACCACCTCCATCCTTAACCCTTTAACCACATTGACACTGACCTGGACACAAACACCACCTCCATCCTTAACCCTTTAACCACATTGACACTGACCTGGACACAAACACCACCTCCATCCTTAACCCTTTAACCACATTGACACTTACCTGGACACAAACACCACCTCCATCCTTAACCCTTTAACCACATTGACACTGACCTGGACACAAACACCACCTCCATCCTTAACCCTTTAACCACATTGACACTGACCTGGACACAAACACCACCTCCATCCTTAACCCTTTAACCACATTGACACTGACCTGGACACAAACACCACCGCCATCATTAACCCTTTAACCACATTGACACTGACCTGGACACAAACACCACCGACATCCTTAACCCTTTAACGACATTGACACTGACCTGGACACAAACACCACCGACATCCTTAAGCCTTTAACCACATTGACACTGACCTGGACACAAACAACACCGACATCATTAACCCTTTAACCACATTGACACTGACCTGGACACAAACACTACCGACATCCTTAACCCGTTAACCACATTGACACTGACCTGAACACAAACACCAGCTCCATCCTTAACCCGTTAACCACATTGAAACTGACCTGAACACAAACACCACCTCCATCCTTAACCCGTTAACCACATTGACACTGACCTGGACACAAACACCACCTCCATCCTTAACCCTTTAACCACATTGACACTGACCTGAACACAAACAACACCGACATCATTAACCCTTTAACCACATTGACACTGACCTGAACACAAACACCACCGATATCCTTAACCCTTTAACCACATTGACACTGACCTGGACACAAACACCACCTCCATCCTTAACCCGTTAACCACATTGACACTGACCTGGACACAAACACCACAGACATCATTAACACTTTATCCACATTGACACTGACCTGGACACAAACACCACAGACATCATTAACACTTTATCCACATTGACACTGACCTGGACACAAACACCACCGACATCACTAACCCTTTAACCACATTGACACTGCCCTGGACACAAACACCACAGACATCATTAACCCTTTAACCACATTGACATTGACCTGAACACAAACACCACCGACATCCTTAACCCTTTAACCACATTGACACTGACCTGAACAAAAACACCTCCGCCATCCTTAACCCTTTAACCACATTGACACTGACCTGAACAAAAACACCACCGCCATCCTTAACCCTTTAACCACATTGACACTGACCTGGACACAAACACCACCGACATCCTTAACCCTTTAACCACATTGACACTGACCTGGACCCAAACACCACCGACATAATTAACCCTTTAACCACATTGACACTGACCTGGACACAAACACCACCGCCATCCTTAACCCTTTAACCACATTGACACTGACCTGGACCCAAACACCACCGACATAATTAACCCTTTAACCACATTGACACTGACCTGGACACAAACACCACCGACATCCTTAACCCTTTAACCACATTGACACTGACCTGGACCCAAACACCACCGACATAATTAACCCTTTAACCACATTGACACTGACCTGAACAAAAACACCTCCGCCATCCTTAACCCTTTAACCACATTGACACTGACCTGAACAAAAACACCACCGCCATCCTTAACCCTTTAACCACATTGACACTGACCTGGACACAAACACCACCGACATCCTTAACCCTTTAACCACATTGACACTGACCTGGACACAAACACCACCAACATCCTTAACCCTTTAACCACATTGACACTGACCTGGACACAAACACCACCGACATCCTTAAACCTTTAACCACATTGACACTGACCTGGACACAAACACCACCAACATCCTTAACACTTTAACCACATTCACACTGACCTGGA
Organism: Chaetoderma sp. LZ-2023a; assembly: GCA_034401795.1. Taxonomy (NCBI): domain Eukaryota; kingdom Metazoa; phylum Mollusca; class Caudofoveata; order Chaetodermatida; family Chaetodermatidae; genus Chaetoderma; species Chaetoderma sp. LZ-2023a. Next base: position 189,735,796 of record CM067359.1, read on the forward strand.
CACAAACACTACCGACATCCTTAACCCTTTAACCACATTGACACTGACCTGGACACAAACACCACCGACATCATTAACCCTTTAACCACATTGACACTGACCTGGACACAAACACTACCACCATCCTTAACCCTTTAACCACATTGACACTGACTTAGACACAAACACCACAGACATCATTAACACTTTATCCACATTGACACTGACCTGGACACAAACACCACAGACATCATCAACACTTTATCCACATTGACACTGACTTGGACACAAACACCACCGACATCACTAACCCTTTAACCACATTGACACTGACCTGGACACAAACACCACAGACATCATTAACTCTTTAACCACATTGACAATGACCTGGACACAAACACCACCAACATCATTAACCCTTTAACCACATTGACACTGACCTGAACACAAACACCACCGACATCCTTAGCCCTTTAACCACATTGACACTGACCTGGACACAAACACCACCGCCATCCTTAACCCTTTGACCACATTGACACTGACCTGGACACAAACACCACCGACATCCTTAACCCTTTAACCACATTGACACTGACCTGGTCACAAACACCACCACCATCATTAACCCTTTAACCACATTGACACTGACCTGGACACAAACACCACCACCATCCTTAACCCTTTAACCACATTGACACTGACCTGAACACAAACACCACCGCCATCCTTAACCCTTTAACCACATTGACACTGACCTGAACACAAACACCACCGCCATCCTTAACCCTTTGACCACATTGACACTGACCTGAACACAAACACCACCGCCATCCTAAACCCTTTGACCACATTGACACTGACCTGAACACAAACACCACCGCCATCCTTAACCCTTTAACCACATTGACACTGACCTGAACACAAACACCACCGCCATCCTTAACCCTTTAACCACATTGACACTGATCTGAACACAAACACCACCGACATCATTAACCCTTTAACCACATTGACACTGACCTGAACACCAACACCACCGACATCCTTAACCCTTTAACCACATTGACACTGACCTGAACACAAACACCACCGCCATCCTTAACCCTTTAACCACATTGACACTGATCTGAACACAAACACCACCGCCATCCTTAACCCTTTAACCACATTGACACTGATCTGAACACAAACACCACCGCCATCCTTAACCCTTTAACCACATTGACACTGATCTGAACACAAACACCACCGACATCATTAACCCTTTAACCACATTGACACTGACCTGAACACAAACACCACCGCCATCCTTAACCCTTTAACCACATTGACACTGACCTGAACACAAACACCACCGCCATCCTAAACCCTTTGACCACATTGACACTGACCTGAACACAAACACCACCGCCATCCTTAACCCTTTAACCACATTGACACTGACCTGAACACAAACACCACCGCCATCCTTAACCCTTTAACCACATTGACACTGATCTGAACACAAACACCACCGACATCATTAACCCTTTAACCACATTGACACTGACCTGAACACCAACACCACCGACATCCTTAACCCTTTAACCACATTGACACTGACCTGAACACAAACACCACCGCCATCCTTAACCCTTTAACCACATTGACACTGATCTGAACACAAACACCACCGCCATCCTTAACCCTTTAACCACATTGACACTGATCTGAACACAAACACCACCGACATCATTAACCCTTTAACCACATTGACACTGACCTGAACACCAACACCACCGACATCCTTAACCCTTTAACCACATTGACACTGACCTGGACACAAACACCACCGCCATCATTAACCCTTTAACCACATTGACACTGACCTGGACACAAACACCACCGCCATCCTTAACCCTTTAACCACATTGACACTGATCTGAACACAAACACCACCGCCATCCTTAACCCTTTAACCACATTGACACTGACCTGAACACAAACACCACCGACATCCTTAACCCTTTAACCACATTGACACTGATCTGAACACAAACACCACCGCCATCCTTAACCCTTTAACCACATTGACACTGACCTGGACACAAACACCACCGACATCATTAACCCTTTAACCACATTGACACTGACCTGGACGCAAACACCACCGACATCCTTACCCTTTAACCACATTGACACTGACCTGGACACAAACACCACAGACATCATTAACACTTTATCCACATTGACACTGACCTGGACACAAACACCACAGACATCATTAACACTTTATCCACATTGACACTGACCTGGACACAAACACCACCGACATCACTAACCCTTTAACTACATTGACACTGACCTGAACACAAACACCACCGACATCATTAACCCTTTAACCACATTGACACTGACCTGAACACAAACACCACCGACATCCTTAACCCATTAACCACATTGACACTGACCTGGACCCAAACACCACCGACATCATTAACCCTTTAACCACATTGACACTGACCTGAACACAAACACCACCGCCATCATTAACCCTTTAACCACATTGACACTGACCTGGACACAAACACCACCGACATCCTTAACCCTTTAACCACATTGACACTGACCTGGACACAAACACCACCAACATCCTTAACCCTTTAACCACATTATCACTGACCTGGACATAAACACCACAGACATCATTAACCCTTTAACCACATTGACACTGACCTGAACACAAACACCACCGACATCCTTAACCCTTTAACTACATTGACACTGACCTGAACACAAACACCACCGACATCATTAACCCTTTAACCACATTGACACTGACCTGGACACAAACACCACCAACATCATTAACCCTTTAACCACATTGACACTGACCTGGACACAAACACCACCGACATCATTAACCCTTTACCCACATTGACACTAACCTGGACACAAACACCACCGACATCATTAACCCTTTACCCACATTGACACTGACCTGAACACAAACACCACCGACATCCTTAACCCTTTAACCACATTGACACTGACCTGAACACAAACACCACCGACATCCTTAACCCATTAACCACATTGACACTGACCTGGACCCAAACACCACCGACATCATTAACCCTTTAACCACATTGACACTGACCTGAACACAAACACCACCGCCATCATTAACCCTTTAACCACATTGACACTGACCTGGACACAAACACCACCAACATCCTTAACCCTTTAACCACATTATCACTGACCTGGACATAAACACCACCGACATCATTAACCCTTTAACCACATTGACACTGACCTGGACACAAACACCACCAACATCCTTAACCCTTTAACCACATTGACACTGACCTGGACACAAACACCACCGACATCATTAACCCTTTAACCACATTGACACTGACCTGGACACAAACACCACCGCCATCCTTAACCCTTTACCCACATTGACACTAACCTGGACACAAACACCACCGACATCATTAACCCTTTAACCACATTGACACTAACCTGGACACAAACACCACCGACATCATTAACCCTTTACCCACATTGACACTGACCTGAACACAAACACCACCGACATCCTTAACCCTTTAACCACATTGACACTGACCTGAACACAAACACCACCGACATCCTTAACCCATTAACCACATTGACACTGACCTGAACACAAACATCACCGACATCCTTAACCCTTTAACCACATTGACACTGATCTGAACACAAACACCACCGCCATCCTTAACCCTTTAACCACATTGACACTGACCTGAACACAAACACCACCGACATCCTTAACCCTTTAACCACATTGACACTGATCTGAACACAAACACCACCGCCATCCTTAACCCTTTAACCACATTGACACTGACCTGGACACAAACACCACCGACATCATTAACCCTTTAACCACATTGACACTGACCTGGACGCAAACACCACCGCCATCCTAAACCCTTTGACCACATTGACACTGACCTGGACACAAACACCACCGCCATCATTAACCCTTTAACCACATTGACACTGACCTGGACACAAACACCACCGCCATCCTTAACCCTTTAACCACATTGACACTGATCTGAACACAAACACCACCGACATCATTAACCCTTTAACCACATTGACACTGACCTGAACACCAACACCACCGACATCCTTAACCCTTTAACCACATTGACACTGACCTGGACACAAACACCACCGCCATCATTAACCCTTTAACCACATTGACACTGACCTGAACACAAACACCACCGCCATCCTTAACCCTTTAACCACATTGACACTGATCTGAACACAAACACCACCGCCATCCTTAACCCTTTAACCACATTGACACTGACCTGAACACAAACACCACCGACATCCTTAACCCTTTAACCACATTGACACTGATCTGAACACAAACACCACCGCCATCCTTAACCCTTTAACCACATTGACACTGACCTGGACACAAACACCACCGACATCATTAACCCTTTAACCACATTGACACTGACCTGGACGCAAACACCACCGACATCCTTACCCTTTAACCACATTGACACTGACCTGGACACAAACACCACAGACATCATTAACACTTTATCCACATTGACACTGACCTGGACACAAACACCACAGACATCATTAACACTTTATCCACATTGACACTGACCTGGACACAAACACCACCGACATCACTAACCCTTTAACCACATTGACACTGACCTGGACACAAACACCACAGACATCATTAACCCTTTAACCACATTGACACTGACCTGAACACAAACACCACCGACATCCTTAACCCTTTAACTACATTGACACTGACCTGAACACAAACACCACCGACATCATTAACCCTTTAACCACATTGACACTGACCTGGACACAAACACCACCAACATCATTAACCCTTTAACCACATTGACACTGACCTGGACACAAACACCACCGACATCATTAACCCTTTACCCACATTGACACTAACCTGGACACAAACACCACCGACATCATTAACCCTTTACCCACATTGACACTGACCTGAACACAAACACCACCGACATCCTTAACCCTTTAACCACATTGACACTGACCTGAACACAAACACCACCGACATCCTTAACCCATTAACCACATTGACACTGACCTGGACCCAAACACCACCGACATCATTAACCCTTTAACCACATTGACACTGACCTGAACACAAACACCACCGCCATCATTAACCCTTTAACCACATTGACACTGACCTGGACACAAACACCACCGCCATCCTTAACCCTTTAACCACATTGACACTGACCTGGACACAAACACCACCGACATCATTAACCCTTTAACCACATTGACACTGACCTGGACACAAACACCACCGCCATCCTTAACCCTTTACCCACATTGACACTAACCTGGACACAAACACCACCGACATCATTAACCCTTTAACCACATTGACACTAACCTGGACACAAACACCACCGACATCATTAACCCTTTACCCACATTGACACTGACCTGAACACAAACACCACCGACATCCTTAACCCTTTAACCACATTGACACTGACCTGAACACAAACACCACCGACATCCTTAACCCATTAACCACATTGACACTGACCTGAACACAAACATCACCGACATCCTTAACCCTTTAACCACATTGACACTGACCTGAACACAAACACCTCCACCATCATTAACCCTTTAACCACATTGACACTGACCTGGACATAAACACCACCGCCATCCTTAACCCTTTAACTACATTGACACTGACCTGAACACAAACACCACCGACATCCTTAACCCTTTAACCACATTGACACTAACCTGGACACAAACACCACCGACATCATTAACCCTTTACCCACATTGACACTGACCTGAACACAAACACCACCGACATCCTTAACCCTTTAACCACATTGACACTGACCTGAACACAAACACCACCGACATCCTTAACCCATTAACCACATTGACACTGACCTGAACACAAACACCACCGACATCCTTAACCCTTTAACCACATTGACACTGACCTGAACACAAACACCTCCACCATCATTAACCCTTTAACCACATTGACACTTACCTGAACACAAACACCACCAACATCCTTAACCCTTTAACCACATTGACACTGACCTGGACACAAACACCACCACCATCCTTAACCCTTTAACCACATTGACACTGACCTGAACACAAACACCACCGACATCATTAACACTTTAACCACATTGACACTGACCTGGACACAAACACCACCGCCATCCTTAACCCTTTAACCACATTGACACTGACCTGAACACAAACACCACTGCCATCCTTAACCCTTTAACCACATTGACACTGACCTGAACACAAACACCACCGACATCATTAACCCTTTAACCACATTGACACTGACCTGGACACAAACACCACCGCCATCCTTAACCCTTTACCCACATTGACACTAACCTGGACACAAACACCACCGACATCATTAACCCTTTAACCACATTGACACTAACCTGGACACAAACACCACCGACATCATTAACCCTTTACCCACATTGACACTGACCTGAACACAAACACCACCGACATCCTTAACCCTTTAACCACATTGACACTGACCTGAACACAAACACCACCGACATCCTTAACCCATTAACCACATTGACACTGACCTGAACACAAACATCACCGACATCCTTAACCCTTTAACCACATTGACACTGACCTGAACACAAACACCTCCACCATCATTAACCCTTTAACCACATTGACACTGACCTGGACACAAACACCACCAACATCCTTAACCCTTTAACCACATTGACACTGACCTGAACACAAACACCACCGCCATCCTTAACCCTTTAACCACATTGACACTGACCTGGACATAAACACCTCCACCATCATTAACCCTTTAACCACATTGACACTGACCTGGACACAAACACCACCAACATCCTTAACCCTTTAACCACATTGACACTGACCTGAACACAAACACCACCGCCATCCTTAACCCTTTAACCACATTGACACTGACCTGAACACAAACACCTCCACCATCATTAACCCTTTAACCACATTGACACTGACCTGGACATAAACACCACCGCCATCCTTAACCCTTTAACTACATTGACACTGACCTGAACACAAACACCACCGACATCCTTAACCCTTTAACCACATTGACACTAACCTCGACACAAACACCACCAACATCATTAACCCTTTACCCACATTGACACTGACCTGAACACAAACACCACCGACATCCTTAACCCTTTAACCACATTGACACTGACCTGAACACAAACACCACCGACATCCTTAACCCATTAACCACATTGACACTGACCTGAACACAAACACCACCGACATCCTTAACCCTTTAACCACATTGACACTGACCTGAACACAAACACCTCCACCATCATTAACCCTTTAACCACATTGACACTTACCTGAACACAAATACCACCAACATCCTTAAGCCTTTAACCACATTGACACTGACCTGGACACAAACACCACCACCATCCTTAACCCTTTAACCACATTGACACTGACCTGAACACAAACACCACCGACATCATTAACACTTTAACCACATTGACACTGACCTGGACACAAACACCACCGCCATCCTTAACCCTTTAACCACATTGACACTGACCTGAACACAAACACCACCGCCATCCTTAACCCTTTAACCACATTGACACTGACCTGAACACAAACACCACCGACATCATTAACCCTTTAACCACATTGACACTGACCTGGACACAAACACCACCGACATCATTAACCCTTTAACCACATTGACACTGACCTGGACACAAACACCACCGACATCATTAACCCTTTAACCACATTGACACTGACCTGAACACAAACATCACCGACATCCTTAACCCTTTAACCACATTGACACTGACCTGGACACAAACACTACCACCATCATTAACCCTTTAACCACATTGACACTGACCTGGACATAAACACCACCGCCATCCTTAACCCTTTAACTACATTGACACTGACCTGAACACAAACACCACCGACATCCTTAACCCTTTAACCACATTGACACTAACCTGGACACAAACACCACCGACATCATTAACCCTTTACCCACATTGACACTGACCTGAACACAAACACCACCGACATCCTTAACCCTTTAACCACATTGACACTGACCTGAACACAAACACCACCGACATCCTTAACCCATTAACCACATTGACACTGACCTGGACCCAAACACCACCGACATCATTAACCCTTTAACCACATTGACACTGACCTGGACACAAACACCACCGACATCATTAACCCTTTAACCACATTGACACTGACCTGAACACAAACACCACCGACATCCTTAACCCTTTACCCACATTGACACTAACCTGGACACAAACACCACCGACATCATTAACCCTTTAACCACATTGACACTAACCTGGACACAAACACCACCGACATCATTAACCCTTTACCCACATTGACACTGACCTGAACACAAACACCACCGACATCCTTAACCCTTTAACCACATTGACACTGACCTGAACACAAACACCACCGACATCCTTAACCCATTAACCACATTGACACTGACCTGAACACAAACATCACCGACATCCTTAACCCTTTAACCACATTGACACTGACCTGAACACAAACACCTCCACCATCATTAACCCTTTAACCACATTGACACTGACCTGGACACAAACACCACCAACATCCTTAACCCTTTAACCACATTGACACTGACCTGGACACAAACACCACCACCATCCTTAACCCTTTAACCACATTGACACTGACCTGAACACAAGCACCACCGACATCATTAACCCTTTAACCACATTGACACTGACCTGGACACACACACCACCGACATCCTTAACCCTTTAACCACATTGACACTGACCTGAACACAAACACCACCACCATCATTAACCCTTTAACCACATTGACACTGACCTGGACATAAACACCACCGCCATCCTTAACCCTTTAACTACATTGACACTGACCTGAACACAAACACCACCGACATCCTTAACCCTTTAACCACATTGACACTAACCTGGACACAAACACCACCGACATCATTAACCCTTTACCCACATTGACACTGACCTGAACACAAACACCACCGACATCCTTAACCCTTTAACCACATTGACACTGACCTGAACACAAACACCACCGACATCCTTAACCCATTAACCACATTGACACTGACCTGAACACAAACACCACCGACATCCTTAACCCTTTAACCACATTGACACTGACCTGAACACAAACACCTCCACCATCATTAACCCTTTAACCACATTGACACTGACCTGAACACAAACACCACCAACATCCTTAACCCTTTAACCACATTGACACTGACCTGGACACAAACACCACCACCATCCTTAACCCTTTAACCACATTGACACTGACCTGAACACAAACACCACCGACATCATTAACACTTTAACCACATTGACACTGACCTGGACACAAACACCACCGCCATCCTTAACCCTTTAACCACATTGACACTGACCTGAACACAAACACCACCGCCATCCTTAACCCTTTAACCACATTGACACTGACCTGAACACAAACACCACCGACATCATTAACCCTTTAACCACATTGACACTGACCTGGACACAAACACCACCGACATCATTAACCCTTTAACCACATTGACACTGACCTGGACACAAACACCACCGACATCATTAACCCTTTAACCACATTGACACTGACCTGAACACAAACATCACCGACATCCTTAACCCTTTAACCACATTGACACTGACCTGGACACAAACACTACCACCATCATTAACCCTTTAACCACATTGACACTGACCTGGACATAAACACCACCGCCATCCTTAACCCTTTAACTACATTGACACTGACCTGAACACAAACACCACCGACATCCTTAACCCCTTAACCACATTGACACTAACCTGGACACAAACACCACCGACATCATTAACCCTTTACCCACATTGACACTGACCTGAACACAAACACCACCGACATCCTTAACCCTTTAACCACATTGACACTGACCTGAACACAAACACCACCGACATCCTTAACCCATTAACCACATTGACACTGACCTGGACCCAAACACCACCGACATCATTAACCCTTTAACCACATTGACACTGACCTGGACACAAACACCACCGACATCATTAACCATTTAACCACATTGACACTGACCTGAACACAAACACCACCGACATCCTTAACCCTTTAACCACATTGACACTAACCTGGACACAAACACCACCGACATCATTAACCCTTTACCCACATTGACACTGACCTGAACACAAACACCACCGACATCCTTAACCCTTTAACCACATTGACACTGACCTGAACACAAACACCACCGACATCCTTAACCCATTAACCACATTGACACTGACCTGAACACAAACATCACCGACATCCTTAACCCTTTAACCACATTGACACTGACCTGAACACAAACACCTCCACCATCATTAACCCTTTAACCACATTGACACTTACCTGAACACAAATACCACCGCCATCCTTAACCCTTTAACCACATTGACACTGACCTGAACACAAACACCACCGACATCATTAACACTTTAACCACATTGACACTGACCTGGACACAAACACCACCGCCATCCTTAACCCTTTAACCACATTGACACTGACCTGAACACAAACATCACCGACATCATTAACACTTTAACCACATTGACACTGACCTGGACACAAACACCACCGCCATCCTTAACCCTTTAACCACATTGACACTGACCTGAACACAAACACCACCGACATCATTAACCCTTTAACCACATTGACACTGACCTGGACACAAACACCACCGACATCATTAACCCTTTAACCACATTGACACTGACCTGGACACAAACACCACCGACATCATTAACCCTTTAACCACATTGACACTGACCTGAACACAAACATCACCGACATCCTTAACCCTTTAACCACATTGACACTGACCTGGACACAAACACTACCACCATCATTAACCCTTTAACCACATTGACACTGACCTGGACATAAACACCACCGCCATCCTTAACCCTTTAACTACATTGACACTGACCTGAACACAAACACCACCGACATCCTTAACCCTTTAACCACATTGACACTAACCTGGACACAAACACCACCGACATCATTAACCCTTTACCCACATTGACACTGACCTGAACACAAACACCACCGACATCCTTAACCCTTTAACCACATTGACACTGACCTGAACACAAACACCACCGACATCCTTAACCCATTAACCACATTGACACTGACCTGAACACAAGCACCACCTCCATCCTTAACCCTTTAACCACATTGACACTGACCTGAACACAAGCACCACCTCCATCCTTAACCCATTAACCATATTGACACTGACCTGGACCCAAACACCACCGACATCATTAACCCTTTAACCACATTGACACTGACCTGAACACAAGCACCACCTCCATCCTTAACCCTTTAACCACATTGACTCTGACCTGGACACAAACACCACCGACATCATTAACCCTTTAACCACATTGACACTGACCTGAACACAAACACCACCGACATCCTTAACCCTTTAACCACATTGACACTAACCTGGACACAAACACCACCGACATCATTAACCCTTTACCCACATTGACACTGACCTGAACACAAACACCACCGACATCCTTAACCCTTTAACCACATTGACACTGACCTGAACACAAACACCACCGACATCCTTAACCCATTAACCACATTGACACTGACCTGAACACAAACATCACCGACATCCTTAACCCTTTAACCACATTGACACTGACCTGAACACAAACACCTCCACCATCATTAACCCTTTAACCACATTGACACTGACCTGAACACAAACACCACCGACATCATTAACCCTTTAACTACATTGACACTGACCTGAACACAAACACCACCGACATCCTTAACCCTTTAACCACATTGACACTAACCTGGACACAAACACCACCGACATCATTAACCCTTTACCCACATTGACACTGACCTGAACACAAACACCACCGACATCCTTAACCCTTTAACCACATTGACACTGACCTGAACACAAACACCTCCGACATCCTTAACCCATTAACCACATTGACACTGACCTGAACACAAACACCACCGACATCCTTAACCCTTTAACCACATTGACACTGACCTGAACACAAACACCACCGACATCATTAACCCTTTAACCACATTGACACTGACCTGAACACAAACACCACCGACATCCTTAACCCATTAACCACATTGACACTGACCTGGACACAAACACCACCGCCATCCTTAACCCTTTAACCACATTGACACTGACCTGAACACAAACACCACCGCCATCCTTAACCCTTTAACCACATTGACACTGACCTGAACATAAACACCACCGACATCATTAACCCTTTAACCACATTGACACTGACCTGGACACAAACACCACCGACATCATTAACCCTTTAACCACATTGACACTGACCTGGACACAAACACCACCGACATCATTAACCCTTTAACCACATTGACACTGACCTGAACACAAACACCACCGACATCATTAACCCTTTAACAACATTGACACTGACCTGAACACAAATACCACAGACATTATTAACCCTTTAACCACATTGACACTGACCTGGACACAAACACCACCAACATCCTTAACCCTTTAACCACATTGACACTGACCTGGACACAAACACCACCGACATCCTTAAACCGTTAACCACATTGACACTGACCTGGACACAAACACCACCAACATCCTTAACACTTTAACCACATTCACACTGACTTGGACACAAACACCACCGACATCATTAACCCTTTAACCACATTGACACTGACCTGGACACAAACACCACCGCCATCATTAACCCTTTAACCACATTGACACTGACCTGGACACAAACACCACAGACATCATTAACACTTTATCCACATTGACACTGACCTGGACACAAACACCACAGACATCATTAACACTTTATCCACATTGACACTGACCTGGACACAAACACCACCGACATCACTAACCCTTTAACCACATTGACACTGACCTGGACACAAACACCACAGACATCATTAACCCTTTAACCACATTGACACTGACCTGAACACAAACACCACCGACATCCTTAACCCTTTAACTACATTGACACTGACCTGGACACAAACATCACCGACATAATTAACCCTTTAACCACATTGACACTAACCTGAACACAAACACTACCACCATCATTAACCCTTTAACCACATTGACACTGACCTGGACATAAACACCACCGCCATCCTTAACCCTTTAACTACATTGACACTGACCTGAACACAAACACCACGGACATCCTTAACCCTTTAACCACATTGACACTAACCTGGACACAAACACCACCGACATCATTAACCCTTTACCCACATTGACACTGACCTGAACACAAACACCACCGACATCCTTAACCCTTTAACCACATTGACACTGACCTGGACACAAACACCACCGACATCATTAACCCTTTAACCACATTGACACTGACCTGGACACAAACACCACCGACATCATTAACCCTTTAACCACATTGACACTGACCTGAACACAAACACCACCGACATCATTAACCCTTAACAACATTGACACTGACCTGAACACAAATACCACAGACATTATTAACCCTTTAACCACATTGACACTGACCTGGACACAAACACCACCAACATCCTTAACCCTTTAACCACATTGACACTGACCTGGACACAAACACCACCGACATCCTTAAACCGTTAACCACATTGACACTGACCTGGACACAAACACCACCAACATCCTTAACACTTTAACCACATTCACACTGACTTGGACACAAACACCACCGACATCATTAACCCTTTAACCACATTGACACTGACCTGGACACAAACACCACCGCCATCATTAACCCTTTAACCACATTGACACTGACCTGGACACAAACACCACAGACATCATTAACACTTTATCCACATTGACACTGACCTGGACACAAACACCACAGACATCATTAACACTTTATCCACATTGACACTGACCTGGACACAAACACCACCGACATCACTAACCCTTTAACCACATTGACACTGACCTGGACACAAACACCACAGACATCATTAACCCTTTAACCACATTGACACTGACCTGAACACAAACACCACCGACATCCTTAACCCTTTAACTACATTGACACTGACCTGGACACAAACATCACCGACATAATTAACCCTTTAACCACATTGACACTAACCTGAACACAAACACTACCACCATCATTAACCCTTTAACCACATTGACACTGACCTGGACATAAACACCACCGCCATCCTTAACCCTTTAACTACATTGACACTGACCTGAACACAAACACCACGGACATCCTTAACCCTTTAACCACATTGACACTAACCTGGACACAAACACCACCGACATCATTAACCCTTTACCCACATTGACACTGACCTGAACACAAACACCACCGACATCCTTAACCCTTTAACGACATTGACACTGACTTGAACACAAACACCACCGACATCCTTAACCCATTAACCACATTGACACTGACCTGGACACAAACACCACCGACATCATTAACCCTTTAACCACATTGACACTGACCTGAACACAAACACCACCGACATCATTAACCCTTAACAACATTGACACTGACCTGAACACAAATACCACAGACATTATTAACCCTTTAACCACATTGACACTGACCTGGACACAAACACCACCAACATCCTTAACCCTTTAACCACATTGACACTGACCTGGACACAAACACCACCGACATCCTTAAACCGTTAACCACATTGACACTGACCTGGACACAAACACCACCAACATCCTTAACACTTTAACCACATTCACACTGACTTGGACACAAACACCACCGACATCATTAACCCTTTAACCACATTGACACTGACCTGGACACAAACACCACCGCCATCATTAACCCTTTAACCACATTGACACTGACCTGGACACAAACACCACAGACATCATTAACACTTTATCCACATTGACACTGACCTGGACACAAACACCACAGACATCATTAACACTTTATCCACATTGACACTGACCTGGACACAAACACCACCGACATCACTAACCCTTTAACCACATTGACACTGACCTGGACACAAACACCACAGACATCATTAACCCTTTAACCACATTGACACTGACCTGAACACAAACACCACCGACATCCTTAACCCTTTAACTACATTGACACTGACCTGGACACAAACATCACCGACATAATTAACCCTTTAACCACATTGACACTAACCTGAACACAAACACTACCACCATCATTAACCCTTTAACCACATTGACACTGACCTGGACATAAACACCACCGCCATCCTTAACCCTTTAACTACATTGACACTGACCTGAACACAAACACCACGGACATCCTTAACCCTTTAACCACATTGACACTAACCTGGACACAAACACCACCGACATCATTAACCCTTTACCCACATTGACACTGACCTGAACACAAACACCACCGACATCCTTAACCCTTTAACGACATTGACACTGACTTGAACACAAACACCACCGACATCCTTAACCCATTAACCACATTGACACTGACCTGGACCCAAACACCACCGACATCATTAACCCTTTAACCACATTGACACTGACCTGGACACAAACACCACCGACATCATTAACCCTTTAACCACATTGACACTGACCTGAACACAAACACCACCGACATCCTTAACCCTTTAACCACATTGACACTAACCTGGACACAAACACCACCGACATCATTAACCCTTTACCCACATTGACACTGACCTGAACACAAACACCACCGACATCCTTAACCCTTTAACCACATTGACACTGACCTGAACACAAACACCACCGACATCCTTAACCCATTAACCACATTGACACTGACCTGAACACAAACATCACCGACATCACTAACCCTTTAACCACATTGACACTGACCTGAACACAAACACCTCCACCATCATTAACCCTTTAACCACATTGACACTGACCTGGACACAAACACCACCAACATCCTTAACCCTTTAACCACATTGACACTGACCTGAACACAAACACCTCCACCATCATTAACCCTTTAACCACATTGACACTGACCTGGACATAAACACCACCGCCATCCTTAACCCTTTAACTACATTGACACTGACCTGAACACAAACACCACCGACATCCTTAACCCTTTAACCACATTGACACTGACCTGAACACACACACCACCGACATCCTTAACCCATTAACCACATTGACACTGACCTGAACACAAACACCACCGACATCCTTAACCCTTTAACCACATTGACACTGACCTGAACACAAACACCACCGACATCATTAACCCTTTAACCACATTGACACTGACCTGAACACAAACACCACCGACATCCTTAACCCATTAACCACATTGACACTGACCTGGACACAAACATCACCGACATCCTTAACCCTTTAACCACATTGACACTGACCTGGACACAAACACCACCAACATCCTTAACCCTTTAACCACATTGACACTGACCTGGACACAAACACCACCACCATCCTTAACCCTTTAACCACATTGACACTGACCTGAACACAAACACCACCGACATCATTAACACTTTAACCACATTGACACTGACCTGGACACAAACACCACCGCCATCCTTAACCCTTTAACCACATTGACACTGACCTGAACACAAACACCACCGCCATCCTTAACCCTTTAACCACATTGACACTGACCTGAACACAAACACCACCGACATCATTAACCCTTTAACCACATTGACACTGACCTGGACACAAACACCACCGACATCCTTAACCCATTACCCACATTGACACTGACCTGGACACAAACACCACCAACATCCTTAACCCTTTAACCACATTGACACTGACCTGGACACAAACACCACAGACATCATTAACACTTTATCCACATTGACACTGACCTGGACACAAACACCACCGACATCATTAACCCTTTACCCACATTGACACTGACCTGAACACAAACACCACCGACATCCTTAACCCTTTAACGACATTGACACTGACTTGAACACAAACACCACCGACATCCTTAACCCATTAACCACATTGACACTGACCTGGACCCAAACACCACCGACATCATTAACCCTTTAACCACATTGACACTGACCTGGACACAAACACCACCGACATCATTAACCCTTTAACCACATTGACACTGACCTGAACACAAACACCACCGACATCCTTAACCCTTTAACCACATTGACACTAACCTGGACACAAACACCACCGACATCATTAACCCTTTACCCACATTGACACTGACCTGAACACAAACACCACCGACATCCTTAACCCTTTAACCACATTGACACTGACCTGAACACAAACACCACCGACATCCTTAACCCATTAACCACATTGACACTGACCTGAACACAAACATCACCGACATCACTAACCCTTTAACCACATTGACACTGACCTGAACACAAACACCTCCACCATCATTAACCCTTTAACCACATTGACAC
The DNA here is from genome assembly GCA_034401795.1 of Chaetoderma sp. LZ-2023a. Lineage (NCBI taxonomy): Eukaryota > Metazoa > Mollusca > Caudofoveata > Chaetodermatida > Chaetodermatidae > Chaetoderma > Chaetoderma sp. LZ-2023a. The sequence continues at coordinate 189,753,538 of CM067359.1, forward strand.
TGACCTGGACATAAACACCACCGCCATCCTTAACCCTTTAACTACATTGACACTGACCTGAACACAAACACCACCGACATCCTTAACCCTTTAACCACATTGACACTAACCTGGACACAAACACCACCGACATCATTAACCCTTTACCCACATTGACACTGACCTGAATACAAACACCACCGACATCCTTAACCCTTTAACCACATTGACACTGACCTGAACACACACACCACCGACATCCTTAACCCATTAACCACATTGACACTGACCTGAACACAAACACCACCGACATCCTTAACCCTTTAACCACATTGACACTGACCTGAACACAAACACCACCGACATCATTAACCCTTTAACCACATTGACACTGACCTGAACACAAACACCACCGACATCCTTAACCCATTAACCACATTGACACTGACCTGGACACAAACATCACCGACATCCTTAACCCTTTAACCACATTGACACTGACCTGGACACAAACACCACCAACATCCTTAACCCTTTAACCACATTGACACTGACCTGGACACAAACACCACCACCATCCTTAACCCTTTAACCACATTGACACTGACCTGAACACAAACACCACCGACATCATTAACACTTTAACCACATTGACACTGACCTGGACACAAACACCACCGCCATCCTTAACCCTTTAACCACATTGACACTGACCTGAACACAAACACCACCGCCATCCTTAACCCTTTAACCACATTGACACTGACCTGAACACAAACACCACCGACATCATTAACCCTTTAACCACATTGACACTGACCTGGACACAAACACCACCGACATCCTTAACCCATTACCCACATTGACACTGACCTGGACACAAACACCACCAACATCCTTAACCCTTTAACCACATTGACACTGACCTGGACACAAACACCACCGACATCATTAACACTTTAACCACATTGACACTGACCTGGACACAAACACCACCACCATCCTTAACCCTTTAACCACATTGACACTGACCTGAACACAAACACCACCGCCATCCTTAACCCTTTAACCACATTGACACTGACCTGGACACAAACACCACCGCCATCCTTTACCCTTTAACAACATTGACACTGACCTGGACACAAACACCACCGACATCCTTAACCCATTACCCACATTGACACTGACCTGGACACAAACACCACCAACATCCTTAACCCTTTAACCACATTGACACTGACCTGGACACAAACACCACCGCCATCCTTAACCCTTTAACCACATTGACACTGACCTGGACACAAACACCACCGCCATCCTTAACCCTTTAACCACATTGACACTGACCTGAACACAAACACCACCGACATCCTTAACCCTTTGACCACATTGACACTGACCTGAACACAAACACCACCGACATCCTTAACCCTTTAACCACATTGACACTGAACTGGACACAAACACCACCTCCATCCTTAACCCGTTAACCACATTGACACTGACCTGGACACAAACACCACCGACATCCTTAACCCTTTAACCACATTGACACTGACCTGAACACAAACAACACCGACATCATTAACCCTTTAACCACATTGACACTGACCTGAACACCAACACCACCGACATCCTTAACACTTTAACCACATTGACACTGACCTGGACACAAACACCACCTCCATCCTTAACCCGTTAACCACATTGACACTGACCTGGACACAAACACCACCGACATCCTTAACCCTTTAACCACATTGACACTGACCTGGACACAAACACCACCTCCATCCTTAACCCGTTAACCACATTGACACTGACCTGAACACAAACACCACCGCCATCATTAACCCTTTAACCACATTGACACTGACCTGGACACAAACACCACCGACATCATTAACCCTTTAACCACATTGACACTGACCTGAACACAAACACCACCGACATCCTTAACCCTTTAACCACATTGACACTGACCTGAACACAAACACCACCGACATCCTTAACCCTTTAACCACATTGACACTGACCTGGACACAAACACCACCGACATCATTAACCCTTTAACCACATTGACACTGACCTGAACACAAACACCACCGACATCCTTAACCCTTTAACCACATTGACACTGACCTGAACACAAACACCACGGCCATCCTTAACCCTTTAACCACATTGACACTGACCTGGACACAAACACCACCGCCATCCTTAACCCTTTGACCACATTGACACTGACCTAGACACAAACACCACCGACATCCTTAACCCTTTAACCACATTGACACTGACCTGAACACAAACACCACCAACATCCTTAACCCTTTGACCACATTGACACTGACCTAGACACAAACACCACCGACATCATTAACACTTTAACCACATTGACACTGACCTGAACACAAACACCACCGCCATCCTTAACCCTTTGACCACATTGACACTGACCTGGACACAAACACCACCGCCATCATTAACCCTTTAACCACATTGACACTGACATGGACACAAACACCACCGATATCCTTAGCCCTATAACCACATTGACACTGACCTGAACGCAAACACCACCGACATCCTTAACCCTTTAACCACATTGACACCGACCTGAACACAAACACCACCGCCATCATTAACCCTTTAACCACATTGACACTGACCTGGACACAAACACCACAGCCATCCTTAACCCTTTAACCACATTGACACTGACCTGGACACAAACACCACAGACATCATTAACCCTTTAACCACATTGACACTGACCTGAACACAAACACCACAGCCATCCTTAAACCTTTAACCACATTGACACTAACATGAACACAAACACCACCGACATCCTTAGCCCTTTAACCACATTGACACTGACCTGAACGCAAACACCACCGACATCCTTAACCCTTTAACCACATTGACACTGACCTGGACACAAACAACACCGACATCATTAACCCTTTAACCACATTGGCACTTACCTGAACACAAACACCACCGACATCCTTAACCCTTTAACCACATTGACACTGACCTGAACACAAGCACCACCGATATCCTTAACCCATTAACCACATTGACACTGACCTGAACACAAACACCACAGCCATCCTTAAACCTTTAACCACATTGACACTAACATGAACACAAACACCACCGACATCCTTAGCCCTTTAACCACATTGACACTGACCTGAACGCAAACACCACCGACATCCTTAACCCTTTAACCACATTGACACTGACCTGGACACAAACAACACCGACATCATTAACCCTTTAACCAAATTGGCACTTACCTGAACACAAACACCACCGACATCCTTAACCCTTTAACCACATTGACACTGACCTGAACACAAGCACCACCGATATCCTTAACCCATTAACCACATTGACACTGACCTGAACGCAAACACCACCGACATCCTTAACCCTTTAACCACATTGACACTGACCTGAACACAAACACCGACATCATTAACCCTTTAACCACATTGACACCGACCTGAACACAAACACCACCGCCATCATTAACCCTTTAACCACATTGACACTGACCTGGACGCAAACACCACCGACATCCTTACCCTTTAACCACATTGACACTTACCTGGACACAAACACCACCGCCATCCTTAACCCTTTAACCACATTGACACTGACCTGAACACAAACACCACCAACATCCTTAACCCTTTAACAACATTGACACTGACCTGAACACAAACACCACCTCCATCCTTAACCCGTTAACCACATTGACACTGACCTGGACACAAACACCACCGACATCCTTAACCCTTTAACCACATTGACACTGACCTGGACACAAACACCACCTCCATCCTTAACCCGTTAACCACATTGACACTGACCTGGACACAAACACCACCGCCATCATTAACCCTTTAACCACATTGACTCTGACCTGGACACAAACACCACCGACATCATTAACCCTTTAACCACATTGACACTGACCTGAACACAAACACCACCGACATCCTTAACCCTTTAACCACATTGACACTGACCTGAACACAAACACCACGGCCATCCTTAACCCTTTAACCACATTGACACTGACCTGGACACAAACACCACCGCCATCCTTAACCCTTGGACCACATTGACACTGACCTGGACACAAACACCACCGATATCCTTAACCCATTAACCACATTGACACTGACCTGAACACAAACACCACAGCCATCCTTAAACCTTTAACCACATTGACACTAACATGAACACAAACACCACCGACATCCTTAGCCCTTTAACCACATTGACACTGACCTGAACGCAAACACCACCGACATCCTTAACCCTTTAACCACATTGACACTGACCTGGACACAAACAACACCGACATCATTAACCCTTTAACCACATTGGCACTTACCTGAACACAAACACCACCGACATCCTTAACCCTTTAACCACATTGACACTGACCTGAACACAAGCACCACCGATATCCTTAACCCATTAACCACATTGACACTGACCTGAACGCAAACACCACCGACATCCTTAACCCTTTAACCACATTGACACTGACCTGAACACAAACACCGACATCATTAACCCTTTAACCACATTGACACCGACCTGAACACAAACACCACCGCCATCATTAACCCTTTAACCACATTGACACTGACCTGGACGCAAACACCACCGACATCCTTACCCTTTAACCACATTGACACTTACCTGGACACAAACACCACCGCCATCCTTAACCCTTTAACCACATTGACACTGACCTGAACACAAACACCACCAACATCCTTAACCCTTTAACAACATTGACACTGACCTGAACACAAACACCACCTCCATCCTTAACCCGTTAACCACATTGACACTGACCTGGACACAAACACCACCGACATCCTTAACCCTTTAACCACATTGACACTGACCTGGACACAAACACCACCTCCATCCTTAACCCGTTAACCACATTGACACTGACCTGGACACAAACACCACCGCCATCATTAACCCTTTAACCACATTGACTCTGACCTGGACACAAACACCACCGACATCATTAACCCTTTAACCACATTGACACTGACCTGAACACAAACACCACCGACATCCTTAACCCTTTAACCACATTGACACTGACCTGAACACAAACACCACCGCCATCATTAACCCTTTAACCACATTGACACTGACCTGAACACGAACACCACGGCCATCCTTAACCCTTTAACCACATTGACACTGACCTGGACACAAACACCACCGCCATCCTTAACCCTTTGACCACATTGACACTGACCTGGACACAAACACCACCGCCATCATTAACCCTTTAACCACATTGACACTGACATGGACACAAACACCACCGATATCCTTAACCCTTTAACCACATTGACACTGACCTGGACGCAAACACCACCGACATCCTTACCCTTTAACCACATTGACACTTACCTGGACACAAACACCACCGCCATCCTTAACCCTTTAACCACATTGACACTGACCTGAACACAAACACCACCATCATCATTAACCCTTTAACCACATTGGCACTGACCTGAACACAAACACCACCGACATCATTAACCCTTTAACCACATTGACACTGACCTGGACACAAACAACACCGCCATCATTAACCCTTTAACCACATTGACACTGACCTGGACACAAACACCACCGCCATCCTTAACCCTTTAACCACATTGACACTGACCTGAACACAAACACCACAGCCATCCTTAAACCTTTAACCACATTGACACTAACATGAACACAAACACCACCGACATCCTTAGCCCTTTAACCACATTGACACGGACCTGAACGCAAACACCACCGACATCCTTAACCCTTTAACCACATTGACACTGACCTGGACACAAACAACACCGACATCATTAACCCTTTAACCACATTGGCACTGACCTGAACACAAACACCACCGACATCCTTAACCCTTTAACCACATTGACACTGACCTGAACACAAGCACCACCGACATCCTTAACCCATTAACCACATTGACACTGACCTGAACGCAAACACCACCGACATCCTTAACCCTTTAACCACATTGACACTGACCTGAACACAAACACCGACATCATTAACCCTTTAACCACATTGACACCGACCTGAACACAAACACCACCGCCATCATTAACCCTTTAACCACATTGACACTGACCTGAACACAAACACCACCGCCATCCTTAACCCTTTAACCACATTGACACTGACCTGGACACAAACACCACCGACATCCTTACCCTTTAACCACATTGACACTTACCTGGACACAAACACCACCGCCAACCTTAACCCTTTAACCACATTGACACTGACCTGAACACAAACACCACCGCCATCCTTAACCCTTTAACCACATTGACACTGACCTGAACACAAACACCACAGCCATCCTTAAACCTTTAACCACATTGACACTAACATGAACACAAACACCACCGACATCCTTAGCCCTTTAACCACATTGACACTGACCTGAACGCAAACACCACCGACATCCTTAACCCTTTAACCACATTGACACTGACCTGGACACAAACAACACCGACATCATTAACCCTTTAACCACATTGGCACTTACCTGAACACAAACACCACCGACATCCTTAACCCTTTAACCACATTGACACTGACCTGAACACAAGCACCACCGACATCCTTAACCCATTAACCACATTGACACTGACCTGAACGCAAACACCACCGACATCCTTAACCCTTTAACCACATTGACACTGACCTGAACACAAACACCGAAATCATTAACCCTTTAACCACATTGACACTGATCTGGACACAAACACCACACCATCATTAACCCTTTAACCACATTGACACTGACCTGGACACAAACACCACCACCATCCTTAACCCTTTGACCACATTGACACTGACCTGAACACAAACACCGACATCCTTACCCTTTAACCACATTGACACTGACCTGAACACAAACACCACCATCATCCTTAACCCTTTAACTACATTGACACTGACCTGGACATAAACACCACCGACATCCTTAACCCTTTAACCACATTCACACTGACCTGGACACAAACACCACCGACATCCTTAACCCTTTAACCACATTGACACTGACCTGAACACAAACACCACCGACATCCTTAACCCTTTAACCACATTGACACTGACCTGAACACAAACACCACCGCCATCCTTAACCCTTTAACCACATTGACACTGACCTGAACACAAACACCACCATCATCCTTAACCCTTTAACTACATTGACACTGACCTGGACATAAACACCACCGACATCCTTAACCCTTTAACTACATTGACACTGACCTGGACATAAACACCACCGACATCCTTAACCCTTTAACCACATTGACACTGACCTGAACACAAACACCACCGACATCCTTAACCCTTTAACCACATTCACACTGACCTGGACACAAACACCACCGACATCATTAACCCTTTAACCACATTGACACTGACCTGGACACAAACATCACCGACATCCTTAGCCCTTTAACCACATTGACACAGACCTGGACACAAACACCACCGACATCATTAACCCTTTAACCACATTGACACTGACCTGGACACAAAACCTCCACCATCATTAACCCTTTAACCACATTGACACTGACCTGGACACAAACACCACCGCCATCATTAACCCTTTAACAACATTGACACTGACCTGAACACAAACACCACCGACATCCTTAACCCATTAACCACATTGACACTGACCTGAACACAAACACCACCGACATCCTTAACCCATTAACCACATTGACACTGACCTGGACACAAACACCACCGACATCATTAACCCTTTAACCACATTGACACTGTCCTGGACGCAAACACCACCGCCATCCTTAACGCTTTAACAACATTGACACTGACCTGGACACAAACACCACCTCCATCCTTAACCCGTTAACCACATTGACACTGACCTGGACACAAACACCACCGACATCCTTAACCCTTTAACCACATTGACACTGACCTGAACACAAACAACACCGACATCATTAACCCTTTAACCACATTGACACTGACCTGAACACAAACACCACCGACATCCTTAACACTTTAACGACATTGACACTGACCTGGACACAAACACCACCTCCATCCTTAACCCGTTAACCACATTGACACTGACCTGGACACAAACACCACCGACATCCTTAACCCTTTAACCACATTGACACTGACCTGGACACAAACACCACCTCCATCCTTAACCCTTTAACCACATTGACACTGACCTGGACACAAACACCACCGCCATCATTAACCCTTTAACCACATTGACACTGACCTGGACACAAACACCACCGACATCATTAACCCTTTAACCACATTGACACTGACCTGAACACAAACACCACCGACATCATTAACCCTTTACCCACATTGACACTGACCTGAACACAAACACCACCGACATCCTTAACCCTTTAACCACATTGACACTGACCTGAACACAAACACCACCGCCATCATTAACCCTTTAACCACATTGACACTGACCTGAACACAAACACCACCGACATCATTAACCCTTTACCCACATTGACACTGACCTGAACACAAACACCACCGACATCCTTAACCCTTTAACCACATTGACACTGACCTGAACACAAACACCACCGACATCATTAACCCTTTAACCACATTGACACTGACCTGAACACAAACACCACCGACATCATTAACCCTTTACCCACATTGACACTGACCTGAACACAAACACCACCGACATCCTTAACCCTTTAACCACATTGACACTGACCTGAACACAAACACCACCGACATCATTAACCCTTTACCCACATTGACACTGACCTGAACACAAACACCACCGACATCCTTAACCCTTTAACCACATTGACACTGACCTGAACACAAACACCACGGCCATCCTTAACCCTTTAACCACATTGACACTGACCTGGACACAAACACCACCGACATCATTAACCCTTTAACCACATTGACACTGACATGAACACAAACACCACGGCCATCATTAACCCTTTAACCACATTGACACTGACCTGAACACAAACACCACCGACATCCTTAGCCCTTTAACCACATTGACACTGACCTGAACACAAACACCACAGCCATCCTTAAACCTTTAACCACATTGACACTAACATGAACACAAACACCACCGACATCCTTAGCCCTTTAACCACATTGACACTGACCTGAACGCAAACACCACCGACATCCTTAACCCTTTAACCACATTGACACTGACCTGGACACAAACAACACCGACATCATTAACCCTTTAACCACATTGGCACTTACCTGAACACAAACACCACCGACATCCTTAACCCTTTAACCACATTGACACTGACCTGAACACAAGCACCACCGATATCCTTAACCCATTAACCACATTGACACTGACCTGAACGCAAACACCACCGACATCCTTAACCCTTTAACCACATTGACACTGACCTGAACACAAACACCGACATCATTAACCCTTTAACCACATTGACACTGACCTGGACGCAAACACCACCGACATCCTTACCCTTTAACCACATTGACACTTACCTGGACACAAACACCACCGCCATCCTTAACCCTTTAACCACATTGACACTGACCTGAACACAAACACCACCGCCATCATTAACCCTTTAACCACATTGACACTGACCTGGACGCAAACACCACCGACATCCTTACCCTTTAACCACATTGACACTTACCTGGACACAAACACCACCGCCATCCTTAACCCTTTAACCACATTGACACTGACCTGAACACAAACACCACCGCCATCATTAACCCTTTAACCACATTGACACTGACCTGAACACAAACACCACCAACATCCTTAACCCTTTAACAACATTGACACTGACCTGAACACAAACACCACCAACATCCTTAACCCTTTAACAACATTGACACTGACCTGAACACAAACACCACCTCCATCCTTAACCCGTTAACCACATTGACACTGACCTGGACACAAACACCACCGACATCCTTAACCCTTTAACCACATTGACACTGACCTGGACGCAAACACCACCGCCATCATTAACCCTTTAACCACATTGACACTGACCTGGACGCAAACACCACCGACATCATTACCCTTTAACCACATTGACACTGACCTGGACACAAACACCACCGCCATCCTTAACCCTTTAACCACATTGACACTGACCTGAACACAAACACCACCTCCATCATTAACCCTTTAACCACATTGACTCTGACCTGGACACAAACACCACCGCCATCCTTAGCCCTTTAACCACATTGACACTGACCTGAACGCAAACACCACCGACATCCTTAACCCTTTAACCACATTGACACTGACCTGGACACAAACAACACCGACATCATTAACCCTTTAACCACATTGGCACTTACCTGAACACAAACACCACCGACATCCTTAACCCTTTAACCACATTGACACTGACCTGAACACAAGCACCACCGACATCCTTAACCCATTAACCACATTGACACTGACCTGAACGCAAACACCACCGACATCCTTAACCCTTTAACCACATTGACACTGACCTGAACACAAACACCGAAATCATTAACCCTTTAACCACATTGACACTGATCTGGACACAAACACCACACCATCATTAACCATTTAACCACATTGACACTGACCTGGACACAAACACCACCACCATCCTTAACCCTTTGACCACATTGACACTGACCTGAACACAAACACCGACATCCTTACCCTTTAACCACATTGACACTGACCTGAACACAAACACCACCATCATCCTTAACCCTTTAACTACATTGACACTGACCTGGACATAAACACCACCGACATCCTTAACCCTTTAACCACATTCACACTGACCTGGACACAAACACCACCGACATCCTTAACCCTTTAACCACATTGACACTGACCTGAACACAAACACCACCGACATCCTTAACCCTTTAACCACATTGACACTGACCTGAACACAAACACCACCGCCATCCTTAACCCTTTAACCACATTGACACTGACCTGAACACAAACACCACCATCATCCTTAACCCTTTAACTACATTGACACTGACCTGGACATAAACACCACCGACATCCTTAACCCTTTAACTACATTGACACTGACCTGGACATAAACACCACCGACATCCTTAACCCTTTAACCACATTGACACTGACCTGAACACAAACACCACCGACATCCTTAACCCTTTAACCACATTCACACTGACCTGGACACAAACACCACCGACATCATTAACCCTTTAACCACATTGACACTGACCTGGACACAAACATCACCGACATCCTTAGCCCTTTAACCACATTGACACAGACCTGGACACAAACACCACCGACATCATTAACCCTTTAACCACATTGACACTGACCTGAACACAAACACCACCACCATCATTAACCCTTTAACAACATTGACACTGACCTGAACACAAACACCACCGACATCATTAACCCTTTAACCACATTGACACTGACCTGAACACAAACACCACCGCCATCCTTAACCCTTTAACCACATTGACACTGACCTGGACCCAAACACCACCATCATCCTTAAGACTTTAACCACATTCACACTGACTTGGACACAAACACCACCGACATCATTAACGCTTTAACCACATTGACACTGACCTGGACACAAAGACCACAGACATTATTAACCCTTTAACCACATTGACACTGACCTGGACACAAACACCACAGACATTATTAACCCTTTAACCACATTGACACTGACCTGGACACAAACACCACCGCCATCATTAACCCTTTAACCACATTGACACTGACCTGGACACAAACACAACCGCCATCATTAACACTTTAACCACATTGACACTGACCTGAACACAAACACCACCGACATTATTAACCCTTTAACCACATTGATACTGACCTGAACACAAACACCACCGACATCCTTACCCCTTTAACCACATTGACACTGACCTGGACACAAACACCACCGCCATCGTTAACCCTTTAAAAACATTGACACTGGCCTGGACACAAACACCACCACCATCCTTAACCCTTTAACCACATTGACACTGACCTGGACACAAACACCACCTTCATCCTTAACCCTTTAACCACATTGGCACTTACCTGAACACAAATACCACCGCCATCCTTAACCCTTTAATCACATTGACACTGACCTGAACACAAACACCACCGACATCCTTAACCCTTTAACCACATTGACACTGACCTGGACACAAACACACGTCCACCATCATTAACATTTTAACCACATTGACACTGACCTGGACATAAACACCAACGCCATCCTTAACCCTTTAACTACATTGACACTGACCTGAACACAAACACCACCGACATCCTTAACCCTTTAAAAACATTGACACTGACCTGGACACAAACACCACCGACATCCTTAACCCTTTAACCACATTGACACTGACCTGAACACAAACACCACCAACATCCTTAACCCTTTAAAAACATTGACACTGACCTGGACACAAACACCACCGACATCCTTAACCCTTTAAAAACATTGACACTGACCTGGACACAAACACCACCGCCATCATTAACCCTTTAACCACATTGTCACTGACCTGGACACAAACACCACCGACATCCTTAACCCTTTAACCACATTGACACTGACCTGAACACAAACACCACCAACATCCTTAACCCTTTAACCACATTGACACTGACCTGGACACAAACACCACCGACATCCTTAACCCTTTAACTACATTGACACTGACCTGAACACAAACACCACCGACATCCTTAAACCTTTAACCACATTGACACTGACCTGGACACAAACACCACCATCATCCTTAAGACTTTAACCACATTCACACTGACTTGGACACAAACACCACCGACATCATTTACCCTTTAACCACATTGACACTGACCTGGACACAAACACCACCGACATCATTTACCCTTTAACCACATTGACACTGACCTGGACACAAACACCACAGACATTATTAACCCTTTAACCACATTGACACTGACCTGGACACAAACACCACCACCATCATTAACCCTTTAACCACATTGACACTGACCTGGACACAAACACAACCGCCATCATTAACACTTTAACCACATTGACACTGACCTGAACACAAACACCACCGACATTATTAACCCTTTAACCACATTGATACTGACCTGGACACAAACACCACCGACATCCTTAACCCTTTAAAAACATTGACACTGGCCTGGACACAAACACCACCGACATCCTTAACCCTTTAACCACATTGACACTGACCTGAACACAAACACCACCGACATCCTTAACCCTTTAACCACATTGACACTGACCTGGACACAAACACCACCGCCATCGTTAACCCTTTAAAAACATTGACACTGGCCTGGACACAAACACCACCACCATCCTTAACCCTTTAACCACATTGACACTGACCTGGACACAAACACCACCTTCATCCTTAACCCTTTAACCACATTGGCACTTACCTGAACACAAATACCACCGCCATCCTTAACCCTTTAACCACATTGACACTGACCTGAACACAAACACCACCGACATCCTTAACCCTTTAACCACATTGACACTGACCTGAACACAAACACCACCACCATCATTAACCCTTTAACCACATTGACACTGACCTGAACATAAACACCGCCGACATCCTTAACCCTTTAAGTACATTGACACTGACCTGAACACAAACACCACCGACATCCTTAACCCTTTAAAAACATTGACACTGACCTGGACACAAACACCACCGACATCCTTAACCCTTTAACCACATTGACACTGACCTGAACACAAACACCACCAACATCCTTAACCCTTTAACCACATTGACACTGACCTGGACACAAACACCACCGACATCCTTAACCCTTTAACCACATTGACACTGACCTGAACACAAACACCACCGACATCCTTAACCCTTTAACCACATTGACACTGACCTGAACACAAACACCACTGCCATCCTTAACCCTTTAACTACATTGACACTGACCTGAACACAAACACCACCGACATCCTTAAACCTTTAACCACATTGACACTGACCTGGACACAAACACCACCATCATCCTTAAGACTTTAACCACATTCACACTGACTTGGACACAAACACCACCGACATCATTAACCCTTTAACCACATTGACACTGACCTGGACACAAAGACCACAGACATTATTAACCCTTTAACCACATTGACACTGACCTGGACACAAACACCACCGCCATCCTTAACCCTTTAACCACATTGACACTGACCTGAACACAAACACCACCGACATCCTTAACCCTTTAACCACATTGACACTGACCTGGACACAAACACCACAGACATTATTAACCCTTTAACCACATTGACACTGATCTGAACACAAACACCACCGACATCCTTAACCATTTAACCACATTGACACTGACCTGGACACAAACACCACCGCCATCATTAACCCTTTAACCACATTGACACTGACCTGAACACAAACACCACGGCCATCCTTAACCCTTTAACCACATTGACACTGACCTGAACACAAACACCACCGACATCATTAACCCTTTAACCACATTGACACTGACCTGAACACAAACACCACCGACATCCTTAACCCTTTAACCACATTGACACTGACCTGAACACAAACACCACCGCCATCCTTAACCCTTTAACCACATTGACACTGACCTGAACACAAACACCACCGACATCCTTAACCCTTTAACCACATTGACACTGACCTGGACACAAACACCACCGCCATCCTTAACCCTTTAACCACATTGACACTGACCTGAACACAAACACCACCGACATCCTTAACCCTTTAACCACATTGACACTGACCTGGACACAAACACCACAGACATTATTAACCCTTTAACCACATTGACACTGACCTGGACACAAACACCACCGCCATCATTAACCCTTTAACCACATTGACACTGACCTGAACACAAACACCACCACCATCCTTAACCCTTTAACCACATTGACACTTACCTGAACACAAACACCACCGACATCCTTAACCCTTTAACCACATTGACACTGACCTGAACACAAACACCACCGACATCCTTAACCCTTTAACCACATTGACACTGACCTGAACACAAACATCACCGCCATCCTTAACCCTTTAACCACATTGACACTGACCTGGACACAAACACCACCGCCATCCTTAACCCTTTAACCACATTGACACTGACCTGGACACAAACACCACCGACATCCTTAACCCTTTAACCACATTGACACTGACCTGGACGCAAACACACCGACATCCTTACCCTTTAACCACATTGACACTGACCTGGACACAAACACCACCGCCATCGTTAACCCTTTAAAAACATTAACACTGACCTGGACACAAACACCACCGACATCCTTAACCCTTTAACCACATTGACACTGACCTGGACACAAACACCACCGCCATCCTTAACCCTTTAACCACATTGACACTGACCTGGACACAAACACCACCTTCATCCTTAACCATTTAACCACATTGGCACTTACCTGAACACAAACACCACCGCCATCCTTAACCCTTTAACCACATTGACACTGACCTGAACACAAACACCACCGACATCCTTAACCCTTTAACCACATTGACACTGACCTGGACACAAACACCACCGACATCATTAACCCTTTAACCACATTGACACTGACCTGGACACAAACACCACCGACATCATTAACCCTTTAACCACATTGACACTGACCTGGACACAAAGACCACCGACATCCTTAAGCCTTTAACCACATTTACACTGACCTGAACACAAACACCACCGACATCCTTAAGCCTTTAACCACATAGACACTGACCTGGACACAAACACCACCAACATCCCCATTAACCACATTGACACCGACCTGGACACAAACACCACCGACATCCTTAACCCTTTAACCACATTGACACTGACCTTAACACAAACACCACCGACATCCTTAACCCTTTAACCACATTGACACTGACCTGAACACAAACACCACCGACATCCCCATTAACCACATTGACACCGACCTGGACACAAACACCACCGACATCCTTACCCCTTTAACCACATTGACACTGACCTGGACACAAACACCACCGACATCCTTAACCCTTTAACCACATTGACACTGACCTGGACGCAAACACACCGACATCCTTAACCCTTTAACCACATTGACACTGACCTGGACGCAAACACACCGACATCCTTACCCTTTAACCACATTGACACTGACCTGGACACAAACACCACCGCCATCGTTAACCCTTTAAAAACATTAACACTGACCTGGACACAAACACCACCGACATCCTTAACCCTTTAACCACATTGACACTGACCTGGACACAAACACCACCGCCATCCTTAACCCTTTAACCACATTGACACTCACCTGGACACAAACACCACCTTCATCCTTAACCATTTAACCACATTGGCACTTACCTGAACACAAACACCACCGCCATCCTTAACCCTTTAACCACATTGACACTGACCTGAACACAAACACCACCGACATCCTTAACCCTTTAACCACATTGACACTGACCTGGACACAAACACCACCGACATCATTAACCCTTTAACCACATTGACACTGACCTGAACACAAACATCACCGACATCATTAACCCTTTAACCACATTGTCACTGACCTGGACACAAACACCACCACCATCATTAACCCTTTAACCACATTGACACTGACCTGAACACAAACACCACCGACATCCTTAACCCTTTAACCACATTGACACTGACCTGAACACAAACACCACCGACATCCTTAAGCCTTTAACCACATTGACACTGACCTGGACACAAACACCACCGACATCCTTAACCCTTTAACCACATTTACACTGACCTGGACACAAACATCACCAACATCCTTAAGACTTTAACCACATTCACACTGACTTGGACACAAACACCACCGACATCATTAACCCTTTAACCCCATTGACACTGACCTGAACACAAACACCACCAACATCCTTAAGACTTTAACCACATTCACACTGACTTGGACACAAACACCACCGACATCATTAACCCTTTAACCACATTGACACTGACCTGAACACAAACACCACCGACATCACTAACCCTTTAACCACATTGACACTGACCTGGACACAAACACCACAGACATCATTAACCCTTTAACCACATTGACACTGACGTGGACACAAACACCACCGACATCATTAACCCTTTAACCACATTGACACTGACCTGAACACAAACACCACCGACATCATTAACCCTTTAACCACATTGACACTAACCTGAACACAAACACCACCGACATCATTAACCCTTTAACCACATTGACACTGACCTGAACACAAACACCACCACCATCCTTAACCCTTTAACCACATTGACACTGACCTGGACACAAACACCACCGCCATCCTTACCCTTTAACCACATTGACACTGACCTGAACACAAACACCACCGACATCATTAACCCTTTAACCACATTGACACTAACCTGAACACAAACACCACCGACATCATTAACCCTTTAACCACATTGACACTGACCTGAACACAAACACCACCGACATCATTAACCCTTTAACCACATTGACACTGACCTGAACACAAACACCACCGCCATCCTTAACCCTTTAACCACATTGACACTGACCTGAACACAAACACCACCGCCATCCTTACCCTTTAACCACATTGACACTGACCTGGACACAAACACCACCGACATCATTAACCCTTTAACCACATTGACACTGACCTGGACACAAACACCACAGACATCATTAACCCTTTAACCACATTGACACTGACGTGGACACAAACACCACCGCCATCCTTAACCCTTTAACCACATTGACACTGACCTGAACACAAACATCACCAACATCCTTAGCCCTTTAACCACATTGACACTGACCTGAACACAAACACCACCGCCATCATTAACCCTTTATCCCTCGAATTTCTTCAATAAAATTTCAAATTTCTCATAGAAAATGTTTGCGGACTAATTTTGAAATCTTACAACTGGAATGACTGGCTCGATTATCTCTTGGTCTGCAAATGCTTATTTCTCAAGACCACGACAAAAGCCTTTTTGGCTGATATGAGTATTAGATGGTTAAAATAACCACCCTACTTCTCAAATGTGAACTAAAAACGAGTTCGACACTTACACCCTCATATTCTCATGTTTCCCATGGCATTTAAATTTTGGACGTCCCCGGGACGCCACACCCTGGAAGCTGGGTATCTCAGGGACCCCACACCCTGCAAGCTGGGTATCTCAGGGACCCCACACCCTGCAAGCTGGGTATCTCAGGGACGCCACACCCTGAAAGCTGGGTATCTCAGGGACGGCACACCCTGAAAGCTGGGTGTCTCAGGGACCCCACACCCTGAAAGCTGGGTATCTCAGGGACCCCACACCCTGAAAGCTGGGTATCTCAGGGACACCACAGCCTGCAAGATGGGTGTCTCAGGGACCCCACAGCCTGCCAGCTGGGTATCTCAGGGACGCCACACCCTGAAAGCTGGGTGTCTCAGGGACCCCACACCCTGGAAGCTGGGTATCTCAGGGACCCCACACCCTGCAAGCTGGGTATCTCAGGGACCCCACACCCTGCAAGCTGGGTATCTCAGGGACGCCACACCCTGAAAGCTGGGTATCTCAGGGACGCCACACCCTGAAAGCTGGGTGTCTCAGGGACCCCACACCCTGAAAGCTGGGTATCTCAGGGACCCCCCACCCTGAAAGCTGGGTATCTCAGGGACCCCACACCCTGAAAGCTGGGTATCTCAGGGACACCACAGCCTGCAAGATGGGTGTCTCAGGGACCCCACAGCCTGCCAGCTGGGTATCTCAGGGACGCCACACCCTGAAAGCTGGGTATCTCAGGGACGCCACACCCTGCAAGCTGGGTATCTCAGGGACGCTACACCCTGAAACCTGAAACCCATAGTGCCCATTGTCACTACTTTTGGAGGTCACAAGTTGCATTTTGGGGTATATACCCAAAAAGGACCATTATATCAAGTGCGCTATGATTGGCTAAGCTGTGCTGTGATGACGCTGCTTGGTCACCATACACTATAATGGATAAAGTTTTATGTGCTACTACCTAGCTGTAAATTAAACAGCTATTACTTATATTATTAATTTGGTGCCAGTGACTATGAAGCGCCAATAACTTCGAATACTGCACCGATTCTAGAGAAGTTCGCCAACAGATGCCAACATGCACTGATGACAAGCAAGCGCCGACTTCGCCAACATGCGCTGATGACTAACAGGCGCCAACTTGACTGTGTATGCTGTAAGAACGAACATTGCGCTGATGACTAATAGGTACTCATGTTTAGTGTAATATAGGTATCTTATTTTCTGTAGCGCTGATTACAAGTATTGTAATACGGCGAGCGTGAAGGAGATTTGCCTATGTTTCCAGCGATCGGCAGTTGGTGGAACAGAAACACGATCCCAGGTCGCTGGTATCCTCTACCGCATCCTTTAAGTTTCAAGCTAAGCAATACTAGAGATAACAAGAGGCCCGAGGGGCCTGTATCGCTCACCTGGACCATAGCTATTTCAACTAGAATGTTCATTAACAATAAGTAGAACTCTAATGAGTTGAGCAGACTTGTAACAAAAAAACAGAGGCCGTGTTTCTTTATGTATCAACTTTTCTTAAACAAACTTTAATGGCCCTTAGACATCAATATCATCTTCCAAATTTCGGCCCGATCACCAGCAGTTCCGGAGAAGTCGTTTTCTCGTAAACTAGGTCATCCAAGATGGCCGCCGAATGATTCGGCCAATCCAAGTTCACGAGTGCACAAATTTGGTTCAGCGCTTGCCCTAGATGATATATCATGAGTTCTGAATCGATCCCCCAAACGGTTTTGGAGAAGATTTTAAAAGAATTTCTAAAAATCGGCAAATCCAAGATGGCCACCAGCCCAATTGGCTGGTCAGCTTCGTTTGAACAAACATGAATCTCTATGCCCTAAGGATGCTTCCTGCCAAATATAATTGAAATTGTCCCAGAAGTTATGGAGAAGACGGACCAATGTAAAGACACTTTGTAGATATCGGATTGTCTGGTGGGAAGTCATGACCCCGCTGGATGTCTTATATTTATGAGTAAGACCCAAGTGAAATTCGGATTTGAAAATACCAGGTGAGCTAATGAACTGAGTAAGCAGCGTTATTATTTATGTACATATTAGGATGCTGCACTGGCTGACTTTAACCAGTGCTGATGATACACGGTTTCGACGAAACCATATCGAAACCATATAGAAACTGAGGACAGTTTATGTAGCAGTATAGAATTAAATGAAATAGGACCGACGGTTCTGAGTTGGTGGTATCTGTCAATAGTTGAAGATAAAAAGTGTTGCTGTGGGTTCGGCACACACGTTTATAATATTCAGCAGTCGTTTCGGCCAGTAGTTTAGTAAATAATCGAGTGAAAAGAATCGATAGGAATCGTAGGTGACAGACTGACATTGGTTGTGAGGTAGACATT
The DNA here is from genome assembly GCA_034401795.1 of Chaetoderma sp. LZ-2023a. Lineage (NCBI taxonomy): Eukaryota > Metazoa > Mollusca > Caudofoveata > Chaetodermatida > Chaetodermatidae > Chaetoderma > Chaetoderma sp. LZ-2023a. The sequence continues at coordinate 189,774,231 of CM067359.1, forward strand.
CCGACTCTCTTACGAAAGTACAACAACACCAGCTGGCAATGAGATCATACAGCTCATGTGCTTATTAACGTTCGTATCCTACACGATTATTCATGATAGGCAATGGACAGGACATAGACATTGTAGCGTCCTGTAGAAATTAATAACACAATCGAAATTTGTATATCAACTATATGTCAATCATAGAAAGCCATGCTACAACAACACATACCATAATGTTGTTGGTTAGCTGACAGATCGCATCAAATCAGAACCAGCCAACACCGCTTTGACCCTGTTTGATAGTAGCTCCACAGAAGAGAAGCCCAGAGTTTGATAAGTCAGGATGACGTCATAATCAACGAGCATCGATCAGACTCTGTGGCAGAGAAACAGGAGGAACATCGTTTCAAAGTGAAATCGAGAAGTAACTGATCATGGATTGGTCAGAACGACCAACAGGGATATATAGAAACTTCTAGGAGGAAATAAGCGGATGTTGATTGGCGGACTGATTGTCCAAACCAATCAAGCTGTGCTTATATCCTTCTTATCGGTGCTCCTAAGGAACTAATCTCTAGGCTCCAAAAAATTCAGAACACGGCTGCACGAATTGTTTCCTTAAGCAACAAGCATGCACACATTAGTCCAGTCATGCAAGATCTGCATTGGCTTCCGATTGAACAAAGAATACTGTTCAAAATTCTAAGTCTAACATATCGGTGTGTTTACGGCTCTGCGCCAGATTATCTGTCTGAGCTTGTACAGATATACAATCCTCCTCGGCAACTCAGATCTGCAGATCAAATGTTATTAGAAATTCCAAACGTTTGCACAAAAACATATGGCCACAAAACTTTCTCTTTTGCTGCTTCGTCTAACTGGAATAATTTACCATTTGATATCAAAATCTCTCCCACTCTATCCAGTTTCAAATCAAATCTCAAGACATATCTTTTTAAACAGGCTTATACATAAATATCAATTGTAAGCGCTTAGAGCATGCATTACATGCATGGATTTCAGCGCATTATAAATGTACTATTATTATTATTATTATTATTATTATTATTATTATTATTATTATTATTATAGCCTGCCTAGAAGAATCATTGAACAAGAGACTAGATATTACGATATGTATATAACTATATATCGTGATATCTATAGAACTTCGAGATTATCGAAATGTATAAATAGGGCACTTTGGCCATTATGTTTTTAATCTTTCACCATCCGTGATTCCGGAACAGACCGTTGTTACGGTAGTAGACAGCGTGATATCATACTAGAAGTCTTCTAGGAGTAATCCGTGTCAGATAGTGTTACGTACAATAAGTCAAAGTATAAGTAATTAGAAGTACATTAGTTAAATGATCAAGTCTTATATTAAAATTGTGTAGCTTAAATTATTATTGATAGTGTACAGTTAAGTAGAGAATAAAAGCATCCTCTTTGCTTTGCAAAGACACTAGTTTGGTTGTGATATAAGTAAACTCCAGAGCGCAGAGAAACACTGCGCCGAAGCCGGGATCTTCTGAACAGTAAGATAGGTCCAGATTATCGAATACAAATATCGTCACCTTCATCAGTGACGAGGCGAGCTGGTAATCGTTCTACTACATCTTTGGTAAGGAGGTTGTCGCAGCAACTAATACATCATATTCTTACCACAGAGGTAGTAGGAATCCCGAGTAGACCCGAAGAACCGAAATTCTTCAACTTGTGCAATTTTTAACTTGTGGTGTGCTTCATTGTACAAACGCCATTCATGAGTAGCACCTTAAAACCACCTCTATGTGTAGGGTTATCAGGACGTAATAAGTGGGCTAAAAGCACCATACGTGTGTGGTGGAATGGCCATGCCTACACGGAATTTTGTTCACTCGTGCGGGATTGACTGGTCATATAATGCGGGTTTAACACCCATATCTATGGGGAATTGTGTTCTCTCATGTTAGGTTCATTGGCCATATCCTGTGGGGTTTAATACTTATGTATATGAAGAATTTTCTTCAAAACTGCTGTTTAAGGGAAGTAACTCTTTAATGCTTTAACTCCTTACCAACACAGTTACTGGTGGATGGACCACTGGCAGGAGAACAGACAATGAACAGACATGCTGTGTATACTTAGAGCTGGTCAATTGTAGGGTCTTGTTTATCTATACCTGAGTTACTGTGGTAAAACGTTTTATATTATAACGAATATACTTTTTCAGGGATTTATTGCGCAAGGCCACAGTCATAATTTTGTTCAGTCTTATTGATATTGATTGATCACTATTCTGTGATTCTAGTAGAAAACCATAAAGGTCCAATCCATCCTTTTCATTTAATCACTGTGTCCTGCAAAAAAAGAAAACTTGTATTTTTGGCAACAAATTTTTCAGGGCGGCCATTTTGAAAAAATAATCATAGTGGCAACATCCTACCCAAGTATGGGAGTGCTCCGATCAAAACTCTAGGTGTAGTAGCGCTTCAAACATCCATTTGAAATCCGCATACATTTCCTATGGGAGTTTTTTCCATGCATTGTAGGGCTAAAAGTCTGGCGGCCATTTTGCAAAAAAAAAATTCAAAAATAAATGGGCAGTTGTAACATCCTCAGCAAGTATGGTAGTGATCCGTTCAAAATTCTGGCTGTAGTACCACTTCAAAGATCAATTTTGAAAATCCCCATACATTTCCTATGGGACTTTTTTGCCCACTCATTTATACGTAATCATAAGAGGCTCAGAATGAAGGAAATCGAGTCATGATCCTGCACCTTTCAATGTTTTTCTCCTGGTGGTTACGTTAGTGGGTATCCCCGAACACCCTTCTATGTGCGCTTTTGTGGAACCTGCCCCCGCCACTCAAAGTTGCGTCCGGCGCCCCTGAGTAAAACAGACGATTAACAGACATGCTGTGTATACTTAGAGCTGGTCAATTGTAGGGTCTTGTTTATCTATACCTGAGTTACTGTGGTAAAACATTTTATATTATAAAGAATATTCTTTTTCAGGGATTTGTTGCGCAAGGCAACAGTCATAATTTAGTTCAGCCTTTTATTAATATTGATTGATCACTATTACGCGATTCTAGTAGAAAACCACACGGCTTCAATCCGTACTTTTCATTTAACCACTGTGTCTTGTCCTTGGCAAAAAATCTTCCTTGAACTGAATCCTGTTTTCTTGAGGTCATCTCGCAGTATGCTTAACAGACTTATGCAATGGCGTCATCTTGTGTCTTTGTATTTGCGGACTCACAGAATGGCGAATTCCAAGGCTCTCTGTACAGGTGTTTCTTCTAGCATCCTTAGCACATGGCCAAACATGGAAATCTTTGTCAGGTTACTTTTACTGACCGCAGTGATTGCATAGTGCATCGTTCTTGATATGCATGTACTGACACGGGTGGCATTGGGCACATCCACATATGACAACTTTCATAATGTATTGCTTACATTGGGGGTGGGCGGGTGGGGGGGGGGGCGGGGTGGTTGGGGATACATAAGTATTTCAATTTGCAAGGTGGATATACCATTATCGCGACAAAGATAACCAGAGTGCTGTCGTGTGTGTATTTACCGCAATTCGTAATGGGCTCCTCAGCGAGCAATAATACAGTTTTAAATATGTTGGAATTTAATAATTAATGCTCATTTTAGAAACAATTTTGGTGTATACTATACCACAGCTTACAGCAATATTGTTTCCATATGCACATGCTAGTCCTTAGTGACAGACCACACGCTAATGTAGTTCAATGCACACAAACAACGTAGCACTTGTAATTGATGACTCCAATCTGCCGCTCCAGCTTATAATAATCAATTATGCCACATGTAGGCATTGGCTGCTGGTAATCACAATTCACAGAGAATACGTTGCCATATTGCTGGAAGGTTCGTCAATTGTATGAATCTTATGTCTTTGATAGTTTTACTATTTAATAAACATTCATTATTTTGAAACACAGTTGACTCGGAACTATTGCAGTCATAGACAGCAACAGTTTACATAAACTGTTACTATGACAGTAATGTCGACAAAGTTAGACCATACGCCACATCCAGCCAGTTGCAGGTCTTTATCTAGAAAAGTTCTTTCGTAGTGGAAGCGAGTCTCACGAGGAACTCACACATCCTATTATGATTGGACGAATATGTTAATGCTGGATTAATCTGAAATTTATGACCTCAAAATGAAATCAATGACAAATAGCAAATTTAGTGATGATCAGATCAAGTTTCAAGCATATTGGAATCACTTGAATTTAAGGTAATTACACGGATCAAAATTGAATATCAGCAGATCACGGATTATAGAGTTAATGCCACTATGGGATTTATAGCAACATGATAACCGTGGGTGAAGGCAATGAACTAGAATTCTAAGTTATTTAACTGATCATGAATCTAACATGCTGTGGTGTGGATCGCTTAGTATAGATGATAAAGCTCACATGTCTCTGTTTGCCGGCCAAATTTGCTTAACGATATCGATATACCCATAATCAAGGTATGATCACAGAAATGTATGACTAAGTCGGCTGGACGTTGCTCCTGATTGGATAACCACAATACCACCATCGATCTATTTAACAGTGTTGATCTAAAGCTAATTACCTCAATTACCAACTCAAATTCTAACAATTAAGGTTCAACAGCTCTGATCTTTATTTCAAAAGATGGAACTGCTTAAACTACTTTGCAAGATCCAGAAAATCAAGCTATCTGGGAGAGAATAATTATGCTGCTCAATGGTTGATGACCACACGCATCACCTCAAAGTATTGACCACTGGCTTTGTGATAACAACGTTCTGTTATCAGATTTCTGTTTGGATGCCTATCTAAAATCACTTTTTTATCTCAGAAAACCTGAAGATGGCAGCTGCTATAAATAACTAATAAGATTTCTGCATACACTTAAGAAAGCTTACGGCCCTCCTGTCATGCTTGTCTGATTAAAATTGGTCCATGGGTTAATGAGTAGTAGTAGTTTTACAAAATAATTTCCTGCACACTTTACAAGATCCTAGATAACAACCAGAAATATCATAGTTCCTGCTAAGTTTGGCTGAAATTGGCCTCGTGGTTAATGTGTAATACTCTTGGAAAGGCCTTCCAGAAGGTTTTCGGAAAATCCTAGATGTCCGCCAGAAAAACTGATGAATTAAGTTCCTGCATAGAATTAAAGAAAGATACTACCATATAGTCATTAAAAAAATCCATGATGGCTGTAAAAGACTCGACCAATCGTCTGCATTTGAACAAACGTGTATCTCTATGATGAAAGGATGGTTCCTAGCAAATTTAGTTGAGAGCGATTAAGTGGTTTCAGAAATTGAAGATGTTTTAAAGAAATAATGCAAAATCCAAGTTGATCGCAGGTCAAGTTCTCCCAGGATGAATGCTTCTGTGCATCCGACATGCAACAGCCAATTTGCATAACTGATTTCTCGCTAGCATTAAATGCAATATTTCCACAAATGTTAGTACAGGAAATCATGCAGATGAAATCGATGTAGTCAAATTTGAACATATTCTGACAAGATTCTTCCAGCATATAGAATATATGCCATGCTTATTGTTACTTGTATGGTGTACTAAACTATTCGAGGTTCACACAAATCAAAAGTATCTCCTTATTAACATATATGTCAACCTTGAAGCTGCATATTCACAACAAAATGTGTGAAAATAAAATTGTTTATGTGGCTAAATTAGATTACCTAATGTATTGAAACGAAATAAATCTTAACATAAGATGGTTTACTTATGCATAGATTAATACAAAGATTTTTGTGAAATTGAATTAGGGACTCGTACGTCTATTTCAATTTCACAATTAAAACCAATTTTATATTAATTAATATATTATATATATATATATATATATATATATATATATATATATATATATATATGAGCAGCACCCCAAACATTTGGACAAATCGCCTCTGAGATGATGACCATCTCAGCCCACGCATTATGGACAAAACATGCATATGAGCTGTACCCCAATGATTCAGACAAATCACCTCAGAGATTGCCACACATAATGGACAAAACTTGCATATGAGTTGCACCCCAATCATTCAGGCAAATCACCTCAGAAATGATGATCATCTCAGCTGTGTCATGAAACATGGTACATTTCGTCCATCGTGTCCGTTTTTGTCCGAAAAAAAATTTGGCCATAAAATTTAAGGGGTGAATTGCCAAATTTTTGTGCGTGCCATAAATGATTAAGTAATTTGTTTAGGCACATACGCTTGTGGGTTGCACCCCCTAAAAGCCTAAGATTCCCGCATGTATCTTCTGTACCTGGCACCACACCCATTTTGCCCATTAACTATATTTCCACAGGTGCGGATGGACGGACGACGGACACATGACGGACGGTCGCCATGGCATTAGCTCACTTGGCCTATCAGACCAGGTGAGCTAATAAATGCTATTTCTAAAATTATTCCATTCATTTTTGATCCTCCTATTTCTATATACGCCCTACTCATTTCTAGCTAAATTCCGCCACATTTTCCCGACGTTTGAGATCGCTTTGTATACTCGGTATCCTGAATTCACAGAATCCCAGTTTGAAGGAAACTATACGGATAAATTGTTAAATATTTTGAAACTAATTTGATAGGGTGCTGTTTCTATGGTGTTTGTGTGCGTACGCGCGTGTGCGTGCGTGCGTGCGTGCGTGCGCGTGTTCATGTTCTGTTGTCCGCCCACACAGACGCATGCACCCACGCACGCACTCGCTCACGCATGCCCACATGTACGCAATAGACTCACTCACTCACTACTCACTCACTCACTCACTCACTCACTCACTCACTCACTCACGTACGCACTCATTCACGCACACACGCACGCAGGCATAAACATGCACACACGCACATTTCCCGGTGTCGTCACTGATAAATCCACATCTGTTTGTGATAGAAAGAGGTGCGGACTTAGTATTGCAAACACTGTCGCTTTTACACAAAATATCAGAAGAGTTTGTCATAGTTTTGGAAGCAGGGTCATATTTTCCACCATGTAGTAGGCCCTACCAGATCGTTTCAAAGGCGACTGGAGAAAATACGGTAACTACCTCATACTAAAGGCGATAGAGGCTACACGGACATCATCTGAAGTTGTTGAGCTAATGAGGTGCCTTGCCAGTGAAATCTCAAATGAATAAGTATTCATCTACAAAATGTATATAGTCAGTTCTAAGTGATTTGATGTACACCGAACTTTGTTAGTGCAAAGCCGACATGAAACCATACCAGAACATGACAGACAGGTATGATGTCATGTGATTAGTAATCCACATCTGTTTGTGACAGAAAGAGGTGTAGACTTACTACCACAAACACTGTGTCACTTTTACTGAGTTTGTCGTATTTTTGGAAGCATGTTCATATTTTCCACCATGTAGTAGGCCCCAACTTCCAGAACCTTTGAGCTAATGAGGTGCCTTGCCAGTAAAGTCTTAAAATAAATGAATAAGTGTTCATCTACAAAAGGTAGATAGTCATTTCTAAGTGATTTGATGTCCACAGGACTTTGTCAGTACAAGGCAGACATGAGGCCATACCAGAACATAACAGACCTGAATGACGTCATGTAATTAGTAAATGTGTTTTGAAAGCCAGTGTCAGCAATTTTTCAAAATAAACTGTAATCAAGTTTTATGTAGGGGAGATATTGAAAAGGTAAAATAACGCAAGCCTAAAAATAAAAGGAAACCATAGCCTAAAGACTAACTTAATTATGTTCCAAACAGTAGCCCTTATAAAATCGAAAATGGCGGCTGTTATGATAACAGAACAAGTTAGTAAATAAGTTAATATGTTCCCAAAACAAAAACAGAAACATGTTAGGTCGTAAGAAATGTTCTGTTGGATTGGAAGACATGGCCGCCTATGTCTTCCAATCATGTTATGTTCTAAATATTTAACAGAACGTTTTATTTTGTTTTGGAAATATGTTAAGTTATTTCTAAGCTGTAGGCTACTGTAACTTTCCATTTTTGTATGTTAGTGTAATGGTGTCTGAATATGGCTTATTGCATTCTTAATTCGCCTATATAATCAGGTGATCCGTCCAAGTAAAGGCAGAGAGATAAGAACTGTCTATGTTATACTTTGACCATTTGTGACGTCAACGGTTTTTGACAGCAAAAGATGTGACATCACCATATATTAACGTTTATGACGTCATCAAAATTGCGCTTACATTTTAGTCATCACGACTAGACCTCGAAAGACAAGCTAAGTTTTTCCTAGCGATTTTTCTGAGTATTTTCCAAGTTGTTGCGTGCATTAGCACTCATAAATAAGACGTGATTCAATCATGGGTTGTGAATTATCAAAGGTGTTCACAAGGCAGAATCGTGTAGCGCCGCTGAATAGTCCTCTGCATAGGCGCACCGTGAGCAAGTCCAAGCGGATCGGTAAGGAATATCATTAATAATTCGCTAAATGTTTTGTTTTTGTCTCCCCTAATAAGCAGATAGTGATACATAAGTATCACTTTTCCGATAACGACCGCGTCAACGTTCAGTTTATGCTATGGTTTTTTCCAAATAAGAATTCCGTCCGTAAAGAGTTATAGTATATTTCCATAAAATTGTATTGATTAGTTCTGTGCATTGTTAGAACTAGTCTGCATCAAAACGAACTCGATTTTCCAAATTTTACAGTATTTTTTACGCAGCTTGGACTTGTATTTTTAGACTTTAGCAAAAAAAATTGACCATCACTAAGGTTTTTTAAATGACAATTTACTCACTATATAAAGGGTGCTCGGATTTCCATAAAATTAACAGACGTGTTCTATATGATCATTAGGACTAGTGTGTGTATAAAATATTGTCAGTGGTTGAATGTTGATAATTTGATTTCAGGTTAAGGATTTTTGCTGCCGGATTTTTGCTTTTCATTAACAGGGGCTTAACTGATTTGAATAAAACTTGTCAGATTCGTTCTACACGATGATTGGAACTAGTCTGCATCGAAAAGAAATTAATGTTCAAAATTGTGCCATATGCTAACTGGGTTTGAACTTTGTTTATTTTAAGGCTGATTTTCCTCAAAGTTATACTTATTATGCTGCGGTTAAGGCTTTTCAAATGACAATTTCATCAACAAAGAGTTATCAGATTTCATTAAAAAGAAATTCACATATTTGTTGTAGCCTATATATATTAGGACTAGGTGTAGGAGGTCCTATCAAAAAATCTATTCCATAAAAATGCCCACACTTTTTCTGCGTTTTAACTTAGATAATTTTATGGTTTCAGGTTAAGGATTTTTACATTGGTTAAGGTTTTTTCAAACATTTACATCAACAAGGGCTTATCAGATTTGAATAATCTAGTGTGCATCGAAATGAAATTGATTTTCCAAAATTTTCCACCCTTTTACCGATTATTTTCTGACCCATTTGCATCCAGGTTAATTCCTTTCAAATGATAATTCAATGAACAAAGATTTATCCGATTTGATTAAAATTTCACAGATTTATTCTCAGATATGATGCCACATTGCCTGCATGACAAAGATGCTTATTATGTTGTGGTTTTTCAAATGACAATTTAATCAGCAAAGACGTGTCCAATTTAGATAACATGTTTTGGTTTGCAGTATAGGCTGCTTAGATGTAGCCTGCATCATATTAATCTTCTTAATTCTAAAAATGTTTCTAATTTTGTTCAGGCTTTGATTGTTTGTTTTCGGTCAGACTTGGTGTGCCAGTTGTTATTGGAAGGCTTTATGGTTCAGTCTCCAAGCTATGCTTCTAGAAATGCTTGCCAGTTGGGTAGTACCCTGGGCAAATTGATTCGACAAGTAGATTATCATTTCAAAAGAAGACAGTATGCGGTAGTCAATGATATCCTGTAACTATACATATAGTTTTGGTTCTATATATGTAAATGTATGGCATGGAAGTTATTTTTTTCACTGAATATTTAGTCCAGGGCAGGTCAGGTCCTGTGGCAGTACAAGAAGGCGAGATATTGGGCATCTTCTGATATCTTTTGTTGCGCTTAGCAAAATTTGTCAGCTTATATTTAGCGATTTGTTAACCATAATGGATCACGACTTGGGTACATGGTTGTATATGACAAGTGAATGCAGGATGGCGACAGTGATGTGACCAGGTCAAATGTCATGGTTACTCTGACCTTACTATTTGACCTTCGCCTTTTCAACATTATGCATTAACATCATTAACCAATCCTGAAATATAAGCTGAGAAGTACCGCTAAGCGTAAACAATTATCTCTATCTGTTTGTTTGCCTGTCTGTCTGTATGTATGTCTGTCTTACTATCTGTCTGTTGGTTAGTCGGTTTGTCGATTTTTTGTCATTTCTAACAGCCGGCTATGTCACAAATATAACGCGGCACACTAAATAAAAGTAATTAAAACAAAATAATCCATATTATATCGTAGAGTCGGGCAAAAGGAACTAAAACCACCTTATTCTGTTCTACAAAAGTCTACAACAGCAAGCATATTGCCAAGTCGGAAGACCAAAAGATTGTTGTATGTCTTTACCATTTAATGGGCATTCTGTTGACTATTTTGAAACTAATTTGACCGAGTGCTATTGCTTGGCTAGAGATGGGCGGGGCACAACTAAAACTGGAAAGGTCCATTCTGTAGGGCGAATTTGCTGTGACTAATTCTTAAATGCTTTGGCTTCCCTTGTTTTACGGTAATCGTCGGTGGAAGTGATCTGACCTGTCAGGTTATCTGCGCTTTTTATGACAAGTTCTTGAAAATGTTCACTGATTTGGAGCATTCGCTAATGTCACAAATGACTTAAGGTACCTCACGAAATGGGAAAAGGCCAGACAGTAAGCAACCAAATGGAGAATTTCAGTTATATCCATTGATCATATGACGTCATAATCAACTACGCGACGTGTATGCTGACGCTATAATGAATTGCGTAATGAATTACATAACTACCGGTAGATTCATCACGAACGCTTAATTGATGACGGATTACGTGTTGTTGTCCGTATTGTCTACTATTTAATAAACATACTTTTGAATATTTTGAAGCTAATTTGACTTGACGCTGTTGCAGCAACTGTGGCAGCAACAGCAAACAAATCAAATTACTTTTGAAATATTCAACAGCTTACCTGTATAGTTTTCTGGAAATTGATAGTCGGGAAGTTCAGGGACCGATTGATCCGAATGGACCCAACACGGCAGAAGTGCGGGTGGAGATTAGCTAAAGATGGACGGGGCATAGCTAAGTGTGTAGTGGATCTAGAATTTAACCAACATTCTGTTGAATATTTGGAAACTAAAGTGGCTGTGAGCTGTTGTTACAATAGTCAGCAACAGCCAGCAATCAAATTAGTTATCAAAATATTCAACAGCTTACACTGAAATTTAGATTCTGGGAATTCAAGTTTCAAATTGATTACAATACACATAAAACGTGAGTGGCGCTTAGCTAGAAACCCTGATAACATGTAGACGTTGGGCCAACATTGGAAACAGGTTGGCAGATCGCAGTTGGCATTACAACGTTGGCCCAATGTTGGCTGTATCACTTGTTTGCCAAATATTGGCCAACGTTATGCCAACGTTGGGCCAGCATTGGAAATTTCACATTAAGTAAAACAAAACCAACTTAATATTAAATTTTCATTAAATTGTTAAATTATTCTCTCTGGTGTGCTATTTGAAACATATTCATAGATTTATGCCCATTGGCTCAACATTGGCCCAATAACGTATTGCCATCGTTGGGCCAATGTTGGGCCGATGAGAAAAACCACGTTGGCCGAACGTAGTGGTAAACGTTGGGCCAACGTTGGGCCAACGTTTGCTCGCTATCACGGAATATGCGGTGCATAGCTAGAAATGGGCGGGGCTTAGCTAGACATGATGGGGCATCGCTATAAATGGGTGGACCTTAGCTAGAAATGGGCGGAGCATATCTAGAAAGGGGCGGGGCATAGATAGTTAGGGGCGGTGCATAGGTAGAAATGGATAACTTGATCCCTGATCTCCCTGACTATCAATTCCCAGAAAACTATACAGGTAAGCTTTTGACTATTTTGACACTAATTTGTCTGCGTGTTGTTGCTGCCATAGTCTAGTCAAATTAGTTTCAAATTACTCAACAGCATGTTTATTAAATAGTAAAACATACAATTCATACAACAACGCTTCAGTCCATCATCAATTAAGCGTTCGTGACGAACTTAGCCACGCCATTCGTGACGCAATTGATTATGCCGTTATCCTACAAGTCACCTAGTTGATTATGACGTCATATGATTGATGGATAAACTGGAATCCATTATGAAAACATGCTGCATCATGGGAATGCATTTCCACGTTTATGTTTTATCAATAATAATCCAACAACATAACATAGAGACCAGGAGGTAAATTCATCGTGACAATACCAACAACTGAAGGGGCGCATATCTAATTAAACTCCACCCACGTATTATGCATGTTAGAATCCTGAATTCCAAGAAGATAAACTTCAAGGTAAGCTACTGAACATTTTAATAACTAATTTGGTAATACAAATTTCAGTAAGTTTCAAACATTTTGAAACTAATTTGACTGGGCCATTGCCGCCTGTTAGTTTCAAAATATTCAACAGAATGTTTATTAAATTGTAGATTCATCACAGAAATACAATTCAAGCACTATAGTGATGGACTTTTCAAATTTTATGAACGAGCTACATGTCATTATGATTGTGACGTCAGCTAACATGTGATGTACTTGATTATGACGTCAGACATTTGAGTGGCAGATCAGTTCCCTCCATTTAGTGTTTATGTGCCTGAGACAATATATCACTGGGATCTGTGTGGGTGTATATAAAACACAATGTTTAATCCTTTGAACATCAAATTTATTCGATTTCTCATAGAAAATGTCCATTTGTACACCAAAAGAAGACTATTTTCGAAAATTTACCAGAGGAATCAATTGGCTCGGTTATCGAGCCAGCCATTCCAGTGGTAAATTTACAAAAATAGTTTTCTCTTGGTCTGCAAATGGACCTTTCTCAAGACCACTGCTGACGTCTTTTTCTGGCTCATATGAGTGTTAAAAGGTTAATCATTCATTCTGTATCGTGTCAGGTGTGGATAATTCTGATGTCTCCTCTAAACTCAACAAATGTGATGATGGACAAGAAGAGGCGACTATCATGCTCTCCAGGAACAGTGATGGACAATCTTTATTCAGCATTACAAGCATGGAGATACCGGTTTTTGATAACGATAGCGGTGACCGTGGTAACTCATCTTTAAGCTTCAAGAATCCTGATATCAAAAGTTACCGATCATATCACACGCCGCCTTCCTCTCACGCACTTAATCTAGTTAAGCCAAGCGAGCTTCCTATAGTTAATTACATAGACACTCTCAGTGAGCTTCCTATACTTAATTACATAGACACTCTCAATGAGCTTCCTATACTTAATTACATAGAAACTCTCAGTGAGTCTCCTATGCTTAATTACATAGACACTCTTAAGCGCAAGAATGATGGCACTTCAATATCGCAGCTGTGCTCCACATCCTCCGTTGCAGATACTATCGCTACAATATCAGGTAACGATTGTCTCACACCATTGTCAGATCAAGAGCGACGTGTGGCCAAGCGAAATCGACCCTATGCTACAAAACGCCGTCGTGTCCTTTCGCCCTGGATCCAGACTGTCATCGGCGAAATACTTGTTCCTGGAGCATTTGAGAAGGGTAATGGCATTGTAACAGAGATTGCAAGTGAAGTTACAGATACACATAAAATTTGCAAACCCCCTAAGGCGGCTAAACGGCCAAGACGCCCAATGCAGCCAATGATTATGCCTACAGGACATAACTACCTCAAACAGAGCGCTACACGGTCAACTAGAGTCTGTCAGCAAGGGATGAAGAAATGTCTCAGTGAAGAACAACGGCATTAGCAATAGTGGCTGTGTTAGGGTATGTGCGGTGAAGAAAGCCAGCATTAGCAGTAGTGGCTGTGTTAGGGTGTGCACGGTGAAGAAAGACAGCATTAGCAGTAGTAGCTGTGTTAGGGTGTGGGGTGAAGAAAGACAGCATTAGCAGTAGTGGCTGTGTTACGGTGTGTGCAGTGAAGAAAGACCGCATTATCAGTAGTGGCTGTGTTAGGGTGTGTATGGTGAAGAAAGACAGCATTAGCAGTAGTGGCTGTGTTCGGGTGTGTGTGGTAAAGAGAGACAGCATTAGCAGTAGTGGCTGTGTTAGTGTATGTGCGGTGAGAAGTGACAGCATTAGCAGTAGTGGCTATGTTAGCGTGTGTGTAGTTAAGAAAGAGAGCATTAGCAGTAGTGGCTGTGTTAGGGTGTGTGCTGTGAAGAAAGACAGCATTAGCAGTAGTGGCTGTGTTAGGGTATGTGCGGTGAAGAGAGATAGCATTAGCAGTAGTGGCTGTGTTAGGGTGTGTGTGATGAAGAAAGACAGCATTAGCAGTAGTGGCTGTGTTCGGGTGTGTGTGGTAAAGAGAGACAGCATTAGCAGTAGTGGCTGTGTTAGTGTATGTGCGGTGAGAAGTGACAGCATTAGCAGTAGTGGCTATGTTAGCGTGTGTGTAGTTAAGAAAGAGAGCATTAGCAGTAGTGGCTGTGTTAGGGTGTGTGCTGTGAAGAAAGACAGCATTAGCAGTAGTGGCTGTGTTAGGGTATGTGCGGTGAAGAGAGATAGCATTAGCAGTAGTGGCTGTGTTAGGGTGTGTGTGATGAAGAAAGACAGCGTTAGCAGTAGTGGCTGTGTTAGGGTGTGTGCTGTGAAGAAAGACAGCATTAGCAATAGTGGCTATGCTATCGTGTGTTCGGTGAAGAAAGACAGCATTAGCAATAGTGGCTGTGTTAGGCTGTGTGCGAATACAGACTGGGGGTGATGTTGTGAATGGTCGAGATGAGTGGAGTGAGGATAGGTCTTGAAGATTAGGGTTAGGATTATTGAGGCAGAGTCTGGTGAGGGTAGGTTGACATATTAGGGGTTATGATTATTAAATATGGGTGGAGAGTGGAATGAGTGGGAGTATGGCTAAGTTGGGGTGTAGTGGGGGTGTGTAGTGGTGGAGGTGGAGGTGGGGGAGTGGCTATTGTGATTATCCAGGCGCATGCTATGAAGGGTGGAGAATGGGTGTAGTTGGTGAGGTAGGATTGCAGATTTTGGTTAGGATTATGCAAGCGTAGTGGGTGGGTGTGGTTTGAGATGCATATTAGGGTAGTGGGTGTGGTGTGGTTTGAGATGCATATTAGGGTAGTGGGTGGGTGTGGTTTGAGATGCATATTGGGGTAGGAATATTAAAGCACATGCTGTAAAGGGTGGAGATGGGCGAGATATGCTTGCGAATTGGGTGGGGTGGGTGGTTTGGTTGGTGGTGGTATTAGGGATCTGTATGCACGAGGTAACAGGCATGGGATGAGCGTATATTGGATATGAGAGGGTGGGGTTGGGGTAAGGATTTTAAATTTAGTTTAAATATTGATTTATTTCTTTTTGTAATGTATATATTTGCAATAAAATCTTAAAAAGCTATAGCCGTTGTATATTAAGATGATCACCATATAAAATAGAACGTACTGTGGACACAGTGCAAGTCAGTATCTTGATCTCATGGAAGACATACAGGAAAAGCGCTGGCAAACTATTTACAACGTAGTTAACAGGTTACAATGTGTGGTTGTGCTTTTAGTCTAAATGATTTCTTGAACATTAAGAAAATTCAAGATGGTCATCGAACAAATTTCAGACCAATAACTTTTCTGTAAGGAAGTTCTGAGGCTGATCACCCTAAAATCCTCCCACCCAACATTGATTAACATTGGTCAAATGGTTAATGAGAATAAGTGTTCCGGAGAAAGTTGACGGACTGACCGACTGACTGACTGACCGTCCGTCCAACCAACAGACCATCCAACTGACAGGCAGGCCATACAGACAGACAGACAGACAGACAGACAGACAGACAGACAGACAGACAGACAGACAGACAGACAGACAGACAGACAGGCAGGCAGGCGGGCAGACGGATAGTCGGACGGTTGGTCTCCTAAATTTCGGCCCAATATGTTCAGCAGTTCTGGAGAATTCATTTTCGCTAAAACTAGGTTAACTATTTCTAAAAATCGGCCAAAAGTCAAGATGGCCACAGGCCAAATTGGCCAATCGGTTTCCTTTGAACAAACTTGGACCCTCATGCCCTAAGGATGCTTCATGTCAAATATACTTGAATTGGGCCCAGATGTTCTCGAGAAGAAGACATTAAAAATATCCCATTGCTTTAGTGTGGGAGTTTTTGGCGAGAAAAAGATCCAAGATGGCCGCTAAACTGTATATTCGACAGTTTCGAAAATGGCAAATATGACATCAAAATACCCAAAAGCCTATACAAAACCAATTTCGGCTTCAAAATCTATCAAATAAAAATATCCAATATGAACATCAAGCGCGCTACATTTTGATTGGTCCACGGCGGCCGTGTTTTTTAAAGTTTAAACTTCCTTTGAACAAACTTTAAATGGCCATTATTCCCTAATCATATCTGCCAAATGTAGTTTGGATCGACCAGTCGGGTACCGGCTGTACCAGCTAAGCTGGGTAGACGCCGCCCGTCCTGGATTCGTTCCATAAACACGCCCCCACCCCCACCCACCCCCCCCCCCCCCTGGGTAGAGCTATAAGCGTATATGAGCCTATGAGAGAGATCGCGCTGTAAAAACGACTACGTTCGTTAAAGCGCATAGCGCGCGCTTAATACTATTTTTGACAGAGCGCGTATTTTACGACCAAGATAGGATGGCGCTTCTACTGTACCGAGTGGGTATATTGTAATCCTTTTTTTATTACTTGTTCCCGCCGAAGTTGGCATTAATCAAGACCCGAATTCGACGGGCTTTCCGAATCTATAAACTATTTCAAAATCGGTTAGGAAATGGCTGAGTTATCCACGGAAAATCGACTGCGTTATTATTAGCTACGCACTGATTGGCTATTGCTCGACCGATGATTGGTTGGAGACTGCGCCTATGACGTCACAAGTAGTATAAAAGGAGACGAAATCCAGAACTCGAGAGCACCCTCGGACAGGGGGCGAATGGGTTGGATCTGTATTCAGGCTACTACCAGCAAGACAGACATTAAGCAGATGACTTCGGTCTCGAAGGTTTCTCTTCCATAGCCACTGCAGTAATCCAACCCACCACACTAAAGCAATTTTGTATCTCCCGTTTGTGCGGGAGCATTTTTGGAACTTTCGAATAGCCACAGCGATGTTCTTTGGTGGATGACTCGCCGGATCTGCTGGCCACGCCAAAAAGTGGTTATTCAACTGTCCCCACACTGATGTCGTGCAGGTTTATCTAAACTTTTTGACCGCAGCAAGTAAACTTTGCCCGGTACGTCTTAAGAGCTAACTGATGTACCCCGCACCGTTAAGCTTAGTTATGTATCTTCATCCGTATTTTAAAAAAACCTGCTTATGATTGGGTTGTTGGTAACTTCCATCCGTACCATCGGTGTACGGGAACATTCGTCTTAGCAGTAATGTTATTGTATCTCTTACCGACTACTCGTTAGACATTCTATATTGTGATTACAGTCCTAAGTTTTATCCGTTCCCGTCATGGACTGCTTGCAGGAATCATGTTTGCGGAAACCGGCATGCGGGAACTTTCCAGCTTCCAGAGAATGCATCAACTCATGTCAAACCAAGGATGACGTATCAATTTCAGTAATGCGATAGCCCATGCTTAAGAATGGCTACCGATTCTTCGATTAACTATACTTAACATTTTAATTATTCCGTTAATTACATCTTTAATAAATATACCTTATCTGTATAAACGGTCCCGATGACTAAAAGGCACCGTAACGGTCTTAGGACCGCTAGTTATAATTTCTGTATCTGTTTATAGTTATTCTTATTTTTCTGTAAGGTGTTTTTACTAACCGCACCGTAGTAGGTTCCTCAACTGTACTTTATATATTATTCTGATCATTTTACATTGTATTGTTAACTTGGGTAGTTTTATATATGGCAAGTAGCCATACGTTTATATGTTTTGTTTATTTATAGAAAAATATAGGACTGCAGTGCACGTAGGAAACACTATACAGCAACACTTATATATGTAGCACCTTCTCCCACCACCAAAAATTTTTCACTGAGGTCGCTGTCCGTGCTATAACTCTGTTTAGCCCGGCATGCTACCGACTAAACCATTTCTATTCAGCTCGATAGGATAGGTTCAAAATGATTAGACACACTTTCTTCGTTAAGAAATCTGTAGTATATTCTTCTCTTCCGGCAGTGCGATAATATAGCCCCGCACTCCGGTAAGACTCATAACTCTAAGATTTTGTCTCTCTTCATGCTCCACTCGGTCTTGTGGCTTCTTAATTGTTTGGATGTCCCGATCCGCACCATGGGCTGATCCGACTTTGGGAAACTATTGGGGTTTCCGAGTGGTGATGGCCAGGGTGTGGTGTCACATACATTTCCCTTGTATCTTCGGATACTTAGTAGTTAGCACTTTTGCCAATGTAAGAAAGCACTGCGAAAACATATTAATTATTATTTTATTTGCTGAACAAACCTCCCGCACTGCAGTGCAAAGCATGGCAACTTGTATATAAACCTAATGACAGGTTAAACGGTTAGTTCCATAGGACCGGTGACGGGCGAGATACATATCCTCACCGAATTCCATAACAATGTCTGGACATGATATTTAGATCTGCCACGCCCTTGCGGGAAGGACATTTACGGTGGGTATTCATCTCTCTCACCCCCACCATAACGATAGAACAATGGTCTAATAACGCTTTCGTGAAAAGTAACCTATGTCTTGTAACGTTTTATGTGGTTATGGAGCGGGATGTCCGGATTCTTATCCAGGTCGGAGATCTTACTAAGCAACATATATGAGCGCTGTCTTCAGTATGGATGTCTTAGGGCATCAGTTCTCAGTGACCGCCGTGTCTAATAGCTAGGTAGATACCAGCCATTTGCGGCCAAAAATAGTTCTTGTTTCAAAAACAACTAAAAGCTAATTAAGCAAAGCAGAAGGCCAGCATAAATAAAGTGGCAACTACTAATTCAGCATACTAAGAATCACATAAGACGGTGACGAGGGAATCCATCGGAAATCACCCGTCCCGTCTTCACGTAAAACAGCACGTAACCATATAGTCATAATCTCACTAGGTATGGCCTTTTCTTTCTTAAGCATTTTTTGGGTGAAATATTAGAGTGGGCCCATTTTTGCCTACTACTCTTCTCCCGCTTTAAGCAGTGGCGACACCTTCCCGAGACGGAGGCCCGTTTTTGTTACCCGCAGGGCAGTCTCGTACAAGGTCTGTCACCCCGAGACCGGATGCTAACCAGCGTCATCATTTGTGTAATGGGTCTGTTTATACCGAACAATAATTATAGAGAGCTATACTGTCCTAATTTTGATTAAGAACACCATCGTTCTACCGTGTACACAGATCATTGGCGCACAGGCCGATGAAGCGGCATCAAAACTTCGACAGTATAATATCAAGGAGAATTTCAAATATTCTCTTACCTACATATTCCCGCACGAGATCGACATGGGCTGGAATACACTCTTACAGACAAGACACAGACGCATGTATAAGATCACGCGCATATAGGGATGCTGTTCTAGGAAACAGAATTAAAAACATATATTTCTGTCTTTCGCATCAGCAACGAATATTCATCAGCATCAACCCGCCGCCATTGCGTAGATATTGCCTAAGTTTGTGATCAACCACGTGCTTTCACAACATAGAACCACGTCGCTATCACTTCTATTTCCAGTAAATTGGATCAAAGGCTTTAAACACAAGAGCCTTCCAAAATGCGCAACTACCACGGCGTGATGGAGGAGGTGAGAGGGGTGAGTCGGGGAAATTGCCTCTGACGTCACCACGCTCTACGACACCCCCATGGGCACTCCAGCCTGAAATTAAAACAGGCAAGTTTTTAAGCATCCAATCTGTAAAACCGCCTCACGCTGATTAAAAGGTGAGCTTCCGCAGGAATAAGTAGTTCCAAGTTTTTACGTTGATCAGAGACTTGTTTTTCCATCGAGTAGGGACGAAAGTGATATACATTTCCTCTATAATTATAATTACTCCCTTTACACGGAAGGAAAACTTCATATGACTCCCGGTTTAATAAATCAAAACATTCCTTATAGGGCATGGCCGAATCACCCTGGAACTTTCGAGTGTGGTCATCCTCCCTCCTGTGACGTCACCAAAAAGTATAGAAGGAAGTGATTGTGCACTGAAACTTCGTCTTCCCGTCAAAACTCGACACAAGGGAAGAACAAGCATTAGGCTACTTTCGTGTAGCAAACCAAATTCTGCTGTTTATTTTATTATTATTAATTTATCACTTCTGTTATATATTACTTGGTCTGGAAAGTTATGAAGAGCTAGGAAAAATTAGATCAGGTTAGGCAGTCCGCACCGCCATTAATATGCGGAAATAAGATGTCACTTGCCGAGGACCTTGCCTTGTCCGACAGTTCTGAGGAGTTGACGCCAGCACCAGCTGGAAAGAAATATCCGTGTTCAGCATTTCAGCTCAATGGACAGCCATGTAGATACGCTTTCTCCTGTAATTCAGACTTAACATTGCATGTTAATCATGATCATCTTATGCAGAGAGCTTTTTGTATGGACTGCAAATACCTTTATACCACTACCCATTACGGTATGACCCACGCGTTGACGGATAAACATCGTATGCTTGTAGTTACATTACAGCCTGGTGAACAAAGTAAAAACGTTGAAGTGCTAGCCACTCATTTTAAAACTGGACTTCCTATTAATGTGCTTCCTACGAGGAAGATGGCCTAAACTAAATGTACGAAACGGCGACAATCAGATTTCCCGCACTATCGACCAGCAACAGTAACCGCCACATCCGCAACACAGCACGCCTTGACCCACTACGCCACCATCGCCACCATCATGATGGAACCAGCAGCATCATCAGCACCGGCAGCAACTGCAGTGACGGTACCAGCACCACCTGCAGTTTCGACTCCGGCAGCACCTGCAGCAATGCCACCGTCCGCATAACACACGACATCAGCATCAGCATGAACCACAACAGTGATGTCAGCAGTCACCATGCCACTGCCACTTCGCACGTCACATCATTTCCGGCACCACCAGCGCATCTATGGATTCATCAGCGCCATCTTCTAGCTATAGCCTTCCAGAGATGAGCATGTATAGTAGTGATATGGCAGCAGAGGATCACTTGCTGCATCCGTCCTGTACAAGACGCGGTACCCAGACTTGCTGGGGGAACTTCGCCGCAGATGTTTGTGGAGACTATTGCCGAGGTTGCAGCAGGCTTTATCAGTAGTTGTGCGAAACACGGAAGTCATTATTATGTTTATTTTTTAAATACTTTTATTATTTATTATATATGTTTTTAAAATCGAAACCCAGTCCCTTTTCTGACTACCGTCATCCTACACCGCTGCACAATATTCCTGCATAGCTGTGTCTCACCATAAAATAATCGCTGCAGATTCCTAGCTGTGTTGTAAACACGTCCTGTGCGACGTAGGTACACCACACACCGTAGCAAATATGTCTAAATCCCGTCATGCAGTCTCAGCTATGCTGGGGCTGCCTGATGAGCTAGCCTTTTTACTTTATTATTATATCTTATTTTTCTTATTATTTTTAAGCCCCACATCAATATGACGGGGTGGATTTGGGGGCAGCGAGAGCTGCTTGTGTGGAATCAGCACTGTATTCATCCTCTCATATAATAGGGATGCATACCACTAATATATATATACATATCTATGTGCATTCCTTTATTTACCCGGGATGCACTATGTGATTAAAGAAACCAATCTGTGATACTCTGTAGGGTGTAATTATATAATAAATAATCTGTATACGTCTTTCTGTATTGTAATTGTGGTATGTTGGAGCTTGGGTGTTCTCTGTGGAAAAATAATTATCCGCACCCAAGAGAAAACCCATGCGAGCTATTGTTTAGGAATCATCGTCTAAATAATTAATAAATAAAGCATGCACCAAGAAATAAACACAAAACAAAAAATGAAAAGACCTGGAAAAATAATTCAAGGTCAAAAATTAAAATCAATGGTATGCCTCCCTCCCAAACTCTTTCGCACCCTATGTGCTCTGTCACTAGTCCTCTCAGGCCACACGCCTACCCAGGAAGTCTATAATTCCTGCCTAGCGCGGTTCCGTGCACTCGATCCGCGACGTGTGATCGTTTGCCATTGATGTCAAACTAGGAGAGGGTGGTGTAGTACTGATCAACCAGAAGGGTGCCGGCCATCCCAGCAAGGCTGGGTACGGACCGGCCATGCCGAATTCGTTCTGGAGCGCACCCCCCCCCCCCCCCTGGGTAGAGCAATAAGCGTATGTAAGCCATATACGAGAGGTTTTGTAGCTCGCCGGGTAGTGTCGGGCCGTTCCGGTGTAGTATGTCGACTCGCCGCGCCACAAGTGCACGACGAGTGATGACGCTGGTTAGCATCCGGTCTCGTGGTGACGGACCTTGTGCGAGACTGACTTGCGTGAAACAAAAACAGGCTCCTAAGGCCCGTGGAACTCAATCGTTCCGGTGGGGCCATGCGACCATCGTCGCGAATAGTAAACACAACTGTCTCATCCCACGAGTTTGTGTCACCAGTATGCCTGTCCATAGCAATTTCGTGATCCATGGAAGATTTGATTTGGTGACCTACAAATGTAAGTCTATACAATGAGTTTACCTAAACAATTATAAATATGCTAGATAACACTACAGAATTATTATCCCCTCACACTGTGGAGTCCAAGGAAATGAGGAAGCAGACAAGATGGCAAAGGTGGGTGCAGAAGAGAATCAGACAGAAAACTTGGTTACCCATACAGAGATGAAGACTATCATCAAGTCACTCTATAGAACACCTCAATCAGAAGATGCCTACCATCATCTCTCGAGGCCAGAGCAAGTGACCATTTTTCGTCTCAGAACTGGACACAACTGACTAAACCAACACATGTACAGGCGGTTCCACCTTACGGCATCGCCCGCTTGTCCTTGTGGAGAAGTACAACAGACCACAGAGTACATACTTCAATGTTGCAGTACGTATCAGCTGCTGAGAGAAGAGACCTGGCCTTTGTCAACCTCTTTTCTTGAAAAGCTGTATGGGCCTGTGGAAGAACTGCAGAAAACCACAGATTTCATCTTGAGAACGGCTCTCCAAGTGTGATACCAGCGATCGAAAAGAAGAAGAAGACACTACAGTAAGAGCATACGAAAATACGAGACATATATAGACAGGTAGATGAACGTTTAAACATGGGGCTCCCGGAGGTACCACACATACTCGTAGGTCCGCAGAGGTATCCCCGCAAGGGAGGCTCCCATACACGAGCTTAACTAGTTAACTTATTAAAAGTTATTATACATCTAAGCTGAAAGGAAGAAGGTTGTCTCGGACGAAAAGTGATGTGCCTCACGCGGGCACTACTCCTAGTGCAAGTTTTGGGTGAGGAGTATTATCCTGGTATGGACCGTTGTCGAGGCAAGTGCCTCGCACGGGTCTCCGTCTTGGGAAGGTGTTGCCACTGCGTAAAGCGGAAGAAGAATAGTAGGCAAAAATAGGCCTACCCTAATATTT
The DNA here is from genome assembly GCA_034401795.1 of Chaetoderma sp. LZ-2023a. Classification (NCBI taxonomy): domain Eukaryota; kingdom Metazoa; phylum Mollusca; class Caudofoveata; order Chaetodermatida; family Chaetodermatidae; genus Chaetoderma; species Chaetoderma sp. LZ-2023a. Next base: position 189,797,926 of record CM067359.1, read on the forward strand.
TAATCAAAAATGCTTTAGAAAGAAAAGACCATACCCAGTGAGATTATGACTATTAGGGATGTGCACTGTTTTACGTGAAGACGGGACGGAGGATTCCCGATGGATTCCCTTGTCACCGTCTAATGTAGTTCTTGGTTTGCTGTATTAGTAGTTGCCACTTTATTTCTGCAGGCCTTCTGCTTTGCTTAATTCCTTTCAGTTGTTTTTAGAACAAGAATTAGTTTAGGCCACAACTGGCTGATATCTACCTAGCTATTAGACACGGCTGTCGTGGAGAACAAATGTCCCAAAGACACCAATACTAGTGACAGTGCTCATACATGTTACGTAGCAGGATCTCCGAACTGGATAAGAATCCAGACATTCCGCCCTGTAACCACATAAAACATTACAAGACATGGATTACTTTTCACAAAAGCATTATTAGACCATTTCTCCTATCGTTATGGTGGGGGTAAGAGAGGCGAATTCCCACCGTAAATGTCCTTCCCGCAAGGGCGTGGCAGATTTAAATATCATGCCCAGACTTTTAAACAGAATTCGGTGGGAATGCGCATCTCGCCCGTCACCAGGTCCTATGGAACTAACCGTTTTACCTGTCATTAGGTTTATATACAAGTTGCCAGTTTTGCACTGCGGTGCGGGAGGATTGTCAGTAAATAAGATAATAAGATAATAATTAATACATGTGTTTTCACAGTGCTTTCCTACATTGGCTTAAAGTGCTAACGACTAAGTATCCGAAGACATACAGGAATGTGTATGTGACACCACACCCTGGCCATCACTGCTCGGAAACCCCAATAGTTTCCCAGAGTCGGATCAGCCCATGGTGTGGATGGGGACATCCAAACAATTAAGAAGCCACAAGGCTGAGTGGAGCACGAAGAGAGACACAATCTTACTTATGAGTCTTACCGGGGTGCTGGGCTAGATTATCGCAATACCGGAAGCGAAGAGTATATTACACAGTATGTATTGAAGAAAGTGTCTCTAATCATTTTGAATCTATCCTATTGAGCTGAATAGAAAAGGTTTAGTCGGTAGCATGCCAGGATACACAGAGTTATAGCACGGACAGTGACCTCAGTGAAAAATTATTGGTGGCAGAAGAAAGTGCTGCATATATAAGTGTTGCTGTATAGTGTTTCCTACGTGCACTGCAGGCCTATATTTTCTACAAAACATATGAACATATGGCCACTGGCCATGTATTTACATAATCTAAACACAACAATCAATACGGTGTCAAATGATCAAGATATATATAGCAGTAAAGGTTAACGAACCTACTATAGTGCGGTTAGCAACTCATTGAGGAAAATGAGAATAATTATCAACAAATACAGAAATTATAACTAGCAGTCCTAAGACCGTTACAGTTCCTTTTAGTCATCGGGACTGTTGTCGTGGATACAATATAATTAACAAAACCTATATAGAGAAATAATTAAACTGTGAAGTATAGTTACTTGAATACTTGGTAGTCATTCCTAAGTTAGGCTACCGTGTTACTGAAATTGATACGTTAATCTGTAGTCGACGTGAGATGATGCACTCTCTGGAAGCTGGAAGGTTCCCGCAGGTTGGTTTCCGCAAGCTGTTTTCCGCAAACAAGACTTCCGCAAGAACACTCATGGCTGGAGTGCATCGCTTAGTGCTGTAGGCCTAAAATGTCTAACGCGCAGTCAGTAAAAGATACGATAGTACTACGTGGTGAAGAGAGTTCCCGTACACCGATGGCATGGATGGAAGGTGTAAACAACCCGTCACTAGCGGGGGTTTATCAGAGGTTGACGAGGATACAAAACAAGGCTTCAAGGTGCTGGGTACGTCAGCCAGCTCTGAAGACGCACCGGGCAGAGTTTACTGCGGTCGAAAGTCGAAAGAACCAACACAATATTAGTGCGGCGGTGATTGAAATACCACTTTTAGGCGTGGCCGGCAGATCCGGCGAGTCATCCATCAAGGCACATCCTGTCTCTACATCTGTGGACTCACATATTCAGGCCGTAAAGGCCTCACCGCAAATTTGTGTTCCGAATGTAGATGTTAGTATTCGTGAACAGTTATCAGAAGTTCCAAATTACTCCTGTACGTAGGGAGGCTACAAAATTGTGTTTACTGCGGTCGGTTGGCTACTGGTAGCTACGGGAACGCGATGGAAACTGAAGTCATATGCGTAATATCTGTCGATCGCAGCTAGTACAGGTCTAACCTGTTCGGCCCCTGGCCAACGATGCTCTCGATCACTGGATCGCTTCTCCTTTTATGCTTCTCGTGACGTCATAGGCGCAGACTTCATCCAATCATCGTTCGAGCAAGAGCCAATCAGCGCGCAGCTAATAATAGCACAGTCGAACGTTCTAGAACATTCTAGAAGCTTTACGTCCACGTGGTTATGACGTCACTGCAATATTTTGAAGATAATCATGAAGAGTTTTCCCTGGATAACTCAGCCATTTCTCAACCGATTTTGAAATGGTTTATAGATTTCAAAGGCCCGTTGAATTCTTGTCTTGATGATTGCCAGACTTGTACGGGAACAGCAACTAATAAGGATTACAGGGTACCATCTTGGTACACTAAAAGCGCCATCTAGGTCGTAACTACGCACTCCATATAAACAGCACCCTAGCGTGCATGTGCATCATGCGTTTTAACGAACGTAGTCGTTTTTCGATACACTCTCTCTCCCATAGGCCTATATACGCTTATGGCTCTACCAGGTTAAAGTGGTTAGGGACAATCTCTTCGTTAGGAGACATATAGTGTACGCCTCTTTTCCGGTTGTTGCGGTAATGTAACCAGCCCCGTACTCCGGCAAGGTTGTGTAAAATTGATCAAATACCTATAGGGCCTCGTATATATTAAGTTAATGTCTCTTTCCACGATCCACTAGCCGCATGGCTTCTTAATTGTTTGGACGTCACATCAGTACTTTGATCTGATCCGACCATGGGAAACTATCAGAGGTTTCCGAGCGGTGATGGTTAAAGTGCTGATTTAAGTACATCTCCCCCGTATCCTCAGATACGTGTTAGCTAGATAACCCCGCCAATGAAGGAAAGCACTACGAAAACATATAGTTATAAATGTGAGTTTGATAGGTTTATTTACCGGCCTGAAGTGCATATCTGGGCACATTGGAACCTAATCCTAATGACAGGTCAAAAGTTAGATCCGTAGGAAACGGTGGCGGACGAGACGCACATCTCTATCCAACTCATCGGAGTGACTGGGAAGGATCTTGGAATCCGCCACGCCCTCACGGGAAGGATGCTCACGATGGACATTCGCCTCGCTAGCCCCACCTTAGTGATATGTCAGTGATCAAACTTGCTTATGTGAAATGTAGCCATCCATGGAGGTAGATGCTCTTTCAAAGCGACCTATGGGAAGCTAGGCGTCTCCGCCCATTGGACAGCTGGATCAAACTTGCTTATGTGAAATGTAGCCATTGTCCAGGTGATGTTTTATGTGGTTGCAGAGCAAGGTACCCAGATTTTCATCAAATTCGGATGCATTGCGATGTAACATGTGTGCATACTGTCCGTGGAGGTAGATACTCTTTCGAAGCGACCTAGGGAAGCTAGGCGTCTGGGCGCATTTGACAGCTGTATCTAATGATAGGTAGGAATCCCTGCCACTTGTGGCCAAAGCTAGTTTTCGTTTCTAACACCTAATTGGTAGGTTAGACTGGAGCAGAAGGCCCGTATAAATAAAGCGACATCTACCAATACAGCATCTTGGAACTACATAAGACAGTGACATCGGAATTCTTTGGAAATCGCTCGTTCTGCCTTCACGTAAACCAGTACACATCACACTAATTATGGCTTCACTAGGATTTTTCCGTACTTAGCATTTTCTGATGAACAAAAGAGTGGCCCTTTTTGCCAACTCTTCCTCCGCTTCGGCATTGAAGGCATTTTCCTGTGACGGAGGCCGCGCGATGCACTCGCCTCTTGCAACAGTGAGAATTCCTGTGATGGAGGCCTATGTGAGGCACCGTCCTTTCGCACCATCATGAAATATTCTATATATGAAATATGCAGCAATAATGTTCTCTCTGTGTATGTTGGGGGTATATTAACTTATATGAAGTTACTCAGTGATCTCCTATGCAGATGCTTCTCTTGCAAGGATAGCTCTGCGGATTCAAGAATCTGTGTGGTACCTCCGGCGACACCACGCAGAAAAGACACCAGCTAGCTCTATATTGTATATTATTGTGCTCATTTTACTGTCAAACAATTCACCCTGTTTGTGTAGTACTTATTTATATTCTTAGTATATTATTCTAATTATTCCATTCTCTAAGTTAGTATGGATAGACACAGCAGTGACACAAACAGTTGGGATGACACTGTGTGGTTCCATCTCAGCGGCAATGGTCGCACGGCCCCACCGGAACATCAGTGTTCCACCAGCTCTAGAAGTCGGTCTATGTACTCCACGGAGAGACGGCATATGGGAACCGCAACCCCGAGATCCGCAGATAACCAGCCATCCCGGTCATTGTGCACTTGCAGGGCAATGGGCGGATATTTAACGGTGAACTAGCGCGTACCTCCGCGAGCTACATTAAGCATGTAAACTCGCCCGCAGTGGATGCTGTATCATAATCTTCTCGCGATTGATTCTATTTCGTTACATAGTTCTGGGTCATTTGGAATAATGTTTGAGTCAATTAGCACAGAACAATCTATGATGAGCTGGTTTAATGTGTTAATGTCTCTAATGATAGTAATCCAGTTCTGATAGTTAAGCGTAGATCTAATTAATGTTTTGTGTTCTAAGAGATGACTCCGTCTGTGCGAGAGCAAGGCATTGTATTTTACCAGCATATGGGCATAGTTCTCAGGTTCGAGCTGACAAAGTGGACATGTAGGGTCGATTTCGTTTTGGTTGAATTTGGCAAGATTTGCCTGAACTAGGTACGTTCCAGTGAGAAATCTGGTTTTTATGCTACATCTACGCATGTCCTTTACTTCGTTACGATTAGTGAGCAGAGACTGGTGCATTTTCCCAATAAGCAGTGCAGAGGTGTGACAGAATGATAGCGTCTTCTTTGTACTGCATTCCTGAGTCAGGTGTCGTGTCCAGTATGAATCTACTGCTGTCTTCACTAGTTTTTTCCAGTGAAGCTTGGTAGGAGTTCGAATCATTAGGCAATTTAGAGTTGGAAGACCATACTGATGTAGAATAGTTTGGACATATGTAAACCAGCTGTGAGAGTAACCGGAACCAGAATAAAGAGCGGTTTGTCTCACCATTATATTCCTTAGTACCTGGTTTTCACTTCTGATGATAGTTCCTAATAGCGACAGTTGTCGAATATGTAATTCCACGATGATAGGCCTCGCTCCAACTAAGAGTGATACAATGCACTTGGCAGTACGAATTGGTAGAGACAGTATTGTCCTCAGCATCTTAAGGTGGAACAATTCAAGACTCTCCATCTGTTTTTTGGCGAGAGAGAAGATCTCCATTCCATATAAAAGCCGAGGTAAGACATACATTATATAAATATGATAGCATGCTTTTGGTGATAATCCATTTGTGCCATGTAGGCCAGAGTTTGTCATGGCATGGAAACATCTTCGTGCGCTGGAGATCTTTTCCTCTGTGTTGATAGAACTTTCATTCTTCACTGTATGGCCAAAGCTAAGATGTGCTGTCTTATCTGTAACTGGTAGTGGAACATTATCCATATTGCAGGTAGATGAGGTTGAGTTATGCAACCTTGTATTAAACTCATAGAGGATGGTTGACTTTTCTGGATGAATGGTGTATCTTTCTCTACATGCATAAGAATATGTCTGGTCAAGCATAAGTTGCAGTTCTTGTGCAGAGTTGCTACATAGAGTAATATCGTCAGCAACAGTAGGACACCCTAATTAAGTTGTTCCAATATAGAAGTCCAGTTGTTGTGTATGTAACTGATCCAGTAGGCTATTGATATAGGTTTTGTACAACCCTGTAGATTGGATTCCACCTTGTTGAACTTGGAATTCTGTACTAACGATGCTTCTCCATTTTACAATTGCTGTTACGCCTGTATATAGGCTATCAAGAGTTTGCCACAGGTGAGGATCTATGCTCTGATCAAAGAGGTGATACTTCAGAGAGTCATGATCTACAATGTCAAAACCTTTTTGACTGTCCAAAAATGCTAGGTATAATGGCTGTTTCGTATCGGTACCTTCGGACAAAATTTCTGAGACTATCAGAGCCGCCATAGTTGGAGAAAGATGAGCTGTAAATCCAAATTGTAGAGATGATTGTTTCTCGGGGAGGTGTTTTAAGATTCTGTTTAAGATGATATGGTAAAATATCTTGCCCAGCAGTGCAGAAACAGTAATTCCTCTATATTTGCTGAATCATGATGGGTCCTTTCCTCTCTTGTGAACTGGAGTTATGATACCACATTTGAATGCGGATGGTATATGCTTTGTCTTCAGAATGATGTTGAAAATGTATGTTAGTACAGGCAGTATTATGTTTCCAGCGTTTATTATATGTTCTGCGCTGATCCCGAATTTGTCAGCTGCTTTACCTTTGTTAAATTTTCTTATGGCACTGGAGACCTCCTCAGAGGATACTGGTAATCCAACATGTAGAGAGCTCTCATCTTTCTCCAACTATTGCTATGTTCGCAGCCGGTTTTCAGGTAGCCAATCAGATTTTTGCCTACTTCAATCTCACTATAAATCTAAAAATGGAGGCGTAGCTTCGTGCCAACATCGACGGAGAGCTTGCGAGACACGAATGTCAATCTATGTGATTGACAGTATATTAGTAGGATGATAATAACCGAGCAATTTTATTAGGCGTTAGTTGACTGACCTCATTTATGAAGTTTCACGGACTTAGGCCAGACATCGGGAAAATGCAAATCTCTTAAATAATTTTTTCAAATCGTTTTTTTAAGAGATGAAAATGGTAACCTGCCTCAGTTTCCAGCCAGACTTAATAAACAAAAGTACATCAAAACTATATCTCTTTCAAGCAGTGATATCATTAAAAACTAGAGAAACTAAAACCAGATAGTGCCCACAGCCCAGATAATATTCACACGAAACTCCTAAAAGAGTGTGCCAGCAATTTAGTGGAACCATTACACATACTATTCAAGCTTTCAATAGTAACTGGAAATATCCCCAATATATGGAAAAATGCAATAATAACACCTATCTTTAAAAAAGGCAATAAAAAAATTTGCTGAAAACTACCGGCCAATTTCAGTTACATGTGTACTATGCAAGATATTCGAACCAACCATCAAAGACAAACTTGTACAACACTTCGAGTCCAACAACTTTTTAGCGATATACCAGCATGGATTCGTCCAAGGGCGAAGCTGCTTGACAAACCTGTTATAAACTCTAGAAAGCTGGACAGAGTCCCTTGACAGTAACAACAATGTAGACATAATTTACCTAGACAATCCAAAAGCATTCGACACTGTACCACACAAAAGATTACTTCACAAACTAGAGACATACAGAGTCACTGGCACCATATTGACCTGGATACAAGGATTTATCCAAGATCGACAAATGATGGTTCACATTCGAGGACACTACTCAGACTGGACAAGTGTTGACAGTGGAGTTCCACAGGGCTCCGTCCTGGGTCCACTGCTATTCCTGGTATATGTAAACGACATTCCAGACGATATTCAAAGCAACATCAAAATGTTTGTAGATGACACAAAACTCTGGACCCACATTAAAGACGACTCAGATAGTAAAATATTACAAAACGACCTAGACTATCTTAATGGATGGTCGGACCAGTGGCTTTTAAAATTCAATGACAGTAAATGCAAGAAAATGCACCTAGGTCATAATAATCAATTGCATAACTATACTATGAAAGACAAAAGCAAAACACATATGTACACTGCAGATTACAACGCATGAAAAGGAGTTAGGAATCTGGATAAAAAATTACCGTAAAGCAACTATGCAGACTTTAAAAGCAACAAATAAAGCCATGTATATCATGAGACAAATCAAACGAGCATTCAACCACCTCGACCGAGAAACATTTCTTATTTTATACAAAACCTATGTCCGCCCACATCTAGAATATTGTGTACAAGCCTGGTCACCATACCTTGTCAAAGACATCAACCACTTAGAACAAGTACAGCACCGACGCACCAAATTAGTAGTACGATTACGAAACAAAACTTATGAAGAACGACTCAAAATACTTGGTCTACTAACTCTAAAACAACGTCGAGTTGGGGCGACTTAATAGAAACATACAAAATTATTACACAAAAAGAAAACATTGATCCAGAACAATTTTTTTGATTGGTAGAATGATCTGGACAGCGAGGTCATAGCCTAAAGTTCTTCAAACCTCTATGTCGAACACAGATCACGCAACATTTTCTCAGTTACAGAATTGTGAACGAATGGAATAACATACCAGAAAATGTGATCAAATCAAAAACCATAAATGCCTTTAAAACTGCTCTAGACACCTTTTGGAAGCAACCCCTGCAGTAGGATAGGGTTTCATATTTCAAAATGGACATAAAACAGGCAAAATGCTTAACTTCGTCCATTTCTGTAACTCTAACTCTAACTCTAACATCAAAAGCCTGCAAGCACTGGACTCGACATGGGAGCGTTAGTGGATTCAAGATTCAAGATTCAAGATTATTTATTCAATAATTCCAAGATAAATGTATTCACGAATCATACCAGGTTGTCCACCTAAGACAGTGCCTATTGTTATGGCGGACACCTTACACACATATATACAGGTATATATAAATTAGACAAGACAGTACTTACACAAACAATTATAAATTCGGACATTACATTTACTACTTCCTTATTAACCCTTTGACCATTGATCCACATAAACAGTTTAAATTTCAAAAAAGGAAATATGTCAATTCGCGGGTTAAGTGGAGACCACCCCTCCCCACACCCCAGCACCCTCCCCCACAGCAATGTCTTAGGATCCAATTATGCACGAGTATAAAACAGCATTTTTACCTTGTTTTGTAGACGAGTCGGGCCATTTTTGAGCTGTACTGCATGAATTAGATAATACTAGTATGTGTTAATCAAGTAATTTTTTATTGTTTTCTTGCACAATTTTGTTGATAGAATTTTCTCACGTGTTTCCTGTTTTGTGTTGTTCCATAGTTTAGTGGCTGCAAATGATATTCGAAAGAGTCTCTCTCCAAAATCAGCTCGTCCTAAAGAATATCTCTCTTGCCACACTGACAGCTAATCAACTTCTATACGGCATTAACAATGTCGACTTGGAAAAGAATATTACAATATGTAACGCCGTATGCCAATACATAGTCAATACCAACCGCTTTAAGTAACTTCCTAATTGTTAAATTCGCAACTATAAGAGCGAAATGCAAACAGCCCAACACATACAAGCATGGTGAACGCAGCATTAAGAGCTCCTCGCCTTACCTTTCTCACTCTTGTCAAATTCTTAGTTTATACCCTGTTTCTCATATTCTCCTCTCCTCTCTTTTTGTCTCTCTTTCCATAACTCTCCCCCACCCCACACACATACACACTCCATCCCAACCTCTCTCTCTCTCCACCCCACCACCCCCGCTCTCTCCTTCTCTCCCCCCCCCCCTCTCTCTCTCTCTCTCTCTCTCTCTCTCTCTCTCTCTCTCTCTCTCTCATTATGCACACACGCACGCCAATACGCACGCACACACGCACATATTCACGTACACATACGTAAGCGTGCGAACTACCTAGACAATTGTAATCAGTGGTTGATATAAATTATCATTTAACTAGTTATACGTTACTATTTAATTATGTTTTATTATACCCCATCTTGATGTATTTATTAATGTATTGTATTTGTATGTATGGGAGACACGTGTATAAGACATGTCTTACTGTGCTCCCATTGAACAAAATAAAATTATGTTTAAACCAAATGATATTCGGTGTTTTCCTATGTATGTCCGTGTGCATTGCTCATGTAGTTTATGTCTGCTTCTAGTGTTATGCTGGTGGATGTTAATATTGTTTATAAAGGGGGCTATTGATTTGAGTAAAGTGTCGTGGTGGAAGTCTTTGACAATAGTTAGCATTTGAGATTTTCCTATGTCGGTGAGCTTAAGTAATTTTTCTGCTTGGAACATGTTTTGGCCCTCTGCTGGCCTAGAAAATAGTTTGATGCTCATTTTTGGAGACTTTGAAGTGGGAGGGTGAGATCGTGCGATAGGACGATGCATATACTTCAGTGAGCTTGTTTTTATATCGTATTGCTCATGACAAGCCTCCAATCGGATCGGTGGTGTATTCGAGATTTGGATCAATAATATTGTACTTACTTGTTACTTGTTCTGTAAATCCCTCCTCTCTGTTCTAGGAGAACCACCAGCCGGCACTAAATTCCTAGCTGATGTAAAGTGTTGATTTTGTCGCGTTGTGTTATCATGCCTTCTTGGACGAAATATAGAGACTTTCCAATTAGTATGAAAGATCTCTTGTGGTGCAGCTTGAAACATAGGTCATGGGTGGCCTCCTCTAGCATGATCGTGAGTGGATTGCATTTAGTGAATGTATGGGAGGTGTCGAGAATTAGTTTAACGATGTTGACCTGCTGACATTCTTTCAAGGTTTGGAGGTTACCGGCTAACATGCTGTGTTCAATCTTGTTGATGTGTGGTTTGTGGTTTGCGGGTTTCTTCCAGACATGGACAATTAAGAAGGAAATGTTCAGTGCTCTCTGGTTCAGATTCGCAGGGTGGACAATCAGTGTTAGAGGCACGGTTTCGAGTAGAGCCGGCATACAAGTTGTAGCGCTGAGTGAGCAACTTTGCTTTGACTGTTGCCTTGACGACCATAAGGGTATCAGTGTTTGCCATATTCCAGACTGAGTGGCAACTTCCTATTTTGCAGGACGATAAATTGATGTATCCCAATGTTACTTTTGCTGCAGCTTCCTCGAGTAGGATTTCTAGCCAGTAGTTATTCACATTAGCATGCAACAGCTTCTTCCAGGAACATTTTGTAGGTTGGGATTTTACAAGGTTGAACGCTGATGGAAGCTTATACTGAATCAGGAGCTTTCTAACAACAATCACCCAGCTATGGGAGTTGTAGCTTTTGACTGCCAACTGTCATCTAATAACTAATGCTTCAATTGAGTCAGGTCGTCGCAGCATGTTGAGAAACAGTGTCAGTATTCTCTTATGGATTTGACCTTCAATTGGGATAATGCCAAGGAGCAGGTAAACAGCAGCATTAGCGGTTGAGGCAGGTAGATGCTGCAGTCTTTTTAAAGTCCCTCTGTAGTAGTCCTCCAGCATTTGGACTTCGCTGTTTGAGAGCACAACTGCTTCTAAGCCATGTAGAAGGATTGGTGTGATATAGATCTCCCATAGCTTGATGGATGTCATTGAGTTGATACCATTAAGACCGTGCATTCCGGCGCCCATCAGCGAGTATGCTGCTCGGTGTGCTGAGTCAATACGTGCAATGATTGTTGACTTGTTTTTCACAATCATTGATCTGTGAATTCCCAAATGTGTTTCCTCTGGGGAAAGTTCCAGTTCAGCTCCATTAAGATGAAGAAATGCATCTGAAGATTTACCAGGTGCTGTTTTTGGGACCATAGCTTTGGTCTTTGCTGTGCTAAACAGGTATCGCTCATTTGATGCATCGAGCTCTGCAATATTCAATAGTTGCTGCATTTGAAAGGCACTCTTGGAGATAATGGCCAGGTCGTCTGCACACATGATGGCGGCAGTAGGAATAGAACCAATGCGAAATGCACCTGGATGAGCTGTCAGTTTATTCAGTAATGGGTTGCTACGTTGTTTGAAGAGATCAGGAGATGTGTATGCGCCCTGTCTGATGCCGAGTTCTTCATTGAAGGCTCTAGATACATTCCCCTGCCACTTGATTACTGATGTGATGCCGGTATACATGCTGCTAAATAGCTCCCATAGTCTGCCATCTAGTCCTTGAGAAGAGGCTGCGTTCAGCATGCTTTTGTGACAGACTATGTCAAATGCTTTTGAAGCATCCATGAATGTAATAAGCAGTGGCAACGCACTATCTTTTGCCTCAGCTAAGCATTCAGTAAGCAGGAAGGCTGCGTGAGTAGAAGAGCATCTATTGGTGAATCCAAATTGCAGCTTGTTTTGTTCTGGGTCCAAGACTGCCCTTGACTGTTTCAGAAGTTCTTTCTCTAGCAACTTGCTTAAAAGGGATGTAACCGTAATACGCCTGTAGCTGTCTGGATTGTTTGCTGGTTTTCCTTTCTTCAAGATTGGTGATACGATGCCCATTTTCATACCGTCTGGAATCATCCCCCATTTCAGTATTCCGTTAATTAGACGTGTGATGACACTTATTACTTCCTCAGAGGCAAACTTCACATGCTCCGCCGATAGGCCAAATGAGTCTGCAGCTTTACCCTTTTTCATTGAATCAATATGTCTCTTTGTGTCAGCTTCTGTGAGCAGTTGAACAGCATTTTCGCTTGATGGCAACGAGCTAAGGAGAGCATGGATCATGTTAGCAGAGTTTTTTGCGTCTTCACTGAAACTACGATGATGCTTGGTAGTAGCCAAATCCTCAAAATAGTTGGCCCATCCTTCAGTTTCAGATATTCTTGAAGAGAACTGCTTGAAGTTGATGGCTGACATTTTTTATGCTCTGCTACCAGGTCGATGTTTACGTACAAGTTTAAACATGGATTGTTTGTCATGTGTTGACATGTACATGATAGCACTGTGAAGATTGTTACGCAAGTCAGCTGACAGTTGGCGTTGAGCATGACGTAGGGCTTGTTTTAGCGCGCATCCTGTTATTAGTTAATTGGTTGACTTTGTCTGTAGGACGGCCTCCCTTCTTCCAGGCCCAGTGCGCAGCTTTCACTTTAGAGACTAGCGGTTTTAGTGCCGAGTTCCATTTAGTTGTTGTCCTACGACGAGGAGGTTTAGCATATGTAGGATCACACTGAAGAGCGGTCTTCTTTAGAATAGAGTTAGTGGCTTGAAGTATGATATCTGGAGAAGTGTCTGGCGGGCAGTCCTTTAAGATCTTGGTAAGTCTGGTCTTGGTCAATGACTTATAACGCTCCAGATTTGCTTTCGACGAATTAACGCGTGGTTGCGGAGGGCAGTTTATCTTCTTTACCCTCCCTGGGAGTATTGTTAGTGATAAGGTTGCAGTGACTGAGTCGTGTGCACTCTGGTTAATAACGTTTCTTGTGTCTACTACAATATCTGTGATTATTGTTTCTTGATCCGTCGGTTTAATGAGGTGGTCAATATGGGATGTAATGTTCCCTGAAAAGTGGTAATATGTTGGGCAATCTGTGGTTTTATCAGACACTCTGAAGGCTGCAGAAGTGCAGAATTCCTTAAAAAGCACATCATTCTTTGATGTTTTCTCTCTATTTATGTCTGCATTTACATCACCTGTCCATAGAATATGGCTGTCCTCTCTGTACTGTTCTCGAATTTCAAAAACTTCATCCATGATGCTTTTATAGTTGTGTTGGTCTGAAGAGCCTTGGGAGGGCAGATAGGTGTTAATGAGAACTAAGGGTGTTTCCTCTGTACTTATGCGTATTGCTAGGACTCTGTTACTGCCATCCGGTAATACTTCAATTTCCCTTGACAGATCTTTATGCCAGATGACTGCAACCCCGCCTTTACCTCTAGGTCTATACGAGGGAGGTAGAGGGTCATCATCGTCTGAACACTTTATGGCTGCTTCATGTGATGGAAATGCTTTGCAAATATGATCTGCTTGGTAGTTAAAGAGCCAATGTTCCTGAAGGCAGAGGATGGTTTGGTTTCCTTTCAATAGCTCCTCCACATAGGCGATGTTGCTGGTGATATTTTCAATGTTACAGGAAACAATCCTTAGGTGTACATCAGAGAGTTGTGTAGTGTCTAGTCGTTTCTGTGGGGTGGTGGTTTGTCTGTCCCCTGAGGAGACTCTAAAAAATGAATGTTACGTGGAGCCGGTGAGACTTGCTGCTGGTTGTTATCTAGCAAGGCTTGTTCACTGCAATATTGTTTATCTACGGATGATTGGTTAGGTATTTGGCGGGAATGTTCTTTCTGATTCTCATTATTATTGTCAAACGCAGGCGCTGACCGTTCGTCTGTCGGAGTTAGAGGAGGAAGAATCTCTGATTTATTGGTCTGATTATTTGTGGCTCTGACTCTGGAGGTTACGTCTTGGTTTTGATGACTTTCTGACAGAGATTGACTTTCGCTCGTTATATTTACAGCTACTGGTTTGACTACTACGCGACAGTTGGAAGCTGCATCCTGTAGCCCGTTGCTGACAACGGACTTACAGTCAGTACCTAGAACGAGGGGATTTACAAAAGAAGAAGCAGCTTGTTTTCAGCGACAACCAGGAGCCTGTTCCCAGCACTAACAAGCAGCCTGTCTCCAGTGGTAACCATCAGCTGGCTTCCAGCGGTAACCAGCAGTTTGTTCCAAGCGAGACCAAGCAGCCCGTCACCAGCACATCAGGGCATGTGTCTGTACCTGAAACAGAATCTAGTGACTCTTTTTTAGAGCTTCCTCTGAGGGCTGAGGACCCTCCTCCCAGCATGAAAGTAGGCCAATGAGCCCCTCTCTGAGCGAAGGTTTTCTCAAAATCGCTTCATGTAATATTGAAAACTTGGTCAGTAATTTTATTTACGCGCATGAACTACTCCAAGACAAACACACAATCTTATGTCTGCAAGAGCACTGGCTTTATAATTACCAGGCAGATTTTATTGGTACTACCTTTCCGGCACATGCTGCTGCTATAAAATGTTCCGATGATGACAATCCCTTACCTCCACTGTTTAGACCTAGAGGCAGTGCAGGAGTGGCAATAATCTGGCATAAAGATATGTCAGAACATATAGAAGTACTTCCGGATGGCAACAATCGTGTCCTAGCAGTGCAGATTTCTACAAATGAAGTCCCACTCATCCTGATAAATACATACATGCCATCACAAGGCACCTTAGACAAAACTGCAGACTATCAGAGCATCTTAGATGAAGTGTTTGAAATCACTGAGACGTACAAGGAGAATAATTACATCCTATGGGCAGGTGATATTAACGCCTCATTGACCAGAGAGAAGCCTTCTAAGAACGATGTCCTCTTTAGTAAATTCTGTGACTCAGCAGGCTTCAGAGTGGCGGAAAAAACACCAGACATCCCTACATATTATCACTTTGTTGGGGATATTACTTCTCAGATTGACTATTTCGTGGAGGTGAAAGATCAGTCCCCTATCACTACTGCCCTTTCGGTTGACACAAGGAATATCCTTAATCACAGCTCCCATGATGCAATAGTTGCAACACTGAGTCTGACAGCTGGTCCTGGAAAGGTGGAACAGAAAAATAAAGAACTCTTTCCGAAAATAAAGTCGTCAAAAGTGGATATGGAGAGATATAAACACCTAACTGGAATTGAGCTAAGGAAAATATTGGAAAATGTCACTTCGGAGACAAATAATGAACTGTTACTCAGAGATATCAATAGTGTGCTACGGAAAGTTGCAATTCAATGTGATCCTACATCCCGGACAAAAACTAGACGTAAAACAAGGCTAAGATGGGTATCCATCCTGAAGCCATTAGTGGCAAAAGTCAAGGCAGCTAATTGGGCATGGAAAAAAGCTGGACGTCCAATGGAAAAATCCCACAAACTGTTGGTTGCTAGAAAGGCAGCTAGATTGAACCTTCGACGTGCACAGCGCCAGTTAACTGCGGATTCTCGGAACCAATTACATAGTGAAATTATGCATGCGTCAAAACATAATCAGCAGTCTATGTTCAAACTAATACGCAAACAGTGGGCTGGAAGCCAGTCTACAAAAGCCACTACAGTTATCTTCAAGCCACCATCAGACTAATCAGAAATTGATGGCTGGGCAGGATTATTTTGAGGATCTTGCCACGTTCAAACATCACCCTAGTTTCAGTCAGGATGCGTGAAACTCTGCTACAGTTATCCATGCATTACTCAGCACCTTACCAGTGAAAGCCGGTGCTTTCCCCCTATTACTGAACAAGAAACCGAGAGGCTTATTAATTCAATGAGGAAGGGGAAAGCAGCAGACCCGGAAGGATTGAACGCGGAGCATGTAATATATGCTTCAGAGGAAATCATTGCTATAGTCACGCTACTCATCAATAATATATTCCAACAGGGCAAAATTCCTGATAGTATGAAGCAAGGTCTAGTGACACCCATATTAAAGAAAGGAAAACCGGCTAGTAACCCAGACAGCTATAGACGAATTACAGTTACCTCCCTATTGGGAAAAGTCCTAGAAAAAGAACTGCTAAAGAGAACAAGAGCTATCACTGATCCATTCCAAAGTAAACATCAGTTCGGATTCACCAGCGGATGCTCCTCCGTGTATGCAGTATTTTTACTCACAGAATGCATTGCAGAAGCCAAGGACTTGAAGTCCCCATTATACATAACCTTCCAAGATGCATCAAAAGCCTTCGACATTGTATGCCACAAGAGCATGTTAAATTCTGCTTTCTTCCAAGGCGTGGATGGGCAGCTATGGGAACTATTCAACAGTATGTACTCAGGGATTACTTCAGAAATTAAGTGGCTCGGCGGAGTGTCTAGACCAATTATTGAGGAACTGGGCATAAGACAGGGTGCCTATACTTCACCAGATCTGTTTAAGCTGCGCAGCAACCCATTACTTAACAAGCTGGTTGCCCATCCGGGAGCGTTCCACATAGGATCCATTCCTGCAGGCGCAGTGATGTGTGCCGATGACCTGGCAGTTATAACCAGCAATTCAAGTGTTATGCAACAGCTACTCACCATCACTGAGATTGATGCCGCAAATGAAAGGTATCTGTTCAGCTCAACGAAGACTAAGGCAGTGATTCCGAAAACAGCCCCTGGTTACCCATACCCTGAGCTCTTCTTCAAGCTGAATGGGAATCCACTGGAACAATCAGATGATGAAATCCATGTTGGAGTCCATAGAACTACAGATACCAGACGCCTGCTTACAGTCAGTTCGCGCATACAAACAGCACGACGTACAGCATACGCTTTAATGGGAGCAGGTATGCATGGCCTTAATGGAATTAACCCCAAGACATCTAGGAAAATATGGGACATATATGTCATACCAGTTCTCCTGCATGGTTTGGAAGCTCTGATACTCTCCAAGACAGAGACCCAGCTTCTAGAAGACTACTATAGAGGATCCATGAAACAGATACAGCATCTTCCAGCTTCAACTGCTAATGCTGCCACATATCTTCTTCTCGGTATCATCCCAATAGAAGGCCAACTGCACAAGAGAATCTTGACTCTATTTATAAACATGGTCCACAGACGAGATTCCATCGAGGCTCAGGTTATCCGGCGTCAACTTGCCGTTAAGGATTCCGGTTCACACAGTTGGGTGATAATGGCTAGACAACTACTCTCTCAGTATCAGCTCCCGTCGGCGTTTCAACTTGTGAAAACCCAGCCATCAAAGTACATGTGGAAAAATCTATTGAAGCAGAGTGTCAATGCTTATTGGAGAGACCATCTAATTAGTGAAGCTACCTCTAAAGTAACACTATCATTCATCAACCTGAACTCCTGCACCATGAATAGATGTCATCCTATTTGGGAACTGACTAATACAGACACACTAACAGTTCTAAAAGCAGCAGTGAAAGTTAAATTAATCACACAGCGATATAACCTGTTTGGTGGATCTACGCGAGACCGATCTCAAAGCACTATCTGCCCAATGTAAAAGTCGGCAGCTGAAACAATCACTCACTTTATCCTGCTGTGCCCGAGCTTAGAAGGTGTTCGTGTCACATATCTTCGTAGAATGGATGACATCCTTCAGACTGCTGATGTACCAAGGCTGTGTGAGCTGACGGAGGAGGATGCCACTAGACTGATACTTGACGCTTCACATTTCATTCCACTTAATAATCCACTGAGAATTCTCCTGGAACAAATATCACTAGACCTCTGTTTCAAGTTACACCACACTCGATCATTAAAACTTAACGGAATATCTCGATACACCGTACAAAGACCAGGAAAACCAAAAAAACCCAACCAACAACAAGAGGCATACATGTGGTGATTAGGATAACGAAAATTCTGACTAGTAAATTTACAGTCGTCACATCAGTCCAGTTCAGGGCTGATGGTTCGCCTAGAATTGGAGAGGCGGTATCTACAAGACAAGTAACAAGTAAGAAGACGGTGATTTATGCACAATTTTCTTTAGTTTATATATTGCTGGTCGTAAACTATTTCAAGACTGCACAGATTTGCAGACGATTGTGTAGGACAAAAATGTATCCTAAGTAACATATAAAGAAAGGGGTATGTTACATTTTTATATGACTCCAAATAATTGTGTTTTCGTGGTATTACCGTAATTACGCTTAAAATAAACTTCTGGAAGTATCTTCTCGGCGTTAATTGAAAAGCTACCAACGCAGCTGTAAGTATGCTATCCTTGTGACTCTGCTGCCCAGATACGCAAAATACTGGTTACGATTCTTTAAAATGAAACCATCATCACTAGTTTAGCAATCATACTTAGACTCCTACTCATCTCATTTGATTGTAAAATTGCTGACTGGGCCAGCCATATCAAAGACCTTTGGGCAAATTTTTGTTGTATTGATAATTGAAACATGGTATACTCAAGGTTCCAAACACAATATTAGATCTATCTCAAGCCTGAAGATAGCTTTTGAGAAAAATTACTACACTAACTAACTAGAACTTATCAACAGTGACCTTCCCCCCCCCCCCCCCCCCCCTATTACCAACATCTTCGATCTTGCCCAGGCTCTAAATTGAGGACCTACAAACTTTTCAAACAAAACATGTGTACTGAAAATTATCTTCTAATGGAAAAGACCGTTAACAAGCGCAGAAATATCACTAAGCTTCATATAAGCGCACATACATTACAAATAGAGATTGACAGGTACACAATTCCTAAGGTGCCAGTAGGCTTGCACGATTTTGCTTTGAAACATCGCGATCGATTTTATAAATAAAAAAAAAATCGTTATTTTCGGTTAAGTCGTAGGTCCAAATTCCCAAAAGTATAAACCGGGTTAACAGGACAAGTCACGAAAACTGGGACTTGGAATTTTTAGAAAAAAATTTCTAGAAAAAGTTGAAATAATTGATGCAAAAATAGCACGATGAGTTTAGGTCATTACCTGAGTAGCGCAAAGACGCTAATATTAGTGCCCGGTTTGATACTGTGCAATCCACATACATAGGGCGGTAGCTTTGAGTAGCTCCGAGAGTAAGGGCATAAACTCATCCTATAGTGCAGTTTATAGTTGCTTTCAGAATGTACGATTTACATTTAAGACTAATCAACAGAATGTACAGTTCAATATACAACAATCTTGATTCTTGAATGCTGTTGCTTTATTTTCTTTAATTAGACATGACAACCGAATCAGAAAGGAAAAATAATTACACCGCCTGAGATTGCTAACTAGAATTAAAAATAATTATGTTCACTGATTATTGCCTAACACTGCAACTAAGTATATACTTGGTATTTCACCAGAGACTCAGGGTCTGCAGCGAAAGAAAGAAAATTATATGGCGATTCGACTGAGTAAATAGCTGGTTTTCTCAATGACAAAGGTGTTACCTCGCTATTGTTAACTTGTTTATCGTAGCGCTTTGTGTTGTGATTAGTAATTATTCGACACGTGCGTAGCACGGCAGGATATAAACACAATGAACACGAGAAACATTTTATGATGCATTGTCCGTGCTACACAAATGAGAGCAAACTGAGTCAATTTACAAACTGATGCACTCAGCGACAACAGCAAATTTGTATTTGTAATGTCCTGCAATAATGGTGACGCTGAAGTCATGAAGCTCATCTCAGGTTATATCGACACCTGCCTGTCAGCTCGCCAGAACTTCCTAACTCCCCCTGTTACCACTTAAATCTCTGCCATAAATCACATTGATCATTGTCCTTATGGTTCATACTATGCTTAAGAACAGGTCAAAGGTCACCAGCCATGTGACCGCTTAATTAGCACTTTTAATTAGTCTTTTGACAAGTTTGAAATTAAGTTTACGATGTAGCCTAAGTTGCCAAGAAACAAAATCCATTGCTTAAGAACAAATTTTATGGTTCATACTATGCTTAATAACAGGTCAAATGTCACCCAGCAGTCACATGACCGCTTAATTAGCATTCTAATTAGACTTTTGAGTACATGTTCGAAATTAAATTTACAATGTAGCCGGTCAGTTGAGCAGAAAAGTAACATTTTCTAAAAAATAATTTTACAGTTATATAATGCACTGAAATCAAATAGGGAATGGTTCTGATTTCTAAAACAGGTCTAACCTTGTTGATACCTGCTTCTATTCCTGATATATATTTTTTCAAAATATAGGTTAAATTTGAGCTTAGTGTTAGTCAGTTTAGTGATTGGTTATTGTCCTCCCACATTCAGTTCACACTGCATTCTATGCTTCTGGGTGATGAATTCAGAACAAAGGTACAATGCACTTTTTATGTGCAGGGTCATAAATTGACCTGCTTACCAGCCTCTGCACTAATTTGACCCAGAACTGTTTAGGCGGCTCTGACCCATCAGACACAGTTTTGGTCTTGGTGTTTAGTCTGTATCTCAGTGGAATGCCTATTTCTGTAATTTTATATTTTGCTATCTACTATACTGCTAAACCTATCAGAGCCATGTGCTTATATATCAGTTGATGTGTAGATATTCCCAGCAGACCAGTTTAAGTCTTGTCCCATAAGTCACAAAATATTTAGTAATAGCACAAATGGGGAAGACAAGTTTAGAAACCCATAACAGTCTGCCAACAAAGTGGCGCTTTTCAGCCACTGTTAAAAGACGAGTGTCTGAAAAGGTGAGAAGTGAGAAATTAGATATTGCATCTTCAGCTGAATTTGCCAAACTAGCTACCAATTTCTGCCCAAACATCAATGTGGTATATATTGATAAGGACGAGATTGAATCAAAAAAAACCTGAGCTTGATGGTTTCTGGAACCCAAATGGACAAGAAATTAAAACACTATCTGGCAGTCTTTCATCTCATTATTTTGAAGCCATTGAGCGATACGTTATTAAGTATGCTACTTATTCTTCCATTGAGACATCAAACATGGCAATGTTTTCATTTGTGAGTGGGCTTACAGGTAATAAGAATGATGTAGTACATGTAAATGATGACCATGCTCCCGAAGAGATCGATACACCCCCTTCGCCAAATGGGTACGCTTGTGGACAATGAGCAATTGTCGATTATGACTCCATAAGTTATTATGTAGGTATAAAGGAAAACATGCGTCAAATTAGGTGCCATAAGCCATCTAGCTCTGGAAAAACATATGTGTTTGAACCAGAGTTTGGTATAATGAAGAGCAAATAAAGGCCAGAATGGAAAGAGCCCATGCTAGTTAATGTCTGAGGCATGTATAAAGTATCACCATAATCATGATAATTGTCCCATCAGTCACAATTTCAAAGGTCCTGAAACTGACACATGGCTGAATTGTATTAAGCATTTTATTATTTTTACGCATTATTTGAGAATACATATTAAAAATATGCAGTCTTTTGGCATCATGAATCATGATAATAAGTTTTCGCTCTTCAGTGTAGGCATTAGTAATTATAGAATAAAAACATTTTAAGCGGACCACCGTTTTATACCCTGCTCAGTCACACTGCAAAGTATTAAAAGAGGCATTATATTCACTAGTAAAGATCACTTTATTTTAAGCTTTTCTTTGCTTAAAATAAAGTGATCTTTACTAGTGAATATAATGCCTCTTTTAATACTTTGATGGTTCCACTATTCTATTAAGATTAATGTCTCAGAGTGACACCTACAGATATTTTTTAGATACAGTCCCATCAGTCACAATTTCTTGGCCCATAAGTCACAGTGAATAATTCACTGCTGCCATGAAGAAAAAAATAGGATGTATGTCTCTATGATCTTTTTAGAAAGCTACAAGTATCTGCTAATAGAATTATAGTCACATGTAAGCTGCCTCTCAAACTGAGATGGGTTTTGCAGTGTGCCTGAGCAGGGTATAAAATGGTGGTCCGTAAAAGTCCTATAAGTCACAGACCCTTTATGCATGCTGTCCACACGAGAAGGTGATAGATAATTCCAGTTTACATTCATATTTGGTTATAGTCAGGTCTTTGCTATCAGATTAAATTAAGAAAATAACTCTATTGCGCCTTAATTCTTTGTATTATTGGCTACAAATTTGAAAAAGTCATTCAAATGTCCCATAAGTCACAATGGAATTGACCAGCCTAAGTTGAGAAGAACCCAAATCCATTGCTTAAGAACAAATTTGATGGTTCATGCTATGCTTAAGAACAGGTCAAAGTTCACCCACCAATAACATGACCGCTTAATTAGCATTTTAATTAACCTCAAAAGTCTAATTAAAAGTGCTAATTAAGCTGTCACGTGACTGGTGACCTTTGACCTGTTCTTAAGCATAGTATGAACCATAAAATGTGTTCTTAAGCAATGGATTTTTTTTCTTGGCCGCTTAGGCTACATTGTAAACTCAATTTCAAACTTGTACTAAAAAATCTAATTAAAAGTGCTAAGTAACAGTAATTAACACCGTTCTTAATTAACACTAGGGCTGGGGCGAACATTCAAACCTTTGAACAATCGCGAACTCTGGGAAGACGAATCATATTCGAACATTTATTTGATGAATCTTGTGGTTCGCGAACCATACATTAATTTTTTTTCGCATGTATTTTCCATCTGTCTAAGGAAAATATACGGAAATCATGACGAAAACGATTTACTAAGCACTTATTCTAGCCGTATACAAGTTTTGAATGATAAACCGTAATTCAGATTTACGACAATATTTTGAATTATTTTCCGGGTAAGGTCAACCCACAACCATGATAGCGTAATCATCCTAGAGTAACACATACCTTCCTCGCTTAAATGGTTTAATTTACCAGCAAATATCGACATTACAAGCCAAGAAAGTATATCCAATCAAAATGCGATGTGCTTTCTCTAATTAAAATCGAGGATGTTGAGCGCGCAATTGTTACTACCACAAATTGGTCAATGTCGTAAAATGCCAAATATAGATATACAATAATGAACTACCAGTAAAACCGCTGTTTAGAACAGTTTTCTCGACCAACTGCGTTTATATGGGCATATATTTTGCAAAATGTTATGCATTCTAATTTTCTAGTAATATCTTGATACAAAATCCAGTTCAAAGTAGCTGAGAATTTGTATTCAGCAAAACTATTTTAGCTGTTTAAACTCAGAGATCTATCAGATCTAGATATCTGTGTTGTTTAGATGAGGTTCCCATACTAGCCTGGTTCCCTGTATCGATTTATTTAACTGGTGTCATCCATAAAACGGCAGGAAGTAACCAACTACCCAGGCAATGAAACTTATTTGATTGTATTGAACTTATATGGCTGTTATATACTAACCATTTGTTGTGTATTTTATCACTAAAGCCACTTGGAATTTGCAAATGATATTGTGTTTCACAATATTTCTAATTCTATTTCATCAGTTCAGATTTTGAATATTAGAAGGTTCGTAAACCAGATTAGCGTATCGCGAACCAGTTGGGTTTGTGAAAATCTTCACGAACCACAGCCCTAATTAACACTGCACCAGCTTTTTCATTCTTAAGTTACAAAATCTTGCAATTTATGTGACCACATTCAATTCTGGAAAGAATTAAGCTTGTACATCAAAGTTTGATTAAAACATGTTTTGGCGGGATGTTCTAGTGGTGCCCCCTACCTTAAGCACCAATTCTGAGACTTAAGAATGGCAATTTTTATCCCAGCACTGGTCCATAACTAAATTTCTGCAGTAGTATAGCCGGTAGTAGAAAAATACCACCTCCCTCAACTGGATTTCCGTTTAGACAAATGAGCCCCCACCTCCCTGAACTGGATTTCCATTTAGACAAATGAGCCCCCACCGCCGTCTCAATCCCTGGGGCATAGGTTGTTGAGACGGGGGCCACCACGGATCGCCGAACGGCTGCCAGGGAGGTAGGATCATCCCGACACTACTACTACCAGGGGCTGAACGCCCATTTAGAGACAAGCCTCCATAGTGATATCAGGGTTCGCACGGGTCATGGAAAGTCATGGAATTTGAAAATCTAAATTCCAGGCCTGGAAAAGTCATGGAAATTTGTCAATTTGATAAAAGTCATGGAAAAGTCATGGAAAATGATAATCTCCCTAAATAAAAATAAAATCTGATGGCATACAAATGTGAAATGGGGAAATAAAGCTCGGAAATACACATTTCCATATCTTTATCGCGGCGATCACATGATTTCTTTCATTATCAAAGTCATATGTCCAACCAAAATAAAATGACCCAAAACAACGTAAGAAATTAAATGAGGTTAAATCCCTTCTTATGTTGGTAGGCCATATTAAACTCTTTTGTGATTGGAGACATTCCACTGAAACTATATCTGGGCTGGAAGGAGGCCTCCCAAATAAAAACGGGTTTTGTAACGCCGCGAATGCGAATATCCCAAATTAATAATAAATATGTACAGAAGAGAATGTTTTAAAAACAATTTGAGCAATAAATTCACTATTTCCTACTCAGCGTATGCATTCGGCAGTATATTTAGTGGCAAGATTTTTGTTCACTTGGGCGATTTCGTCCCGGCCGAATTGGTTACATTATGATAATTAGATGGCGATAATATCTCGGTCTCGCTAGTGTATGGAGATTCCCCTGTATATTGAACGTATTTCTTGCTCAAAGATGGTTTTATGCGTTCTATTACGGTTAAAGTATGAAATAAACTTGGTAATATTAAAAGAATAACAAGATATTTAGCCGATAAAGGATTATTATTATTTTGAATCTAGCGGTAAAGTTACCAATTTTCGTTCGTCTGAAAAATATGTTTTGCAATATTTCTAAACTGATTGCGTGGTATATACATGTATAAGGCTTTTTTGGCTCATTTTGTCAAATTTTCCCATGCGTGTTATCTATTAGTGCGCAACATATTTGCGAAAGTAACAATTTTAGGGATTGGATTTAAATTTGTTCTTGAACACCTTGTCCAAATAGAAGCCTCGGCTCTAAGCCTTAAATTTGTTCAAAAATTTTTTTAATTAAAAAAAAAAATGTCAATTTGCAGACCAAGTGAAGACTATTTTATAAAAAATGTTCAACAATAATCTTCTCTTGGTCTGCAAATGGACATCTCTCAAGACCACGCGTGACAGAAGCCGGCTTTGGCTGATATGAGTGTTAAAGGGTTAATAGAGAATTTTTTGGGTCAAAATCTTTACTAGAAATGGCCATATTGCTTCTTACCATTTTGACCGATTTCAACCATGTTAGGCTGAAAGGATACTACATGTATGATCATAGGCTCTAGAACTTCCATTCAGAATTTTTATTCATCAATTTTTTATGTGAAAACCTCAGATTTTATTAAAAATGTACCGGATATTCTCACATGTTGACCCTTTGCCCTAGATAAAGTGAATTCCATATGATTCACTATATGCTGTTGAACATTTTGAAACAAATTTGACTGTCTTTGACCTAGTTATTGATTCTTGGAGGTCATGGAATTTCTTAATTTTAGTCATGGAAAGTCATGGAAAAGTCATGGAATTTCAAATACTGAAAGGTGTACAAACCCTGTGATATACACCACTGATCGCCATAAACCACAGGGCCGGCCTCTGCCAGAGTCACATCGGCATGATGGGACCACCCATAGGGGCTTCCATCTACCTTGACAACGCTCACCTGGGAGGAGGCTAAACTGATTAGCATGTGAACCATGGCAGACTCTGGCATGTTCACATATTACGCAGAGAATCTGGTGCTAAGCAGGGGTCTTGAGCAGACAACCACGGCCTACCCTCTCCACCCCATAGAAGTGGCAGACAGACTTGATTTGTTCACGTGGGTGAAAGCGGTCGTAAATGTTTCTCCGCAAGGGGTCGACCCAAGGATTGTACTGGGGTCGTCCCGGAAGTGGGCCCACTTGGCATCCAATATCATGGCAGTCTCAGCGCCCTGTGCCACTGCTGTAGACGCCAGCACGAGCAGTATGATGAGAATCATGGCTATATATGAAGAGTTAAACTGAACAGAGGGAACCCCTCGAGAAATATCTGTGCCAGATCGAGCCCTGTTCCATCCGGATCGATAGTGATGATCATCCCCTCAGGGGCAGGGGCTAGCTGCTTCACTCTGCCGCTGGCTAAGAAATGTAGCTCTAGGACTATATGAATCGTTTGTGGGCTAGTGAGTCCGACTCGCTGAAGCAGTTTAACAGCACCCTTGACTTTGGAGACATGTGACACATAGGCGGGAGGCCTATATAGGGGCGACCATGTTTGCCAATCACCCCCAGGTCCAGCGCTACCACACTTCATTCTTCTCAAATATGAACTGAGGTTTTTTGCCAGGATCAATAGCAGGCCATCATGGGCCATCGGCGGGGCACCGCTCGAATAGGGTTTGATCAGATGAAAGCTGAGGTCGTTATTTAGGGTGTTGATGTCTGCCACCTCTATCAGAGAGCTCAATCAACGGCTCGAGGACGTACTTCCTCTTCGGGAAATCGTACCGAAACACGATCTTGTGGCCATCTATATTGCGACCCAGGCGCTCCTCCATCACATCCTTGAAGTCTGTGAGCAGCTCTACCCCATCACCACCAATGGGGTGGACGGAGAATGCCTTTGAGCTTGCTTCGTACTGTAGGGCGAATAACTTGCCATCGCTCTCTTCTACCTTGGCAGCATCAACTGCGTACACATCTGGCAGGTCAGCAAGACCAGTCGAGTGAGCAAATATGGGTTCCATAGCACGCTATAGAAAGGGTTTAAACAGGAGATATAACCATACTGATTGTCCGACTGCTGCTCTCCGGTGGTGAGAACGTAATCTCACCCTCTCTAGAGGGGAGACGGGTGGTACAGTACCGTGTAGAATGGGTCCTCTTCAAGGTGCCAAAGTGGGGCACAACATACATACACGCTGATGTGCTA
This sequence comes from Chaetoderma sp. LZ-2023a, assembly GCA_034401795.1. Lineage (NCBI taxonomy): Eukaryota > Metazoa > Mollusca > Caudofoveata > Chaetodermatida > Chaetodermatidae > Chaetoderma > Chaetoderma sp. LZ-2023a. The sequence goes on from CM067359.1 coordinate 189,825,056, forward strand.
CATCAGCCTCCGGGCAGTGCACACAGCAGCTCACTAGTAGAAGTTGGCCGGGACGTAATAGAGTATCTCCCAGGTGCCAATAGCAACCTATGGAAAGCTATCAGTCCTAGCCTGTTCACACCTGTAAATCACCTGTTTGACAGCCCCTCCATTAACATATGTGCCAGCACGGATGGGATATCGGACGCCCATTTAGAGTTTACACTCTTATTACTCATTGACCTGACATGATATCATACCAGCATTATGTGACCTTGGCCGAGATGATGAAGAAAGAGGTTCGCCCCTTCATGACCCCTGCACAGATAAAGGCCTTAGACAAACAGAAGCTCGCACTGCAACAAGAAGGAGAGCGACTACAGCGGGAGAACTAGTATCAACAGAACGCAAGCCTTGCAAGGAGGCGAAGGAACAGTGAAGATTTCCGATACTGGCAGGCCCTCCTGTAGGAGAGTAAGCAGGATGCAGGAGTCTTGACAGACGACGATGAGCTAGATGTCTTCACAGACGAGGATGAGCCAGGTGGCTTCTCAGACGAGGATGAGCCAGATGTCATACAGTGGAAAGATGAGATGGCGCAGAAGTGTAAGACCAAGGAACCATCCAGCGGCGGACCTACTATCTTGGTGATAAGGTGGAGTTCCAGATGTCACGTCTCAGAAAGCTATTGGCACCCGACATAGTGCTGGATGACCTATGTATAAGAGACATCTGTCTCGAAACCAGCAAGCTGGCACGGTTCGCCAGGCTCTCCAAAATGAAACCTATGACTCATGAGCAGATTCTTAAGGTGATGCAGGTTTATTCTCCATCGATCAATACTCACCATTCTGTTACTTCTGATATACAGCTGGCCCTGACAGCTGGCTCTAGGACTATAGACGTAGAAAGCTTTACCGACTCCTTGGAACCGGGTACTCGGCTCCCAACTGCCGAGTACCCGTCTACCATAGAGCTCATTCTTGTTTGCATAGCAACAAGAGCATACATGCTTTTCGCAGTGGAGAGATTCAGGATTAATATCTAGGTCTTTTGTCTGTGATTGTGATAGCTAGTGATTCTCTTGCAAGGATAATTGGATAATATGGATACCGCCGATGATAACCAGGTTGTATAATTCCTTATTATCCATAGTTAAAAGACTTAGGTCTCTAAATTTCGTTGTGTCGCATGTTCCAATTTCTGACCCCAAAGAATCTGGGACGTGTGTTAACAACGAGATGTGCCGGATGATCGCCTTCTTTAAACCCCAACAGGCGATCGGCAGATATGAAAATAGGTGTTTGCTACAGTATTTCTAACACGAATATCGGCTGACGTCGTTCTCCGTAGGATCCGAGCGGGTGACGTCACACCCGTGATGCTCGGATGTTTATGTGAAGAAATTTTTTTTCCATTAATTCGCGCATCTTGTTCTGGGTGCTGCGTACTAAAAATGGTACCGGAAACGTTGGAATGTTCAAGTTTACGTGTTATCACGATCGGTTTGCAATGATCGGTGGTTTCAAAATTCTTGATTAGATGTGCGGTCTGCGGTTTTACCGTGTGGTACAGCAGTTTGTTTACATTTTGTAGTTTCTTCACATATCGTTTCGGCTTTCGTTAGGAGTATAATTTATAGTGATTGGTAAATATACCCCGAATGCTATGCGATATGATTCCTGGTTCCTTTATACATCCTGGAGGATCAATTATGGGTGTATTGATGCCCACATCGTTCTTGTCGTCATAATCAATGCGATCTTTGCTGTAAAGTTGCGGGGTGGGGTGCGGGAGGGTTACAGTTAATTTATGGTCAAATTATTTGAAAATTAATTGTCTGCCTTCCATCTGTGTCTCGTTCCGCTTGCTTATTGTAGGTTTGTGCTTATTTATAGGCCAAGCCAGCCCCGCCATCATGTGACGAGTGCCACAAATTCGTGCGGGTCCTGTTTAAGGACCATGTCTGTTTTAGGTGTACTCCATGTAACCTTGATAGTAGGTGTAATGTGTGTGCAGTGGGGTCCGCGGATATGATGTTAAAGTTCCTTGCCCAGAAGGATGTGGCTGGGTCTGACGCGGGGTCAGGCGGTGCGAAGGTAAATCGTGGAGCGTCCCGTTCGGCCGGTGGGGCCGCTCCACGTCCCCAGCTGGAGGTGGCGGAGATGGCACCGTCGGCGTGGTTCGGTCCGGCTATGCATGGTTTTCTGCATAGCGTTCTGCCCATGCTGGTGTCGTCACTGCTGCCGAAGGTTGGGGGGGCAGTTTCTCCCCATGCCTGGTACGGACCCTGTCCTAGGACATGGTTCTGGACTGGTCACCGAGGGAGCCGTCTCGTACGGCCCCCTGGCAGTCCCGTCGGGCTCCGGCCTGACGGGTTCTGTCTCTCTGCGGCCACCTCCGGGTGGTCCAGTAGCGGTGGCCGGTCCGTCAGGTGTGGGAGCCGTCCCCGGGACGGCTCTTCGGAGTCTGAAGACGAGGAGGAGAGGTTGCTGCAGCCTGTGATGCCACGGGTGGAGAATATGGAGGTCGATTCCGTCCTGGACGGAACCGTCCTCCATCTGTCTGGCTTGGCGCAAGACAGGGCAGCGGCTCAGCCCGTGGTTGAGGCCAATCTGGTACCAGGCACCGGTCCCGTGACGGTTGGTTTGACGCCAGCCGACACGGTGACCGGTGTGCCGGGCCGGGCGTGGTACTCACCTATCTCGCCTGGTCCGGCGGTCAGACATGGGGTGCCAACGGGTGCCATTGGCACCCATGTCTGGCCACGGTTCCGCGTCTACTACGGGTCCGCACGGTTTTCCGGGCGGACCTACCCCATGGACTGGTGTATTTCATGGGGTGGCGGCGGAACCGTTTGGTACCGGAGTGCCTGGCGTGTCAGCCGCGGCTCATTGCCGGGAGGCCATGGCTGGCAGGCCTGTGAACGCGTCAAAGTAGACTGGTCGGAGGCTCTGGCTTGTCTAGCCAGGGTTGACCCGTCTGTGGTTTCGGCCACGGCCGAGGAGGATGCGCCCCGTCCGTCGGTTGCATCAATTAGGACGGGGGATCTTGCCCGCAGCCCGGATCCAGTCGGTTGGACTGGATCCACGGTTCATAGAGTTGCTGGATGCTATTTATAGCAAGCAGCTCACGACCAAGGGCCAGCTCCCTGCGGCCTCCAGGGTGGTGCGGGCAAGGTGTCGTATTCCGCGGGGGGAATACGACAGATATAGTGTGGTACCGTCGGTTACCGAGGATGACCGATGGGGTCTGGGTGTTCAGAGTGCTGGAGCGGGTGGCCCCGGTCTGGCACTTGTGGACAAGTCCCAGGCACACCAGGAGGAAGTCCTGTCCCTATACCCTCCCCAATGTTGCTCCTGATCGCCCTAGAGGCGGGAAGGGGAAGGGTAAGGGTAAGTCCTCCAAGGGCAGAAAGAAGGGAGCGGATCGTACCTGAAGGTACGAGAGCTCCCTTCATATCTGCCTGGACCGCACCTGTGCGACAGGAACAGCGGTGCCAGTTATACTTGCCGAGCCAAGACGGAAATCGTTCTCTCTCTCGTTAAGAAAGGGGGGGGAGCGAGCCGGACAACCCCGTTAGACGTCGAGGCGTCTATGGTGGGTGGAAGGCTCATGCGTTTCGTCGAGGCCTGGCGAGGTGTGACGTCAGACAGTCTGGTCCTGGGATGGTTATCCCAGGGGTACATGCCGGAGTGGTGGGACTTTCCACCGCAGAATCTGTCTTTGGCACCTGTCTGGACACCCGTACCATGGGAACCAGACAAGTTAGAAGCCGTTCAAAACGAAGTGTCGGGTTTGCTTCTGAATGGAGCAATAAAACCAGCGAACCAGAACACTCCAGGCTTCTATTCCAATATGTTCCTTGTCCCCAAGAGCACAGGGGGATGGAGACCCGTACTCAATCTCAGGCCATTAAATTGGTTTATCCATACGCCTCGGTTCCAGATGGAAACGCCGAGGTCGGTAATGGCAGGATTGAGGAAGGGAATGTGGTGTGTATCGATCGATCTGAAAGATGCATATTTCCACATTCCGATGAACAGGAGTTGTCACAGGTTTCTGAGATTTGCGTTTCAGAATCAAGTATGGGAGTTTATTGTTCTCCCGTTTGGCCTGTCGACAGCTCCAAGGGTTTTCACAAGAGTGGTCCTTGCGGTGACAGCGTTTCTCAGAAAAGAGAACGTGGCGCTACACACCTACATAGACGACTGGCTGATCAAGGCAGACTCGGCAGCCAGGTTGAATGTGGATACTGCTCTGACTGAAGTTACTTTCAAATTTAGGCTGGATAGTCAACAAGGAGAAATCAGAGTTGACACCCACTCAACATTTCGTTTATTTGGGGATGCGATTCGATCTCGAGGAGGGCAGGGTTTACCCGTCAGAGCCCAGAGTGGTGTCTCTGTTAGCCATCCTCAGGAGTTTTCGAGTGGGAAACCACATTCAGGCGAGGCGGTTTCTTCAGATGCTGGGCATGATGGTCTCCATGGAGCAGGTGATCCTGTACGCTGCTCTAATGCGAAGACCTATCCAGTTGTATCTGATGTCTCTGTGGAAACAGAGAACAGAACCCCTGTCAAAACTGGTGCCAGTTTTGGAGCCGATAATGTCGCATCTTGTATGGTGGAAGGAGCGTCAGAATCTCCTAGTAGGGGTTTCGCTGCACCTACCCCACCCCCAGCTGTCCGTGTACACGGATGCATCGCTGGAGGGGTGGGGTGCCTGCCGGGGAGAGCACCAGGTCTCGGGCACATGGACTCTCCAGGAGAGTCAGCTGCATATCAATCTGTTGGAAATGATGGCAGTAGAACTGGCGTTGGAAGAGTTTCTTCCGATGATCAGAGGCAAGGTGATATTGATACGGTCGGACAACTCGACGGTAGTATCATACATAAATCGCCAAGGCGGGACCAGGTCACCCACACTGTGTATCAAAGTGTGGAACTCGATTCAATGGTGCAGGAATTACTCGGTTGTTTTGAAAGCAGCTCACATTCCTGGGCAATTGAACATTCTGGTGGATGCTTTGTCTCGCAGACAGAGAATTCTGCCATCTGAATGGTCCCTCAACCCTCCAGTTCTGCGAAGGATCTTCGAGCATTGGGGCAAACCCAACGTGGACTTGTTCGCCACAAGGGAAAATGCTCAAATCATGACTTATGTCTCGCCGATTCCAGATCCAAATGCTGTCGATACAGACGCTCTGGCGATAAGCTGGAGAGGGATGCACGCTTACGCGTACCCACCCACCATTCTTCTGCCGAAGGTATTGGTGAAGATCAGGGAGGAACCGTGTCTGGTCCTGCTAATAGCGCCGTATTGGCCAAGCAGGGCGTGGTTCACGGATCTGCTAGATCTGCTGGTGGAAAACCCAGTGCAGTTGCCCGAGATTCCGAACATAATCTCCCAGGCCAAGGGACGCTTCCTACACGAGCGTCCCGAAATGTTCAAATTGACTTCGTGGATGTTATCAAACAAGGTTCCACGTCGGAAGGCTTTTCTCGACAAGCTGCTGATTTCATCGCGGCTGCGAGAAGGAGGTCAACCTTCAAGTCATATAACAACAAGGTTAACAGATTTGCCGACTGGTGTGAAGAAAAGGGTATTGATACCTTTCAATCCACTATTCAGCAAATAGCAGACTTTCTCTGTGAGCTGTTCTTTTCAGGACTAGCTCCCGTCACAATTGCTGGATACAAGTCAGCTTTGGCATCAGTTATCCCTTATCTAGCCAACATGGATAGTCCAGAGGTGGCCCAGTTAAATGTGATGGTGAAGGGAATGAGCACTCTCCGACCGAGACAACCGGTAGTCATTCCAGCCTGGAGTCTCTCTTTAGTGCATAATGTACTGGCCATGCACCCTTTCGAACCGTTGCGTTCGGCTAGTCTAAAGCATTTGACTCTAAAGGCGGTCTTTCTATTGGCAGCTTCCTCAGCTAGAAGGCGCAGTTAGATCCATGCGCTTTCAGCAGAGAGGGACCGATTTACTGTCTCCGGAGAGGGTCTGCGTCTTCTGCCAAGAGCAGAGTTTATGTCAAAGAATCAATCTTTGAGATATCCCGGCAAACCGATCATAATACCGAAGTTAATTAGGTTTGATCGTGATGCCAGTGTCTGGTGCCCGGTCTGTGCTTTGACTAAGTACAGGAAATGGACTGACTCATTACGGTCGAACGATAGACATCTGTGGATCTGCCATAAGAAGCCTTATGGCGCCGCATCCATGGATACTATCTCTCGTTGGGTAGTCGAATGCATTCAGACTACTCATGAGATGGCGACTGGGCACCAGGTGCAAGGCTCAAGGGCACACGATGTTAGAGGAATAGCCGCCTCGACCGCCCTTTACAGTGGGGTTCCATTAGAGGACATCATGGCCATTGCACAATGGCACTGTGAGTCCTCATTTACGGATTACTATATGAGGGATGTGTCAGACTCAGCCAATCCACTCGCTTTAGCTGTTTTGAGACGATAGTTAAGTGACCACACTGCTCTTCACCTTTTTTCACTTTGGTAAGAAAAGAACCTAAAGCAGGCATGGTCGAGCGTCCAATTATCATAAGGTAATTCAATAGTGAGAGTTTTTTGTATTATGTCTATATATCATGTTCATTCATCATATATATTCATGCTCATTCCCAGGCTAATACATGTGAATATGCAAGGAGCAGTTAACCATCTTGGCATATTTGTGTTTCAGGCGAGATACATGTTTGTGAGTTCTCTCCCTTTTCTTAGGAGAAAAAAGGGGTGGGGGCAGTGACGCGAATGTGATTCGGTTCCGTTAACTTGACGGTCCTTTTAGGTCTCCGTTAGTCTAGTTTTTAAGTCTAAATCTTTCTCCAAGGGGCAAAAGTAGCATTTATGGCTTGCCCCTTCCCACCTGGTTACTGATCAAATCTGGTGTATATCAGAAGTAACAGAATGGTGAGTATTGATCGATGGAGAATGCAGGAAATGTCAATTTCCCTTTCTCCGAGATCTAACAATACTCACCATTCTGTTACGGACCCAGCCTCCCAGCCCCACGGAGGCAAGCCATGGATTTCTCTTGTTTGGTGGCTATGCAAACAATATGAGCTCTATGGTAGACGGGTACTCGGCAGTTGGGAGCCGAATACCCGGTTCCAAGGAGTTGGTAAAGCTTTCTAAGTCTATAGTCCTAGAGCCAGCTGTCAGGGCCAGCTGTATATCAGAAGTAACAGAATGGTGAGTATTGTTAGATCTCGGAGAAAGGGAAATTGACATTTCCTGCAATCTCCAGGTATACTATGGCAAAATCAGAGTGGCGGAAGCAGCCAGAATATATACCCCTCCCGGACTGCTGACGAGGGGGGTACAGTACACGGCTGGCGACTCCAGCAGATAGATACCATCAGACAGAATCTCATCCATGGGGCAGAAAAGTACAGCAGAACGCGCAGGCGATATAAGATAATAAGACAGCGTACAACGTCCTCGCGCGTACAACCACTGCTGCGGGTGTGATTGGAGCCAGTGCTGGGGTGGCAGCTGTGGCCACTCGCTACAGGGGGGGGCCATCGTCGCCATCCCGCTAGGTGGTCTGACACTAGCAGGCACTGTCTTGGCCACCGGTTTGGTGGTGGGGCAGCGGCAGATCACAAGGAGGCTGGAGAAGCATGCTAAGTACGTGGCAGTGGCACAGAGTATGCTACGGACTATCAACGAGTCTGTCAGCAAAGCTCTCGAGGATGGCCAGGTCACCGATGAAGAGTACCACCATATATTGAAGGTCCAAGCCCTGTACCGCATGGAGAAACCTAAAGTGCGACAGCAATACCTCAAAGGCTCCAGCGGGCGGGTTGATATGGAGGAGTTAAAAAATGAGATGTTACGGCGAGGTCTCTGGAGTCGAAATGACTACAAATAGTGTGCTGCGGTAGCTTTAAGAACACCAGTATAGATGGCCTTCCCACTGAACCTCACGACAGTCATCCGGAGCCAACCGCCCCTCCTGGGTACACCCTTGACTGGCCTGAGAGGTCTACTGGATGATATACCAGAGCTAACACCGTTCTCCATCACAGTGGATGGACGGTCCCGAACCAGCTTCTCCGTCAACCCCTCGACCACTGACCAACCGCCCCATCACCATCAAGGGTGCGAAGCAAGCTCATACTTGGATGGCTGCTCCAAGCCTCTCATACTGGAATCAGCAGCTGAACTTTGTCGTGTGGTGTGCCACGTCAGGATATTGCGGAAGTTCCACCCTGCTTCACTCCTATTCTGGTACTCCTGAAGCTGTGCTCATCGCCAGCTGTCTTAGATTCCACGTGTGTACTTCACAGTGTGACGAATCCTCCATGAGCTGGGTGCAAGCCTCCCTGATACAAACGCCTTCGACCCACAGCTCAACAGTCATAGCGTGTCAGTGGCCAGCAGACTACAGAGAGAGTTCAGCGTTCACCCAGACTATCGGTGGCATGGTGGTGACCCAAGTAGTCTTATTGCTAAGTTCCAGCAGGGGTTGCAGAAGGCCCGTCGCAAACTTGACTGCTATTTCGCCACACCTACGGTTGATTCTGAGCAACATGATCGTGAATATCGAGGACCTCCAAGTCAGGGGCTATAACAACATGATAGTCGAGGGGAGTTCTACCGGTGTCCACTTCGGCTTCAACACTGCCATCAACGCACCTACGCGTAGTACGAGCCATACAGGCATTCCGACCCTGACACTGCAGCCAGTTGACACGGCAGCTCCAGGAGCCCCTACACTGCAGCCAGTCGACACGACACCGCTTCCCGTGGTAGCTCTACATGTGGTGTCAGGCCTAGCTATCATGGCGCTCGGGATCAGCCTACTCCGCCGCTAGCACATCAGCTATAAGACTATCCTGACTCTCTACAGTAGCAGTGGGGACCACGGTGAGACACGGAACCAGCTTGGCATGCCCTACAGCCCCTATACCCGCTGCCAACATGCACATCCAAGGGCTGGAGGGTTCGGCAGCGCATCCTTTTTCCAGCTTGTAGTATCGCAGTTCTTGTTCAGATCTGAGTCCGGTGAGGCCATGGCGGTTTGCAACCGCTGGAACACATCTGACAAATACTCCCGATCCTTGTAGAAACCTTTAGCTCGCAGGAGCTGCTCGACGATACTCCCGCCCATGAAAAGGTATTCGAGGAAGCAGATCTGTCCCTTGCCAAATCCTAGATAGAGCTTCACAGCTGTCAGCTCAGCACCGGAGAGCTGAACGAGCTCATCTGGTGTCTGCTTCTTGTAGTCCTTCAACTCCCTCCGGAAGACATAGTACTTCTCTGGACATGTTTAAGATGTCTCCATAGAGAGATGAATGTTCCTGAGTAGCAACCCGGCCACCTCGCATATGCAGACTGGGAAGATCTTATTAGCTCTCTCGACAAGGGACGCAGATGTTTAACCGCATTGTATACTCAGTACTTAAACAATGACGTCAACGGTACAGATCGTGAAGCAACTGCCCGAGAGCCAGGTGAGTCTTCAGTAGGTGGAGAACCTGCTGCAAACCAAGACACAGAAGTTACTGACCAAAGCAAAACCTCTGGCAGTCAATGTCACCAGTAACGTGGGGGGGGGGCGAATGTGGCCATGGTGAAGATGACAGGGGGAAATGAGGTTCTTTCTGCCGCCACTGCGGCTGTCCTCGCTACAGTGGTGAGTGGGGTGGCCAGGCACTGTCTCGGAATAACTCAGCCCATCCCAAAGATCGCCCTCAGTGGTGCCTCCTACACTGTTGCCGCCAAGATCATGGGTGAACGTGTTACACTAATGGAGGCCACGGTTCTAGGGCTAGCAACGAGTGCAATGGCCGAGATCATCGTCACCTACGTTTAACCCCTCTTGAGTAGTGAGAGATGGATCACGAGACCCCCTGCAGCATATGAGGCATGGCATGCCGGAGGGCGGTGTGTAGCCCATAGTCGAGCACGCAGACTGAGGATCGCCAATGCCCGGGAATGGTGGACCGCCCACAAGGCATGCCCCTGCAGAGAGGGCCAGTACCCTGAGCACTGCTACCTATTCCCTTGGCCGACTGCGTGGTCCTCCTATGCCCAACTATTTCACTGGGGGTATAACTAGTAGGTTTAAGCCGTCTGTATATGACTATGACCTGTCACTCACAGACCTAGAAAGCAAAGAGCTAGGCGATCTTGCTCACTTGGGCGAGGCATGCCTCGGTTCAGAGGACACTGTTGCCCCTATCTTCTTAGACTTCGATGGGAAGGGAAGCCCGTGGGAGATCCGAGGTACCATCCCAGCCCGAGATCTCATCGGGAACACTGATACGGTAGGACAATCAGCCATTAACAAGGCCAAGACTGTATACAAGGGGATGGGCATCAAGGAAAGGGCGACGATGCAAGGTATGCTCGGAATACATGAGGCTGGAGCCATCAAGGTTATGGCTGAGTCCTATGCACAGGACCTGGTTAAGGATCTCCTGAAACCACGGAGCTCATTCCGACAGGATGGAGAGAATCTCAAGATAGGCACCCTCGGCCTGAGCCATATCACTGTCGACGTCCAAACAGGTACTACCGCCAGCCTCCGGCTACCAGAGGTGAAGAAGTCATGGTTCTTTGGTTTGCTGTTTAAGACCACAGGATAGTCATGGCTTCCCGTGCATGTATCATACAGATACTGGATTTACTAGACACTGTGGGTGCTGACACAGGCCCACTATGCTATCTTCTCAGCTGCTGCTGGGATTTCATGCTTGATGCCTCCATCGCATCCTTCGTATCCGCCGGAGGTGCAGGATTCCCCGCTCTGCAGGCGAAAGAGCTGGTGCAGGAAGTACTGCCATTTAGTCTCCCAGATATAGACGAGGCTACCGCCGACCAAGTGCTAACCATCCTCCGCACGCATGTCTGTACCATTTACAGTAGGCCGGCCGATGCTGGCCAGTTGCTGCTGATCATTGCCCCATCAGGACGTGGGGAAAAACATCTTGCTGCGGGCTCTCCTGGCCGAACATCTACACTCTCAATACATCCTTCTTGTGTCTGACTCCGCCGCTGAGGCGGTTGACCATAATGATCAATGGTACAATGGCCCAATCACCAAGATGCAGAACATGCAAGCACTGATGGAGAAGCTGCTGGCAGCCCGACTGACAGAACCACTTGTTCTAGTTATCGATGACCCTGCAATGGACCAGAAGACAGTCACCTACCTCAGCAACATCACCAGGCGCATTCAGCACACAAAGATAACTGTCTTCATCCTCTTTCAGAAGTACACCCGCGAGATCTCACCAGACATCCGCCACAATGCCCGGTTGCTATGCTTCAGCTCCAAGTGTGGACGTGCCCTGCTCGAGACCATATACGATAGCCTAACCCTCAAGGAGACCAAAGGGGACTTTATCGCAGGTGTACAGAGGGCAGCTGAGCTGTACCGCTTCATCTTCAGCAACAAGGAGACAGGTGAGCTGTCACACTTCAAGCCATCTCTGGAAAAGGCACAGACCTTCACCTACAAGCTGAATCCAGCCAGGAAACTAGCCTGCTTTACACGTCATCGCTGACAGACTGTCGCAGCGACAGCAACTTTTTTCATTCATCAGAAGGCTGAACGGTCTCCGCTACTTCATCCTCGGTCTCTGCTACTTCGTCGGATGCTTGAGGAACTTCGTCAGAAGCTTGAGGAACTTCGTCAGTTTCGTCAGAAGCCTGTCGCTTAATCTCTACCCACTGAGGGTCAGAGTCTACGGCTCTCCTCTTCTGGAACTTCTCACGGAAGATCCACTTTGTCCATGCCCGATGAGCATCTGACTTGCGAGCAGATTTGATGAGGTAGTCCTGGTAGTTATCTGGGAATTTCAGAAATGCTGCCAGATCACTGGCCAATCTCCTGCGCCCTTCTTCGTTGAAGATGTGCTGAACAGCCTCCTTGCGGCCAACAATGAACCCCTCCTGAGTACCTTCTGCATGACCGGTGTCATGGCTCTCCGCTACAGCGGCACTGACCTCCCTGAAGTAGTTATTTGCTCCAGACTGGAGGCTATCCAGCATATCTCGCTCTTCGTGGCTATGGATGCTAAATAAGGCAGCCCATTTCCCGACCGTTAGTAGATCTTTGGGGTCGACCCTCGCCTTTTGGAGAGCTAAAATAACAGGACTGTTGGTTTGGGCCACAGGAGGTAGGTCAAATGTCCTGCCCAGGGTGCTGTCAAACTTCTGGTAGAGTATCCGAGTCAGGAGTTCTTTTGTACTACGAGCTGCCGCTCCTTCCTCTATGGTGGCCAGTATCTCTGCATCAGACGGAGCTGTGACCTTGTCTCGCTCGTGGATAATGTTGATGTCACGAAGCAGTCCTCGGACCCTGTCACAGTGGGACAGTGCACGCCATGGCTGTCGTGCCGACTTGTCCTGCTGCCTATAGACAATCTGCTGGAGAACTTTGCCAAACATGGCAGCCGTGTAACCCCTCTATATACCCAGACCTTAAACATGCTGCAGTATGTGCAACATCCAGATGGGGCCATTGAACCCGCGACATCGCACCGCACTAATCCTCGGAAGGACTGTCTGACAGTCATTCGACCCAGTATACACGATGAGAACCCGTTGTCCGCTGCTGGGAAGTACATTGACTTTACAATCTCTGCACAGATTCACGAGATCAAGAGCATGACACTTGAGTTTAAGCTTCAGAGCACAATAGAACAGACGGTAGAGCTCCTGCTGGTTCTGAACAGGTGGGAGATCGTGCAGAGCAACAGCACCGTGGACACCACCTATGTGAACGATGAGTACCGAGTCCTAGGTCCGCTGGCTCGTGGCCCAACCTATGCGAAGGGAAAGGGGTACTATGCTGTGGGGTGCAATGAGGGGTTCACAGAATTCGAACTATGGGCAGGTGTCGAGAAGCCTGTGGCAGTTCCACTCTTAACCCTCCTCTAGAACACACACGTGAATCCGGCTACCATGCAGGATAGGCTGTTCCTCTTGGTGTACACTGAGCAGCTCGCAAATGCGATGATGAATGCTCCAAGACTTCATGTCTGGCATGACGAGAATGACCAGGAGCTGAAGCAAACGGGTTCCAAACGGCGGATCGTGCATGTGGAGCGAGAACACCATCGGGTCCAATCCACAGCTAACCAACGGGTAGAGCTGACATTGCATCGTGGTGCATCAGACTGTGTCACTGTTGCGGTCCTGGTTCAGAAGGGAGGAGTCATCCAGCAGGTGGATAAGCTAGACGACTTCAAGCTTGTGGTTGCTGGGACCAATGTTCTTGGTGAGGTACGCCAGCTGGCTGATTGCCAACTCTACAGACAGAACACTAACCAGTGGAAGCGACGACCTCGAGTTGGCACTCGAGGGCCGTGGCCACCTCTGGGGCAGGGACATCCAACCTAATCAGGGCAACCGGCTCAGCTTCAACATCGGAAACCTCATATCTGGGACTCACTCATTAGGTGTGACGGTACTTTACTTTGGCTATGCTATGGTATGCGTGTCGAACACATCAGGTATTCAGCTTGAGCGTGCGTAGAGCACGACTCCTGTCGTCACCGCTGCAGCTGCCACCACTACTATAAGCTCTGCTGTCGATGCTCGGAGTTGGCATTGGCGTGCCTCCCTCTGGCGCATATGCTCGAGGGCTTTGCTGTACTCAAACTTCTCCTTAGACAGCTTCTCTATCGCCTGGTTATGACGCTCACGCTCGACCTCTGCCACCTTGTCGGCGAAGCTGAGTCCCCAGTTCGCTAAGGCAAACACGCCCGCATTCAAGATTGCGGATGCCATGCTATAGACTACAGTTTAATGCTACTATGTAGCTGTCCCCCAGCGACGGATCCCAAGAGCGATGTATGAACCAGAGGCGTATGAAGATCCAGTAGAGGATATAGATGGCGAGGACTATGAGGAGGAGGATGCAGACGACTATGATGTAGCGGAGACCGCGGGTGAGTATGATGATGTAGAGCCTGAATCCTGCAAGCTAGTACACAGAGCGAAAGGAATCTATCGCACTTATGTAAAAGGTTCTATCGGTCCGCTGGCAGCAGTTGGGACTCTGATCGCTCTGTTCACAACGAAGGCTGGCGAGATGGTCCGCAAGATCGCCAACAATGCTCTCCATGGGGTGGAGAAGCCATACCAGCCATCGCCTCAGGAGTAGGTACGTTCTTCTGAGTCGCGGGCCCTTGGCTACCATATGTTGCCATAGCGCTCACGGCTATCTGGGCTGCCGAACATTTGAGCCATACTATATAAGGATGGCATCTCTGTACGACCTGGTCAAGTCCCTTAACTTCCGAGGGTTGGCCGATAAACTACCGTTCAGTGAGGATCCAGCAGAGACTAGACGCTGGTGTATGGAGGTGTTTGAGGAGGTCTTCAGTGATAGTCGAATGAATGACGGCCGTCTGTTTAGAGTTCGCCCAGGCCGTGCGTGACAGGACGGGAGTGGACATCAGTGATAAAATCACCCAGGTCGTTCGTGACAGGACGGGAGTGGACGTCAGTGATAAAATCACCCAGGCCGTGCGTGACAGGACAGGGGTGGACATCAGTGATGAAATCCGGGAGTGCCGTCTTTCTTGAGGAACTCTACTATCAGCCTGGTGGATATTACCATGAGCCCCCTCAACTACTCGAGGCTGCACGTCGCAAGGGCCACAACTTCACATTGGAGACAGTTAGCCAGTGGCTCAGCCGCCGGGCGATGTGGCAGATATACAGACCTCGTCCACGGCACATCAGGCATGCCCATTTTGAGGAAACTGTCCCGAACAGAGTTCACCAGGCAGATGTTCTATTCCTTCCACACAACTCGGTTGGTCGTAAGACCTGCAAGTATGCCCTCACCATCGTCGATGTCGCCAGCAGGTACACGGCAGCAGTACCGCTCACAGACAAGTCAGGTGGCCCAGGCATTCCAGGGTGTCTACGAGGCTTCGGAAAATCCCCTTCAGTGGTCGGAATTGTTGCAGGTGGATGAGGGTAAGGAGTTCAGAGGGGAGACTGCAGCCCTCATGCGGAAACACGGTGTGGCAGTTAGGCGAGGCGAGGTAGGTCATCACCGTGCCCAGGCTATCGTTGAGCAGTGGAATCGGACACTGGCAGAGAGACTGTTCCCACACCAATATGCCAAGTAAATGGCTGCGCCGAGTAAACGTTCTAGAGTATGGGTGAGAGGGCTATCTGACACTGCTGGTCACAGCTCTAGAGGAGCGAACAAGGGAGAGGAGTGCCTACCACCTGATGCTCTGGTTCGGTACCTGTATGAGCCTGGTGAGCTGGAAGAGGGTCGACGGCGTGCAACAGATCCTAACTGGTCGTTAGATGTTCACAGGCTTGACAGGTATGTGGAGGCGGAGGGGCGGCCTACACTGTACTACCTGGCACACCAACACGGAGTGCCTAGGCAACCATTTGTCATAGATGAGCTTCAGCTAGTCCCTGAAGACACACAGCTACCACCCCCTAGGGTGCTAACATGATACTCGATGGGCTCGGTATGGATCCCATCTGGCAGCACATGGCGCTTATCATAGTAAGCGGAGAATCTGAGTTTTTCCTGCGCATACGTCACCATACCCTGGTTGCGCATGCGTAGGCCTCGATTGGTGGCTCTGTCCACCCCACCATGGAGGGCGCTGTAGAACCTCTGTAGAAGCCAGGAGATGTCATTCCGCCGTTCAGACATTCCCATGGTCGAGCATTTCACTTGCAAGTTTCTGCTGTTCCAGCGGTCTGTATTCTCCACGTAGTAGCACTTGGAGCAGAGAGCAATACCACGAGTGCCTTCGAACTCGAGCTTGAACAATCCCGGAGTGCGGTTAGACCATTTGTCCCATGCCAACCAGTCCCGTTTGCAGGCCTCATACTCCGTTCGCATCTCTGGGCGTATCACCTGATCGAGGTTGGAGCCTGCTATGGGTGATATAGGCAGAATCGGTGTCCATCTGCAGGTACTCGAAGCTGTCACGAGCTACGTAGCGGTCAAGGAAGTCATAGTAGAACTCCAACATTCGCAGCTTCGCCAGCTCGTATACTGCTATACCCACCTGGAAGGGGCGACGAATGGTGATTTTAGCCTTACGGCTCTGCAATTCGTAGGAATCCCCGATCTCCTCTAGATCCTCGAACCATGCGCTACTCAAGGCTCTGTCTACTGCTCGCTCATCTTTAGTGAAGCTCGTGTTGGTATGACGTTCTAATGCCTCGATCAGCTTCCCATATGCACTGTTGCCGAGGAGTTTGAAGAGGTCAGCCAACAAGGCTTTACTTTTGTCAACATCCCTGGTACGCCGTGCCTCAGTAACAGAGTCTACAAATCATTCAAAAGATTTCCGTGAGGTGTAGTCTATAATGCGATAGATAGCAGTAATCTCTAACCTGAGAGTTGGTGCATACAATACCCTCTTCTTACCAGAGAGTGCACCAACGAGCTTGCTAGTTGTAGAGTTTTTTCTACCTGCTATATCAAGGTATGCAAGCATCTCCGAAGGTATAGCCTCTTCTGGGATCTCACGATTATAGAAGATGGGAGACATCTTGAACTTTGGCCATAACACTTTAGGTGCCTCAATGTCGACCTCAGAAAACCCGAACCAATGATCCGCTAGCAGATCCTGCTTAAAACGTTCAATATCACTGCTTACAGGCCCACCCCACCGTCGTACAGTTTCTTTACCATAAGGTATTGCTTGGGCCATGGTTGACAAATACAGAGCACTTGTATCATAACCAAGGAGATGTTGACATACTCGCTTACCTTGGCGAATTCGGGTAACCCCAGACTCGTGATATCTCATGAACACAATGCTCGGACCCCCAACAACAGCACCCGTTAACATCTCGTAAGCTTCCTTGCCTGGAGAGTAAAGGCTAATATCCGGCTCATGTTCAGCAGTACCACGAAGTAAGTACTGAAGCGACACCTGGAAGTGACACCGCATTCTTCAGAATGTCTATACCTCGTTCTGTGTAGAATTCTCGCATCTTCTCTAAGGCTTCAATGAAGGGGCTAACATCCAAGTTGTTGTAATATTGCAACCAGTCAGCAAACGTGTTCATCCCCAGATTTCTGAAGGTCTGCTTACAAGCTTTCCACTCTGACAACTCAAGAAGGTAACCCCCTTTGAGCTTGGACCACCATGCAGGATAATCAGGTAGTCCAGGATAGTCAAGCTTCTCAGGTGAGTCGAACCATTCATAAGGTAACCAGTTCTTCTGTTGCATGCAACCGTAGGCTTTGATCCATTTCTCATAAGAAACCCCTGGGCCGAGGTAGTTGATTACATCGAGAAACCTCAGTTCAGGCGTAATGACGAACATTGTCTGGCTAGCCTTCTTGGCGACTTTCACCGTTCCTTTGGACGAAGTAGTAAGTTCATCAACGAAGTACTTCTTGATGAGGTTCAGGTCGTACCGCCCAGAGTTGAACCCGAGCACAGGCACCTGGTCACACCACTCATTGATAAGTCGCTGCTGTCGTTCTGGTAACTTGTCCAAGTCTGCGGGTAGATACTGTGACTGAACCCTTGCACGGATCGTGGCGGCTCATAGTTGGATCTCCTGCATGAACTCTGAGATCAGCACTTTGGAGTTAGCATTGCAGAGGTGAGTTGGCGAGCTCGTGCTACCATCTAAGGAGCAGCCGACTGACACCAAGATTGGTATGTGGGAACTCTCGATCGTGAGACTCTCTGTAGGGTGGGTCTTGATCCCATTTAGAGTAGCCGCGGAACTGGCCGGTTGGTATGGATAGAAGGCCTTCTTGTATGGTGACTGCGGTGCCACTACCTTCTCCCCAGGGCAATCGATGGTCGTTTTTCCCCCTGTACAGCGCCAAACAGGACAAGTTTAGGTCATCACGCTCTCAGTACTTGAGTAGCATGAATCTTAACATAAGATGATTCCATTCCATATAAATTAATAACATTTTTTAAGTTGCGAAATTGAAATAGAGGTACGGGCACACTTTAATCCGAAGTGTATTACATGTGTTTTATTGGGTTACCAAACAGTTTTGTATTGCACGCAAAGATCATACAAGGGCAGGTTACGGAATCGGCTAGATAGTTTATGTACAAAAGGAAAAGTGTAGGTCCCAAAACACTGCCTTGAGGCACGCCACTAGTGACAACTGTTCAGTCGGATGTTGTTTCATTGATCTTTACACACTGTTTTCTTTTTGTGGTACTGTATCAAAAGCTTTAGAAAAATCTATATATATTGCGTCTATAGGTTTGTTTTCATCTAGATTGGATGTTATGGTTTCCATGTAACTATGTTTTGCATAATCTGTTATGTCTGAAGCCATGTTGGCAGCTGGTGAAAAGGTTGTTTGTTTCCATGTGGTTCATTATTGCATCACGTACAAATGTTTCTAAAAGTTTGCAAAGTGAGCAAGTTAGACTGATGGGTCTAAAGTTGGTTGGATTACTGTTTGGTCCTTTCTTATAAGTCGGACAGACATTAGCCATTTTCCAAATCTCAGGTATTACGCCTTCCTTTAAAGTTTTGTTAAATAGGATGCTAAGGGGTACACTGATCTCTTTAGCTAGTTCAATCAAAATTTGTATAGGTATGTCGTCTGATCCATGACTTTTATTTGGGTTTAGTTTTTTTATTTTGGCTTCAATAGTGGGGTGGGGGGTGGGGGTGTGGGGTGGGGGGTGTATAGACATGTCTGGTAAAACAGTGTTTGTAATATTGGGGATATTATCTGGCATTGTATTTAGGTTTTCTTCTGTAAATACGCTTGCAAAATAGATGTTCAAAACTTCTGCCTTTTCTATGTCATTTGTACACACTTTATCGTTTGAATATTTAAGCTGGCCTACTGTTTCCTTGAGAGTTTTTTTTGCTTTGACATATTTCCAAAAAGGACTTGTTGTTTTTCTTGCATTCTGTTGCTATATTTCATTCAAATGACCATTTGGCTTTTTTGATCAATGATACAGAATTATTCCGTGCCATTTTATATCGGTTATAATCGTCAGAACTCTTCGCTTTATTGTATTTTTTGTACAGTTTGTTTTTTGCTTTAAGGGTGTGTGTGGCACTGGATGTAAGCCATAGGCATGCATGAGAGTGTTCAGCCTAGGGTAGGAATTCCTACCCTGTCATTAAATCTTAATAAAATGAAATGATCTCTATTCGCTCTGAAACATTTAAATCTGCATTAATTTTAGTTTAACAAGCGGTGGGGTGGGGTGTACCTTAATTTCCTACCCTGCTTGGTGAAGTCACTCATGTATGCATAGGTGTTCCCTTTTACTCGACTTGGTTGTTTTTGGGATGTGTTGGTTTAGCATTGTGGTTAAGATGTTGTAAATAAATCTCCATGCTTCTGCTTTATGAAGTTCCTGCATGTTTATCCAGTCAATGTTGCTGACTTCCCTGCGCATGTCGTTGTACCTACTTTTATTCAGCAAAAGTTAGGATAAATTTGATTTAGTTGAAACATTAAATATATAGGTGTGAAAGTTTATTTGTAAGACATCGTGATTGCTTTTCCTAGAGGGACTAGATGAATTATATCATTGACAGTGTTTGTACTGTTTCCCAAAATGAGATCTACGATATTTCCTTTCTGGTCTATCCTGTGCCTTGTTGGTTTTAATACAAACTGGTGGAGAAAATGGTTTCTTATGGTATTGATAAAGTTGTCACTATCATGAGTGCATGAGAGACCAGAAGACCAGTTGATATCTGGGAAGTTAGTCTCCTGTAATCGAAAATGTGGTCTGGTTTTAGTTTACTAGTGTTGTTTATTAGGGTCATGAGATTTAAATTATTGTCTCTCACTGTTGGGACGCCTATGAATACATCCTACTAAAACATTTTCTTTATTCTGGGTAGTCCATGTACACCAAACTGACTCCTTGAAAGAATCGCCACTCAGTGTCTTACAGGGTTCGGCTTATAGTAGTTTGTGGCCGTAGATGGCAACTCCCCTAGCTGGGTTATTATTAAGAAATAAATCATAGTTATCTAGTTGCAGTTCGCTTAATTTGATGCTTGTGCTGGGAATTTGGTATTTAGGGAAAACTTCAGTGATACATATAACGGCTGGAGAGGTTTCATGGACTATTGCTTTGAGTTCATTTCTTTTATTCAGCAGACTATCTGCATTTGTGTAGATGAATATGTTTGTGGGTAGTGTTTTCTGTGCAGTGGATGTTTTCCCCGATAATATATATATCTACTATTACTGCTCCTTCCAATATTGTCTTCTTTTTGGAGGTTTTGATTTGACTGAGACATTGGTTTGTTCATATTTCACATTTAGAAGTAGCATTCAGATTTGTGTATGTTTGATTTTTATTTATCCTGTTGTACTCCAATAGTTCAGTTTCTGTAGAGTGTGGTAGTTTGTCTGCTAAGGGTGAAAAACAGTTTGCTGATGATGCATTTACTGTGTTTTGGGGTTTACAGATCACTGGATTTTTTTGTGAACTTTGGTAGTACTCTGAGTTGGTCGAAAGGTGAGTGTTTATATGTGACTGGTAATTTACCTGATTGATCGCAGGATTGTAAATCTAGCTTCAACAGTCCCACTATTACATACCCCTACCCCCCCCCCCCCCCCCACTACATCATCATCATGATTGAGCCGATTGTGGAGGCCTGTGATGTCCTATTGTCAATCTCAACAGAACTTGATTATTTACATTGGCAAGAGATACACATGTGCCTTAGTGTAAATGCCATTATTTTTTATTTGTTTAAATAGGTTTTTATACCCCGTCAAAAAATTTGGCGGGGTATTATGCAGTGTTGCCCACAACATCTAAGATTTGGGGGTCCCACTGTAAAATCGGGGGGGGGGGGGGCCCATGGGGTCCTCATCTGAAATATGGGGGTCCCACGTTTTTTTCTTAAAAAAACATTGATCTAATTATAAAGTACTTTATTAAACATGTTGAAAGCACTAGTTATGACATTGTGTAAATACTGTCAATGTATATATAGAGAATATTAACTATGCAGTGGTAAATTTTCAAAAATATGTATTCTGTGATCTACAATGGTGGCTAAAACTGATCTATTGAAATGGCCCTTGTATATTTAACTAATAACATTTGAACTGCATGTCAATAAACAATAACTTAAAGCACTGTACTTGTTTGTTGTCTGATAAACCAACCAACCTACATTGACACCCTTGTATGATTAACATTTCCAAAGACCACTACATTAGTAATTAGCAAAGACCACTGCATTAGTTTTTCTATTAAACCCTGACTTGACGTTGGACGAATTGAAAAATTACGAGTGTCTGGGGCGAGTTTTCTCAAGGACGACTTGACCTTCTTCGATATAATGCGTGCATATTTTTTATAAGGTAACTGGAACCTCTAAATATAGTGGCTAAAATCAGACAAAACAATAATTTATCAAAAGTAATCTGTATAAATCAGATTAAACTGCGTAATTAGTGAAAATATATCAACCAGTAACCGGATATCCCTAATTCATAGGGAGGAACTATGTAACGCGATTGCCTACCTGGAGATCGACGATATCGTTGAACATCGCTGCTGGGATGAGCTTTTTAGTTGATAAATTGGGAACACCTAACGATCGAGTATTGTTAAACATTATAAACATCAGTCAATCAATCAATCAATCAGCCGCTATTACTAAATAAAAGCCAGCGTATAGCGCGTATTGATACCGTTATTCAAACAGCAATACAAAGACACCGCCGCTAATCCGTCAAATGGCCATTCAAATGTAAAAGATATCACAATATCTTCCATATGTTCCTTCATCCATTTAGATATTTTGATAAATAAATAGAAAAAAAATATTTTGCCTGTTAGTCGTGCTTTAGGCAAGTAGGCATGCGCAAATTAATTTCAAAATATTCAGCATATTAGTGATAACAACTTTGTGATCTGTTGAATGTTCTGAGCTGTGAAAGGGTTAAGACGCCCAGACACGTTTGTATACGCTTGATCAGTTGTATTGGATTTCTCAAGGTGAGTTCCTCTAGAGGGAAATTCCGCTGTTACCCAATCAAATACGTCACGCTGACGTTTAGCACAACAGACAGAAACATGGCGGGTAGTTTTGCAATTTGTAGGCCAAACAAGGCGACTGACATCGGACTTGTAAACTCATTATTTATAATAAAAAAAATTAGATCAAATGGAATACTAAGGATGATCTGGGGATTGTGTTTACAAATAATTTTGGCGGTTGAATCTAATTTATGGGCATTAACAACTTTGAGTTGTGCAAGAAAACATACAACAAGTCATAGTCTTAAACAACGCAGTAAGTTCGTTTTTATTGAACACAATACATTAGGTATATTTTTTAAAGTAAAGTTACCAGTTTCCGTTACACTTTTTACTGCGTCCCTCGTGCGTCCTCGGGGACGCAGAGGGTTCATTTTTATGCGTCCCTCTGCCATTTTTATGCGTATATACGCGCAAAAGGATGCATAAGGACAACTCTGGTATTATGTAATGCCGCCGTCTGGTCGATTGGTCGTGCAGGCGGCAGAGTGGTTTCTGGATGATAACTCTGTTACCATTTGTCGGATCACATTGAAACTTCATAGGGTGGTTGGACTTGGTCTTGGGAAGAAACCTATCGAAATCGACGATGATCCGAAATCCAAGATGGCCACCGGTGGCCATCTTGAAAATTGGTTTCCGAATGATAACTGCGTTACCGTTTGTTGGATCGCATTGAAACTTCATAGGGTGGTGGACTAGGTCTGGGGAAGAAACCTATCGAAATCGACGATGATCCGAAATCCAAGGTGGCCACCAGCCACCGGCGTCCATCTTGAAAATTGGTTTCCGGATGATAACTCTGTTGCCGTTTATCGGATCGTTTTGAAACTTCATAGAGTGGTTGGCCTAGGTCTGCGGAAGAAGCCTATGGTATCGACAATGATCTGAAATCCAAGGTGGCGGCCAGCCACCGGTGGCCATCTTGAAAATTTGTTTCCGGATGATAACTCTGTTACTGTTTGTCGGATTGCATTGAAACTTCATAGGGTGGTTGGACTAGGTACGGGGAAGAAACTTATAGAAATTGACACTGATCCAAAATCTAAGATGGCTGCCAGCCACGGGCTGCCATCTTGAAAGTTGGTTTCTGGATGATATCTCCGTTACCGTTTATCGGATCACTTCCTAGGGTCGTTGGAATATGTCTGGTGAAGAAACCTATCGAAATTTACGATAATTTGAAATCCAATATGGCCACCAGTCAGCGGCAGCCATCTCGAAAATTGGTTTCTGAACGATACCTCCTTGACCGTTTAGCGGATCGCTTTGACACTTAATAAGGATTACTGGTCTGAGGAAGAAAGAAATATTTTCTGAAAGCTGTCATTTATTAGTTTGTAATCATGGCAGGGTATTATGCGCCATTTGCGGAGCGCTTGTTGCTATAGTTATGGTACATTGTACTATAGTTCTATGACATTATCTTTTTACAATTTTTTTTTTGGGCAAAATATTTGTTGCTTTTACTATATATATATATAATGGGTTATGCACATTTTTTGGCGCAACCCGTTTGAATTCGCGTAACCCATTTTGAATATGATACTATTTGAAGGTAAAATTCATCTTGGTTACATAATGGAAATGGCATATCAGTATTAACCGCTTAATGGTCAAGATCAATGTATTCTCGTATTAAATATCCATAAGAGGACTATATTTGAAAATTTACCACTGAAATGACTGGCTCAGACATTCCAGTGGGAAATGATAAAAAATAGTATCTTTGCCTGCAATGGGTATTAATAAATGTTTTGGTTGGCTTGATCATCAAAGGGTTAAATCCGCTTATATAGAACCTTAATTAATTTAAGACACAGAAGTTTTAGAAATGAAATCAGCTTCGTTCGTTTACATACTGATTCATGTAATTTAGCATAGAAAGGTGGACAGGGAACTAGTCTCTGATAGGGCACTAGTTACATCACAAATTATCTCAACATACCAGGTTCTATCCGTTTCAATCTTTATTAAATCAGTCCGATTTAAAAAAAAGTATTACCGCCTACTTTATTATGCAAGATGTTAGTAACCAAATTAAATAATTTTGCAATATTTACCGACACAAATAACGGGAAATGTCCCTGGGAAATTGACAACCGAAGTTCTTTTGTGGCATCCATTTTGACATAATATTTTGCGGTAATGAATACTTATTAGTTCTCTTCAAAGTTTAGGCGAGCCATTCACTGATTGGCTCTTTCAAGACACACCCTCCTATTTTTCTTCCCGCTACGTGACAAAAAGGTACGCTTGTCAGGGCTATTTTCGAACGTTCATAGATGTATAATTGTTGCCGAATAAACCATGATTTAAATCTAGAATGATCAGATTCATCGTTTCACCATTTGATATGGAAGATTTATCTGATTTTGTTGTGAAAATCAGGATTTTTTGGTACAACTAACCCGGTAGCAAATTTCCAGCAAATTGTCTAGGCCTGTTCAAAATGACATTGACATTATCTTATTCGTTCTTATTGAGACGGTGTGAAACTTTTTATCAAACCAATATTATAACATGAGTTTGGAGGTTAGCTTCTATAAGGGAGTTTCTCCTTTCAGATAAGTGCTACAGAATTCTAGGGGTTGATGTCAGCGACGGCTTGTATTAGGGAATAGACTAATGTAAATTCAACGTCTCAAGTGACTAGACTACGTAAACGAAAAATGGGTTATGCAAAAAACATTTGCGTAACCACCACGCGAATGACTGTTTCATTCGCGCAATTTGGGCAGGCATATATATATATATATACCCCGCCAAGAAAGCCGGGCAGACGGGTGGGCGGTCTGGCGTGCGGGCAGGTGGCAAAGTGGTTTCCGGATGATAACTCTGTTACCGTTGGTCGGATCGCATTGAAACTCCTTTGGTTGGTTTGACTAGGTCTGGGGAATAAACCTGTCGAAATAGACGATGATCCGAAATCCAAGATGGCCACCGGTGGCCATCTTGAAAATTGGTTCCCGGATGATAACTCTGTTACTGTTTATCGGATCGGTTTGGAAACTACTACTACTACTACTACTACTACTACTACTACTACTACATGCCGCATGTCATTTTTGGAGGTTGAGCCATTTCAATTTCTTAGCAGTTTTAAAACAGCAAATATATCTAATAGAAGTTGCGTCACATCCAAATTTCAGCAGTTTGTGTAAAGAAAAACATTTCTGTTAGTTAAATAACTTATAACTGTCAAATAAAAATAGATTTGAAAAATATTTTTGCAATAACTTCGCAGAAAAAGCATCGAAATTACATGTACAGCATTTCATTATATGAAACAACTCTTATCAATGAAAAACGTTATCAAATGACTAGCCATTAAGCAGAGGTAATCGGATCAAATATATGGGGTGGGGGGTGGTTTTGTGCATTTTAAGTCTATAAACCTATTTAATATTTACCAATCATACAAGATATTCAGTGGTCCCATGTAACCAACTGCGACTGTCTCACATTGCATTTTAAGGGTATATACTGTACCCCAAAAAGGACCCTTACTCGCTGCATATATGGGGGGGGGGGGAGTGTTTCCTTCGATCAATACTCACCATTCTGTTACTTCTGATATACAGCTGGCCCTGACAGCTGGCTCTAGGACTATAGACTTAGAAAGCTTTACCGACTCCTTGGAACCAGGTACTCGGCTCCCAACTGCCGAGTACCCGTCTACCATAGAGCTCATTCTTGTTTGCATAGCAACAAGAGCTATACATGCTTTTCGCAGTGGAGAGATTAAGGAATAAATCTACGTCTTTTTGTCTGTGATTGTGATAGCTAGTGATTCTCTGGCAAGGATAATTGGATAATATGGATACCGCCGAGGATAACCAGGTCGTATATTTCCTTATTATTCCATAGTTAAAAGACTTAGGTCTCTAAATTTCGTTGTGTCGCATGTTCCAATTTCTGACCCCAAAGAATCTGGGACGTGTGTTAACAACGAGATATGCCGGATGATCGCCTTCTTTAAACCCCAACAGGCGATCGGCAGATATGAAAATAGGTGTTTGCTACAGTATTTGTAACACGAATATCGGCTGACGTCGTTCTCCGTAAGATCCGAGCAGGTGACGTCACACCCGTGGTGCTCGGATGTTTATGTGAAGGAAATTTTTTCATTAATTCACGCATCTTGTTCTGGGTGCAGCGTACTAAAAATGGTACCAGAAAACTTTGAAATGTTCAAGTTTACGTGTTATCACGATCTGTTTGCAATGATCGGTGGTTTCAAAATTCTTGATTAGATGTGTGGTCTGCGGTTTTACCATGTGCTACAGCAGTTTGTTTACATTTTGTTGTTTCTTCACATATCGTTTTGGCTTTCGTTAGGAGTATGATTTATATTTATTCGTAAATATACCCCGAATGCTATGCGATATGATTCCTGGTTCCGTTATACATCCTGGAGGATCAATTATGGGTGTATTTATGCCCGCTTCGTTCTTGTCGTCATAATCAATGCGATCTTTGCTGTAACGTTGCGGGGTTGGGTGCGGGAGGGGTTTACAGTTAATTTATGAGTCAAATTATTTGAAAATTAATTGTCTGCCTTCCATCCGTGTCTCGTTCCTCTTGCTTATTGTAGGTTTGTGCTTATTTATAGGCCAAGCCAGCCCCGCCATCATGTGACGAGTGCCACAAGTTCGTACGGGTCCTATTTAAGGACCATGTCTGCTTTAGGTGTACCTCATGTGACCTTGATAGTAGGTGTAATGTGTGTGCAGTGTGGTCCGCGGATATGATGTTAAACTTCCTTGCCCAGAAGGGTCTGATGCGGGGTCAGGCGGTTCGAAGTTAAATCGTGGAGCGTCCGGTTCGGCCGGTGGGGGGCGCTCCACATCCCCAGCTGGAGGTGGCGGAGATGGCACCGCTGGCATGGTTCGGTCCGGCTATGCAGGGTTTTCTGCATAGCGTTCTGCCCAGGCTGGTGTCGTCCCTGCTGCCGAAGGTTGGGGGGCAGTTTCTCCCCATGCTTGGTACGGACCCTGTCCTTGGACAGGGTTCTGGACTGGTCACCGAAGGAGCCGTCTCATACGGCCCCCTGGCAGTCCCGTCGGGTTCCGGCCTGACGGGTTCTGTCTCTCTGCGGCCACCTCCGGGTGGTTCAGTAGCGGTAGCCGGTCCGTCAGGCATGGGAGCCGTCCGCCAGGACGGCTCCACGGTTTCCTCGTCTAGTGACGACTCTTCGGAGTCTGAAGACGAGGAGGCCGAGGAGGAGAGGTTGCTGCGGCCTGTGATGCCACGGGTGGAGAATATGGAGGTTGATTCCGTCCTGGACGGAACCGTCCTCCATCTGTCTGGCTTGGCGCAAGCCAGGGAAGCGGCTCCACCCGTGGTTGAGGCCAATCTGGTACCATGCACCGGTCCCGTGACGGTTGGTTTCACGCCAGCCGACACGGTGACGGGTGTGCCAGGCCAGGCGTGGTACTCACCTATCTCGCCTGGTCCGGAGGTCAGACGTCGGGTGCCGTTGGCGCCCGTGTCTGGCCACGGTTCCGCGTCTGCTATGGGTCCGCATGGTTTTCCGTGTGGCCCTACCCCATGGACGGGTGTGTTTCATGGGGTGGCGGCGGAACCGTTTGGTACCGGAGTGCCTGGCGTGTCAGCCGCGGCTCCTTGCCGGGAGGCCGTGGCTGGCAGGCCCGTGAGCGCATCAACGGGTGACGTGTTCACGGGTGTGTCTTCCTCGGAAGTAGACTGGTCGGATGCTGTGGCTTGGCTAGCCAGGGTTGACCTGTCTGTGGTTTCGGCACGGCCGAGGAGGATGCGCCCCATCCATCGCTTGCATCGATTAGGACGGGGATCTTGCCCGCAGCCCGGATCCAGTCTGTTGGACTGGATCCACGGTTCATCGAGTTGCTTGAGGCTATTTATAGTAAGCAGCTCATGACCAAGGGCCAGCTCCCTGCGGCCTCCAGGGAGGTGCGGGCGAGGTGTCGTATTCCACGGGGGGAATACGACAGGTATGGTGTGGTACCATCGGTCACCGAGGATGACAGATGGGTTCTGGGTGTTCAGAGTGCTGGAGTGGGTGGCCCCGGTCCGGCACTTGTGGACAAGTCCCAGGCACACCAGGAGGAAGTCCTGTCCCTATGCGATGAGGGTGTGAGGGCAGCTATGAGTGCTGTCAACCATTCGTATCGCCTTCTTCAGTCGGTGTGGGCTGAAGCGGGGCCAGGCCACCCTGTGCCACCTGTGACGCTTTCGTACGTCAATGACGGCTTGGTGCTGTCTATGGACGCGCTGGCAAGGGTCCAGGAGGCAAATGGTGCTTGACCATATGCGTCCGGCTACGGCAGTCAGGGAGCGTCTTCTTGGGACACCCCTGACAGGGTCTAGCATCTTCGGTGGCCAGGCGCGGGCCATCCTAGAGGACACTGCCAGCATTGCGCAGAATCGGTTGGTGGTAAACCTACAGCTAGTGCAGCAAGCGCACGCACTAGGGGCTGTAGGGAAACCGTTAGCTGTTCAATCTTCAAAGAAGCAGAAGAAGCAGAAAGGCAAGGCGAAAGCTAAGCCTACTGCGACTTCTGCTTCGTCTGGTTTTTCTCAGCCGCCACCGGCTAAGAAAGCCAGGAAGGTTGTGGAGGCCCCTACCCTCCCCAATGTTGCTCCTGATCGCCCTAGAGGCGGGAAGGGGAAGGGTAAGGGTAAGTCCTCAAAGGGCGGAAAGAAGGGAGCAATAAAACCAGCGAACCAGAACACTCCAGGCTTCTATTCAAATATGTTCCTTGTCCCCAAGAGCACAGGGGGATGGAGACCCGTACTCAATCTCAGGCCATTAAATTGGTTTATCCATACACCTCGATTCCAGATGGAACCGCCGAGGTCGGTAATGGCGGGATTGAGGAAAGGAATGTGGTGTGTGTCGATCGATCTGAAAGATGCATATTTCCACATTCCAGTGAACAGGAGTTGTCACAGGTTTCTGAGATTTGCGTTTCAGAATCAAGTATGGGAGTTTATTGTTCTCCCGTTTGGCCTGTCGACAGCTCCAAGGGTTTTCACAAGAGTGGTCCTTGCGGTGACAGCGTTTCTCAGAAAGGAGAACGTGGCGCTACACACCTACATAGATGACTGGCTGATCAAAGCAGACTCGGCAGCCAAGTTGAACGTGGATACTGCTCTGACTCTGAAGATACTTTCAGATCTAGGCTGGATAGTCAACAAGGAGAAATCCGAGTTGACACCCACGCAACATTTCGTTTATTTGGGGATGCGATTCGATCTCGAGGAGGGCAGGGTTTACCCGTCAGAGCCCAGATGGTGTCTCTGTTAGCCATCCTCAAGAGTGGGACACCACATTCAGGCGAGGCGGTTTCTTCAGATGCTGGGCATGATGGTCTCCATGGAGCAGGTGATCCCGTACGCTGCTCTAATGCGAAGACCTATCCAGTTGTATCTGATGTCTCTGTGGAAACAGAGAACAGAACCCCTGTCATAACTGGTGCCAGTTTTGGAGCCGATAATGTCGCATCTTGGTGGAAAAAGCGTCAGAATCTCCTAGTAGGGGTTTCGCTGCACCTACCCCACCCCCAGCTGTCCGCGTACACGGATGCATCGCTGGAGGGGTGGGGGGGGCCTGCCTGGGAGAACACCAGGTCTCGGGCACATGGACTCTCCAGGAGAGCCAGCTGCATATCAATCTGTTGGAAATGATGGCAGTGGAACTGGCGTTGGGAGAGTTTCTTCCGATGATCAGGGGCACGGTGATATTGATACGGTCTGACAATTCGATGGTAGTATCATACATAAATCGCCAAGGCGGGACCAGGTCACCCACACTGTGTATCAAAGTGTGGCACTTGATTCAATGGTGCAGGAATTACTCAGTTGTTTTGAAAGCAGCTCACATTCCTGGGCGATTGAACATTCTGGCGGATGCTTTGTCTCGCAGAGAGAGAATTCTGCCAACAGAATGGTCTCTCAACCCTCCAGTTCTACGAAGGATCTTCGAGCATTGGGGCAAACCCAATGTGGACTTGTTCGCCACAAATGCTCAAATCATGACTTATGTCTCGCCGATTCCAGATCCAAATGCCGTCGATACAGACGTTCTGGCGATAAGCTGGAGAGGGATGCACGCTTACGCGTACCCACCCACCATTCTTCTGCCGAAGGTATTGGTGAAGATCAGGGAGGAACCGTGTCTGGTCATGCTAATAGCGCCGTATTGGCCTGGCAGGGCGTGGTTCACGGATCTGCTAGATCTGCTGGTGGAAAACCCAGTGCAGTTGCCCGAGATTCTGAACATAATCTCCCAGGCCAAGGGACGCTTCCTACACGAGTGTCCCAAAATGTTCAAATTGACTGCGTGGATGTTATCAAACAACGTTCCGCGTCGGAAGGCTTTTCTCGACAAGCTGCTGATTTCATCGCTGCTGCGAGGAGGTCAACCTTCAAGTCATATAACAACAAGGTTAACAGATTTGCAGACTGGTGTGAAGAAAAGAGTATTGATACCTTTCAATCCACTATTCAGCAAATAGCAGACTTTCTCTGTGAGCTGTTCTTTTCAGGACTAGCTCCCGTCACAATTGCTGGATACAAGTCAGCTTTGGCATCAGTTATCCCTTGTCTAGCGAACAGGGATAGTCCAGATGTGGCCCAGTTAAATGTGATGGTGAAGGGAATGAGCAATCTCCGACCGAGACAACCGGTAGTCATTCCAGCCTGGAGTCTATCTTTAGTGCTTAATGTACTGGCCAAGCACCCTTTCGAACCGTTGCGTTCGGCTAGTCTAAAGCATTTGACTCTAAAGGCGGTTTTTCTATTGGCAGCTTCCTCAGCTAGAAGGCGCAGTGAGATCTATGCGCTTTCGGCAGAGAGGGACCAATTTATTGTCTCCTGAGAGGGTCTGCGTCTTCTGCCAAGAGCAGAGTTTATGTCAAAGAATCAATCTTTGGGATATCCCGGCAAACCGATCATAATACCGAAGTTAACAAGGTTTGATCGTGATGCCAGTGTCTGGTGCCCGGTCCGTGCTTTGACTAAGTACAAGAAACGGACTGACTCGTTACGGTCGAACGATAGACATCTGTGGATCTGCCATAAGAAGCCTTATGGCGCCGCATCCATGGATACTATCTCTCGTTGGGTAGTCGAATGCATTCAGACTACTCATGAGATGGCGACTGGGCACCAGGTGCAAGGCGCAAGGGCACACGATGTTAGAGGAATAGCCGCCTCGACCGCCCTTTACAGTGGTGTTCCGTTAGAGGACATCATGGCCATTGCACAATGGCACTGTGAGTCCTCATTTACGGATTACTATATGAGGGATGTGTCAGACTCAGCCAATCCACTCGCTTTAGCTGTTTTGAAACGATAGTTAAGTGACCACACTGCTCTTCACCCTTTTTTCACTTTGGTAAGAAAAGAATCTAAAGCAGGCATGGTCGAGCGAGAGGATGACAACCAGATTGTGTCACTGATGGCCGGACTAGTGAATGGTTGAAGGCGGTACGTCTGAAGCCCAATTATCATAAGGTAATTAAATAGTGAGAGTTTTTTGTATTATGTCTATATATCATGTTCATTCATCTTATATATTCATGCTCATTCCCAGGCCAATACATGTGGATATGCAAGGAGCAGTTAACCCTCTTGGCATATTTGTGTTTCAGGCGAGATACATGTTCGTGAGTTCTCTCCCTTTTCCTAGGAGAAAAAGGGGGGGGGGGTGCAGTGATGCGAATGTGATTCGGTTCCGTTAACTTGACGGTCCTTTTAGGTCTCCGTTAGTCAAGTTTTAAGTCTAAATCTTTCTCCAAGGGGCAAAAGTAGCATTGATGGCTTGCCCCTTCCCACCAGGTTACTGATCAAATCTGGTGTATATCAGAAGTAACAGAATGGTGAGTATTGATCGAAGGAGAATGAAGGAAATGTCAATTTCCCTTTCTCCGAGATCTAACAATACTCACCATTCTGTTACGGACCCAGCCTCCCAGCCCCACGGAGGCAAGCCATGGATTTCTCTTGTTTGGTGGCTATGCAAACAATATGAGCTCTATGGTAGACGGGTACTCGGCAGTTGGGAGCCGAGTACCCGGTTCCAAGGAGTCGGTAAAGCTTTTTAAGTCTATAGTCCTAGAGCCAGCTGTCAGGGCCAGCTGTATATCAGAAGTAACAGAATGGTGAGTATTGTTAGATCTCGGAGGAAGGGAAATTGACATTTCCTTCATTCTATCAAAATTGGCGACAATTTAAAATGACAATCAGGCGAGCTTTTTGAAAATTGTTTTCTGAGCATGGTGAATGATGGCTCTAGATCAGCCATTGTCCAGTTATTCTGAGAATTATGGAAACTTGTATATAAATGTATAATTAATAGCATATATTTCCAGATAATCCATATTAATCCTTTAACCCTCAAATTTGTTCACGGAAATTAAAATTTTCTCATGAAAAATGTTTATTTGCAGACCAAGAGAAGACTATTTTTGAAAATTTACTACTGGAATGCCTGGCTCGGTTATTTGCGCCAGTCGTTCCAGTGGTAAATTTCCAAAAATAGTCTTCTCTTAGTCTGCAAATATAGATTTCTCAATACCTCCGCAGAAGACGTTTTTGGCTTATATATAAGTATTAAATGGTTAACAGCTTGGAACTGGTCCCAATCTCGCGTCGTTGTTGATGGGAAATTGCCAGTTTGACTGTACAGAGTAATTAATACATGTACATGTAGTAAGTTATTCAGAGAGTTCATTTTGTCATTGTTCATAGACATAATAATATTAACCAAACTTGGCGTATTGGATGCATTGTAGGCTAACGACATTAAAAAAAATGTCAAATATAGCTCATGACCAACTTTTCACAGAATTTTTGCGGATCATCGTAGACAATACATGTACGTAACCAGACTGTTGTTTCAATTTTTTTGTTTAGCGTAACCAAATTTGGTGTATGTCTTCATGTGTGTGTGTGTGCATGTGTGTGTGCGTACATGTGTACATGCACTGTAGGATATAACATTGTGTTGTATATCGAGTGTCTGTCAGTTTGACATATTATAAAATTCTTGTTCAGCAGGCCATACATGTACATGCATGTCGTTTCTAGGCTTTCACATACTATAGTAGTAATGAATTATTAACCAAACTTAATCTATCAATATATCATAGCCTAAAGGTGTGTCATGCAGAAAAAATAAATCAGGCTGACCTACTTTTCACTGAACATCATAGAATATTCATGGCCAGGCTGTAGATTTTTTCACGAGTTTTTCGTATACAGTAGTCAAACCTGGTATGTATGGATGCATTGTAGGACAAAGTGTGCCACATCTCAAACATCCGTCACTGTGACATAATTTTCATTGTTCGCTGAATATTTCAGAAAATTCAAGTTTTTCAATGCATGTTTAGCTGCAGTTACTACTAGTGGGGTGATATAGCGATCAGCATCTCTGTCAGCCCATCTATCCATCCATATGTCTGTCTGTCATGTCTGTTTGTCCATTTGACTGTAATCATTTCTTGTCAACACAATTCCTACATGTACATTGTCCTGCTACGGTTTAGGTGCGATTCCTGTGAAAGTTGGTAAATGTTACCAGTACCACCTGAAGATGTGTATGTGCCTTTTTTCATCCATGTTTGTCTGAGTTATCTCACCTGAAACAATTAATATTCATAAAAATTGTCTTGTTCGTGCCAGATTGTGTAGAGTTTTGAACCTATGCTCTTGATTCCTTTGTCACTGGATACATTATTTCAATAAGCAGTACTATGATTCCATTTCGAATAAATCCATCCTTGTTTACCTAAGTTATCTCCCTTGAAAAGCTTAAAATTTATCAAAATTCTCTTGCCCAGCCCAGATCTCGAAGAATTAGGAACCTGCACTCACAGTTGATATAGTGTATGGAAACACAGCGCAATGATGTGGTTTCGGTCAAATCTATGCATTTACGCCAGAGTTATCTCTCCTGACCGACTAAATTTGGTGAAAGCATGGTTGCTGCTAGATTGCTTGAAATTGCCTAGACATATTCAATTATAGAAGGAAGAAGAGAAGGAGGAGGATGGACATGATGCAGGTTTGGGGCTAGGATGGTCCGTACCGGATGTGGGATTGGCTCTACATGTATGTGGTACCCGAGGCGTACATTGTTTAGCTGCAATCAACCCGCCCTGGAGAGATGCCGTTGGTCATGTGAAGACCCATGCTTGCTGTTGTGTTCCTGGTGACGACTCGTCCGATGATGCAATGACGCAGATGTGGGTGTTGGTGTGTGGCGCTGGAACACGAAAACTGGACACGGGAATCGTGACTGGCATAACTTTGCTTTTGGTGTAGATGATGTTGCTCTGCTTTGCTCTCCATTGTCCAGTGCTTTGCTCTCCATTGTCCAGTGCTTTGCTCTCCATTGTCCAGTGCTTTGCTCTCCATTGTCCAGTGCTTGATCGACATTTTAACATAAGTATGAAAGGATTTTTAGAGACTTGAGGATGTCACTGTTAGGGCCTTTAATGCATAGACCGTGACATTTGCATTCAACTTATTAGTTCTAACAGCAGCAGGTTTTGATTTTAAGTTTTAATTTTGGAATTTTCTTTTGCAAACTAGATTTTAATTTCAGTTTTTCCCATTTGTTGTTTATTTAATCACATTTCGCTTAACAAACAAAGCGGTGCGGTGTGTGGAAGGAGCGGTGCGGTGTGTGGAAGGAGTGGTGCGGTGTGTGGAAGGAGTGGTGCGGTGTGTGGAAGGAGCGGTGCGGTGTGTGGAAGGAGTGGTGCGGTGTGTGGAAGGAGTGGTGCGGTGTGTGGAAGGAGTGGTGCGGTGTGTGGAAGGAGCTGTGCGGTGTGTGGAAGGAGTGGTGCGGTGTGTGGAAGGAGTGGTGCGGTGTGTGGAAGGAGTGGTGCGGTGTGTGGAAGGAGTAGTGCGGTGTGTGGAAGGAGTGGATGCAATGTCAGATTTCATTTTTCATTGGTTAGTTTTTCCAAAATATTGTCCTTTACAATTAACGTTATGTAATCTGAAAGGTTTGGATGGGGGTGTAGGGGGGGGTGAGGTGGTGGTATCTGCTGTCTTCTGACATGTCTGATGGCTCTTGTTAATCAATACTTGGGTGAAGGCAATATGTGATAAGCAAGCCAGTCATTCCAGTAATTAATTAAAAAAATAATTTCTCTTGGTCTGTAAATGGATAAATTTTCTATGTGAATCATCATATTTTCTTGAATATATTTTCCGCTTAAAGGGTTGAAGGCAAAGAAATTTAACCCTTTGTTCCCTGAATTCCCAGAATTTCAATTTCAGCATAACTTCACTGGTAACCTGTTGAATATTTTGAACTAATTTGACATGAAACTGCTGCTGCCTTGGGCAGCAACACCTCCCAGACAAATTCATTTTAAAACATTCAGCAGACTGTTTATTAAAATGTAAATTAGTTTAGTAATATGTGTCAATTTTCCGACGGCGACGGCGTCAACAATGTTAAGTTTTTGCGTTTAGCAAAACTTCTCGGCTTCCATTTCAGGATTGGTTAATCCTATTGGAACTAAACTTGGAAACATTGTTGCCTATAATTTTAGGAAGCAGCATTTTGATACTGAGGTCAAGGTGACCTTGATACAAAACTGTTTTTTCAATGTTAAGTTTTTGTGTTTAGCAAAACTTCTCGGCTTATCTTTCAGGATTGGTTAATCTTATTGAATCTAAACTTAGCTACATTGTCACCATGTTGACACTGAAGTCATGACATCTAAGGTCAAGGTCATTCTGACCGCTACAAAACTGGGTTATTTTTCAATGTTAAGTTTTTAGGCTTAGCAAGTCTTATGTTATATTTCGGGATTGCTTAACGCTAATGGAACATAACTTGGGTACATGGTTGCTTATCCCAAGAGGATACAGGATGGTGACATGGAAGACACCAGGTCAAAGGTCATGGCCATTCTAATATTGCTATTTGACCTCTGCTTTTTCAACCGTAAGTTACTCCATTCAGTAAATCAATTATATTTCAGGATTGGTTAACCCTATTGGAACTAAAATTGAATACATGGCTACCTATAATTTTGGAAGCAGCATAATAACACAGAGGCCACACGGTCAAATGTCAATGCCACTGTGACGAACAGGAGACAGGCGAGACATTTAATTCCACGCAATTCTTGTTTAATTTGTATTTTGGGCTAAAAGTGGTAACACGAAAATAAGCACTGGCCGTCGTCTTTCTACCGTCTTTCTAGCATTTGACATGTACGTCTAAGATGATTGTTTGCATATTATTTATGTAACATCTGTATAAATAGATTGTGAGCCATTAACATCAAAGGAGTTACCAATGAAAATTTGTGCATGTAATGTTTCAAATGTCTCAACATTGGGAATTCCTGAAATATCCCAGGATTTAGAGCTAGCACTATTGGCACATGATTTTCTGGTGAATTTTTATGTTTGTATATCCCATTAATTATCATGAAAATCCTCTTCCAGTATCACCAGATCCTAACCTTGATGCCCAAGCAATTTACTGGTCAAGATTGGTCCTGAAGAACAGGTTTTCCTTTACGTAAATGTAAATATGCATTTACAGTCAGGTCAAGAGAAGACTTCATATATCTTTGAAAATTTGCCACAAGAATGCCTGGTTCTGTTATCGAGCCATTGGTAAATTTTCTAAAAGTCTTATATACATAAATGAACATTCTTTAACACCTCTGCTCAGCATGGTTTTGGCTGATAACCGAGCCAGTCATTCCAGTGGTAAACTTTCAAAAATAGTCTTCCCTAGTTCTGCAAATGGTCATTTTCTATGAGAGAATTGACGTTTTGTTGAATAAATTTGAGGGTTTAACCCTCGAATTTGTTTGAAAAACTCAATTTACTCTTAGAAAATATCCATTTCCAGACCAAAATAGTATTTTTGAAAAGTTACCACTGGAATGGTTGGCTCAGTTATTGAGCCAGTCATTCCCGTGGTAAATTTCCAAATATACTCTTCTCTTAATCTGCAAATGGACATTTCTCAAGACCACTGCTGAAGCCATTTTTGTCTGATTTGAGTGTTAACGGGTTAAAAGATAAAAATATCCTCTACAATCATTTTGCTGAATGTCTACGTGCTGGTCAACAGAATGTCTACGTGCTGGTCAACAGAATAATATTTTTGAAAATTTGCCACTGGTATGCCTGGCTCGATATCTAAACCAATCATTCTAAGTTGTAAATTTAAAAAAAGTCTTCTTTTGCCCTGAAAATTGAATTTTAATACACCCAAATCTAGCTTTTCTCAACATTTTGAGCATAAAAGGGTTAAAATTATGTCCCACATGTGGTCATGTTAGTTTGTATCCTGTGCAATATGGCTTAACCCTTTCACTGATGAATTCCCAATGTTTCATTTTCAAGACAACCATACAGGATAACTGTTGAATATTTAGAAATTAATTTGACTGGAAGCCGTTGCTGCTTAGGCAGCAAAGGGTTCCAGTCAAATTAATGTCAAAATATTCAACAGAATAAGCTATATATCATAAAGAATATGAAGAGATTTGTTGGTGAAAGCGGTAAGTGTTGATAAATATGGATACAATTTAGCGGAATAAGATTTTTTCTGATTTAAAATAAACATCCCGGAATTAACTTACATGATCTGAGATTTGTTTGAAAACATCTTTTTCTAATTTTGGAAAATTTATCAATACCTTCGTTTATGATTAAATTAACCAGATATATATTACTGATGCTATCATTTTCCAAGCTTTGAATGAAGTCTCTGTCAGCATGACGGGCTTATGGGTGTATCTATTTATGCAAGCCAAATATCGCAATGTGTCAGTACATGTACTAGTTCAATACTTGTAACTACACGTACGTATATACAGTATGTACAGCTCATGAATAACTTAGTGTTTCCAAAACAGAAACGTAGTGGTTATAGTAGTTATGTTCTGTTTAATATTTTGAACCAAAAAATGGATTGAAAGACATTTCTGCCTTCTAATCCAATGGACTTTTCCAGTTTATCAATCAACCGTATGACATAAACAACTAGTAATGTGTAGGATGAGGTCATACTCAGTTATGTCATGAATGATGTAGCTAAGTTCATCATGAACACATAATTGATGACGGACCTTAGCATTGTTGTACGAATTGTATATCTTTGCTATTTTATAAACATGCTGTTGAATATTTTGAAACTAATTTGACTGGGCGCTATTGCTACCATAGGCAGCAACAACACCCAGTCATATTAGTTTCAAAATATTCAACAGCTTATCCGTATTGTTTTCTGGGAATTGATAGTTCAACGGGTGAAGTGTAGGTGCAGCCGTTTTCAAAAATGACTTCTTGGCCTGCAGATTAATTCATATTTCGAAAAGCATCTTCCAGTCAATTTTATTTTAATATATTCAACAAACTTTTTGACATCATCTGAAAGAAATTGTTGTATCTCATGTATCCAATGTTTGCATGATTGTATATAGCCTACTGACAATTCACTTGTTTGTTTTGTGAAAATTCGCAACTAAAAGACAAGATGTAGCAGAAGCTGTAACTGTGTTAATAGGAACTCAAACATGTCAAAGGTACGATTTTACCTTCAAAATAGTGGGATGAAATGAAGGTTTGAAATAATCCTGTTTCGTGTATTCCAGCCTTGTTAGTTTTCCGTGACGTACATATAATGGTCATTTCAGTTTATGCCAGGGTGACCATTACCCGTCATTCATCTGTCATCCATCAACTTTTTTAAGCAGCTACCATACTTAAATCAAGAAACACTAACTCTGAGCAAACCATCAAATTTGTCATCCTTAGGACAGTAGGGGTGCAAAATTGTTCAAATGAAGGTGATTGCTTGATGGCTATCTTGGACACGGAGCGTTTTTTAGAAATGCTTTTTAACATCCCAGAAACTTCTTGACCGATTAATGTGAAACTCAAGAAATGTTATCTGAAGAGCAATACATGTAGCTGAAACAAGTTCGTTCAAGAGAACCCGAATGGTCAATTGGTCCGACTTGATGATGAATGAGGATCACCGCTGAAGGCATTTGACAGAAAACTATTATAGTTCGGGATAGTGAATATTCAATTTTTTTCAAGGAGTGCTAATTTGTGAAATTGAACAAAATAAGATATTTCACTCAGTAACCCTTTCATGGTGAAGAAACGCAAAATTGGCCTAGATGCTCTGATCGTGAGGAATGTCCATTTGCAGACCAAGAGAAGACTAGTTTAGAAAATTTACCACTGGAGCCAGTCATTCCAGTAGTAAATTTTCAAAAGGTAATCTTGGTCTGCAAATAGACATTTTCTACAAGAAAATTGAATTTTTCTTGAATGAATTTGAGTTTTAAAGGGTTAAAGATCTCAACTTTCTTGTTAAATTCAAGGGTTAATATTGACAATTACACTTACCATCTGGGTAAAAGGTCTTGATACTCATTATTCGCTCACCTGGACCGAAAGGTGAAGTGAGCTTATGCCATAGCGTCAGAGGCTAAATCTTCTAAGACAATTGACGTATTATTAACTCTTACCACTCTGATGTCAATATTCTATTTTTTACGGTGTCAATATCAAAGAAACTGTTGTACATTTTTTCAAACAATTTTGGTGGAAGATGTTGCTGTCTACGACAGCACCATCTCCCACCAAAATGGTTGAGAAATGGACACCAGTTCATCTTTTAATTTAATTTGAAGATTTAAAATTTTGACACCAGAGTGGTAAGGGTTAATAATACATCAAGTGTTAATAAGACGCCTGTTAACATCTTATTGATTGACACTGAATGACTGTGCATGTAGATAACACTTAGGGATGCATATTGGGGAATGGAAAACAACATCGAGTGTCGTCGGTGTAATGTTTCTACGACATAACCAGGCCATAGTGTGTAACAAGTTACATGTATGCTGTCAATAAGACGCTAAACTTAGGTCTCATTTTGACCCCTGATGCCAGTATCCAGAAAATCTTGGAACGAAACGCATATAAACTAGAATCACTACCAAGGGACATTGAGCATCTGACATTCGGGCAGCAGGGGTGGGGTGGGCGAGTTCAGGCATGTTTTTCCCGGTACAAGTTCAGTGTTGTAATTTAACATTTAGAGATGAATGCCATCAGGGCATGCTAAAAATTAAAACAGAGTGCCCTCATTGAACCTAGCTGACCGCATTCTATGCCATATAACAGATTGGTACACATACTTGCATTATTATAAAATATTGTTTAAAGATGGCATTTATCAAGAATCAGTGACCATCTTTTTGAAATTGCATTTGCATTACACAATTATATGAGATAAAAATCAACAAATTATGGATTTATATATATTCAAGGCACTGATATTTTTCCTAAGCACGAAAAATTGGCTTATGAGGGGATCTGACTGTTGAGATCCACATGCCTCAGTGATTCTCAATAGCATTTGCATGAGGTCACTCACTAAGTTACAGCACTGAAGTTCTAACTCCACCCACCAACCAGCACATCCCGCTGCACTTGGCATCATTACAGCCAGCGGATGTGAGACATATGAGATGCTCTCTATGCACAGAAAATTACTAAAATCCAGTTTCCTAAGCCTCTTAAAGGATGTTTAAAAAAGACATGGTTGCCCCTAGTTTTCCACTCCGGTGCTATAGAGACTCCACATTGCAAATCCACTGTGGCCCAAAAATGACACCGCTAGCGCACACGGTGCCCCTACCTGTCCCAACCATCTCCACACGATCGGTATCAAAATGACACCAATCAAAGTACCTCCTGGCCACAGAGGACACCAAGTGGTGCCCCATTCTCATTGCACAGGATACTTCGTCTGGTGACCCATGTCAGGACACCGTTTTTAGGAACATACACTGCTGGGCAAAAAAAAATGAGGCAAACATGATTTATCTTATTTTTTATGATTGCTCTTTCATGTTAATAAATACAGGCGAAATAAGTGACAATTTTTCATAATATCGTATATGCATTGTCTGTGTGCAGGGTACCTTTTAGTATGGGATAGCTTTTCCCTTGTTTTTCTTCAGAAATCTCAGCCGTTTGAGCAAGCTGCCTGAAAGCCTTTTACAGTGTGCTGCATCAATGCTGTTCTATTCATGTCTGACTGCTTCCCACAACTGGTCAGTACTCCCAAATTTTCCGCCAACCAGTTTGGCCGTGATATGCGCCCATATATTCTCTATGGGGTTAAGATCTGGTGACAGCTCAGGCCAAAACATCACCGACAGAGAATGCCGCTCAAACCATGACTTTGTTGTTTTTGCTGTGTGTGCCGGGGCATTATCTTGTTGAAAAATAGCTGTTTGTCTTTTATTTCCACTACACAACTTGTTCAGGCTTGGAAGCAACCCCTTTTCTAATATGTTTTGATACTCCTTTGCATTAATGGACTTTTCACATGTTGCACAAGCTCGCCAACACCAGATACAGAAAACACACCCCATACCATAATTCCACCTCCTCCATGTTTCACAGTGGTGGAGAGGCATTCTGGGTTATATTTTTCACCTGACCGCTCTGGAGCATCTGTACACAGCTCAAAACGTGACTCATCACTCCAGAGAACATGCTCAAACCACTGAGAATCATGGTCACGATAAAGTGCCAAAAATCTGAGTCTCTCTGCAACGTTCTTTGTGGACAGCAATGGTGTCTTAGCACACCGCTTTGATGAAAAACCAGCTTCCTTGACCATCTTTGCAATTGTTCTTCTTGAAACAGCCTTATTTTGTGAATTTCTGAATTCTTCTGCTAATTTGGTGAGAGTCTTCTTACGATTCTTCAGAACAGTCATTTTCAGCCTTCTTTCATCTCGACATGTTGTCACTTTAGCTCGTCCTGAACCTGCTTACCGGGCAACAGAACCTGTCACCTGAAATGTGTGGCCAATTCTCTGTATTGTAGACAGTGGAATCTGAATATCCTCAGCCTTTAGAATTTTCTTAATCTCAGGATATGACTTTCCAGCTTGACGAAGACCTGCGATCCGGCTTTTGACTTCAACAGGTACATGGAATCTAGCCTTTTTTGAAGACATTTTGAATCAAAAATAACAACTTCACTCTTCAGGCACAATGTGGTAATACACAGAGATTACAGAAATGGCTAATGTCTTGTCACCTCGTTCAACGTAACTCAACTAGCTTGCTAGTTTGGTTAGTTAATTCACTTTAAATCCTGAACACAGAGACGCATTATTTGTCTTTTGTGTATGCATGTAGGTCTAATATAGAACAAGAATCTATTCAGTAGATGGCTTTTGATATGCAAATTAGCTCACTCAGCAGTGGAAAGCAGTCAGACATGAATGGAACAGCATTGACGCAGCACAATGCAAAAAGCTTTCAGACAGGTTGCCCAAATGGGCGAGTTTTGAGACAAAAAAAGTAAGGGAACGGATATCCCATACTAAAAGGTACCCTGCACACAGACAATGCATACAATATTATGTAGAATTGTCACTTATTTCACCTGTATTTATTAACATGAAAGAGTAATCATAAAAAGTATGATAAATCATGTTTGCCTAATTTTTTTTTGCTCAGCAGTGTACAGTAGGGTATAAAAAGCCGAGAAACATCAGTCTTTTTGAGTCACTGAAAACTGTCAGCGTGTAAGGTCTTAATTATTACAAGATTAATCTGAAGAAAACCAACACAGCGGAAGATGTAGTTATTACACTTAGTAATATGAAGTGGAAGCCATTGCCACCTTAGGGGCAGCTCCCTATAGTTTTGGGGATTGGTACTATTCTTGTGATCAATGATTGGTTATAATATACTAACCGATGATCAATTAATGATTGATCATAACAGGTTCTCATTTTTTTACCCGTTTTGAATGCTGTACTTATAGCATGTTCAAGGATAATTACCCCTTTCAAACCAAGTCGCAGGTATGACAGATTCTTAATAATTTAAGAAATAATCTGTTGAGTATTTTGAAACTAATTTGACTGGAAGCTGTTGCTGCCTTAGGCAGCAACAGCTTCCAGTCAAATAATTTTCAAAATATTCAACATGTTGGTATGGTTGCTTTGAAATAAACATACTATTTCAGTGCTGAAAGAATTAGTGTCTTAGACTAAGGAGTAATACTATATAGTTGTAACAATTAAATTTAAA
Organism: Chaetoderma sp. LZ-2023a; assembly: GCA_034401795.1. NCBI lineage: Eukaryota > Metazoa > Mollusca > Caudofoveata > Chaetodermatida > Chaetodermatidae > Chaetoderma > Chaetoderma sp. LZ-2023a. The sequence goes on from CM067359.1 coordinate 189,868,169, forward strand.
TTCTTTTCCAAAGAGTATTCGTTTTCTAGCTTGACTAGTTAAAATATATTAATAAAATCAATTTATAAACAACCAAAATCGATATCTGACATCATGATCGATCGGTTGGTTGAACATGCAAACCAATCAATCATCAATCAAATCAATTAATCGGAACAACACTAGCTCCGGAATGAACAGCAATGGCTTCCAGAAGTTCGTCATTTTAAGACCCAATAATACGTCACAGAATATGCTTTATTTTGTAAAGTATTTATTTTATCATTTTTGTTGTTGGAAGGATTAAAGTGTTAACCTTTGAATTTGTTCAAGAAAATTAAAATTTTGTCATAGAAAATATCGATTTGCAAACCAAAAGTAGTCTATTTTTGAAAATGTACCACTGGAATGACTGGCTCGGTTATCGAGCCAGTCATTCCAGTGGTAAATCTTCAAAAATAGTCTTCTTGGTCTGCAAATCGACATTTCTGAAGACCACTGCAGAAGCTGTTTTTTGTTGATATGAGGGTTAATGGGGTAATTATGTAATCCTGATAGGCATTTAGTTATAGCCATGTAAAAAATCTGCAAAAAATTTTGAAAATAATTTGCCTTTGTCGGGGCTTTAGATTACCCCTTAGCTATCACTTTATAAGTCGTGGCCAAATGAAATCCACCCATATTAGTGAGCCCAAATAAAACTTTCTGGCTGTTATGAACACGAATTAACTGATTTAAAATCAATTAAATACTCAGAGATGGATCTTATAGCGCAATGGGTTAAAATCAATCGCTCAGATTAAAAAATTCTCTAGATTCTAGGAGCATTGATGGATCCCGGACCAGATAGGTGGTGTGCCCAAAATGTGCCCAAAATGCCCAAATGAGGTAAATCTAAGGCACTGTTTGTATAAACTCCATTTGCAGCCTTGTGTGATGGCCAGTCAACTTATTTCTGAACTATTCCATAGAATACTCAGTACATAAATGTATTTTATCTTACATCTAGACAATACTTGAATCCTGTCTCTCAGTCAATCATATGATGCCATAATCAACTATATGACATGTACAAACAAAAATGTAGCCTGACATCATAATCAACTACGTCATGAATGATGCGGCTAAGTTTGTCACGAATGCTTAATTGATGACGGACTAAGCATTGTTATACGAATTGTATATCTTTACTATCTAATAAACATGCTGTAGAATATTTCGAAATTAATTTGACTGGGTGCTGTTGCTGCAATGGTCAACAAGTTACGTGTGTATAGTTTTCTGGAAATTGAGATTCAGCGAGTGTAGGATCGATCGATCCCAACACGGGGATTAGCTAGAGATGGGCGGGGCATAGCTAAAACTGCATCCCTCCATTTTTCAGTCTGTTATGTAGTCTTGTAGAAAGTACTGTTACGCAAGTTTTTGGCTTTGTCTTGGCATTTGTACTTTGCTTAAATACTTGGCATGGTAATAACTGTTACTAAGGAATGGATGGGTGGGGGGGGGGTTCTCATATTTACCCCACATTTGTTCTGTGTACATGGTGTAATAATATAATGTCTGACAATAAAGCACGCTTTGTTTGGCATAACTCATAATATATCCTCTGTAGTGTTTATAATAGTGTCTATTATTGCTCATGCAGCTACTAGTATTCGACCATTATTCTGGGTGAGAGGGGTGGGTATGGGTGGTGGTGGTGGTGGTGGTGGTGCGTTGGGGTAGTGCTGGTGGTGATGATAATGTCCTCATAAACATTAATAACCGACCCTTTCAGCACAGATTATCCTCAGTTCTATTTTCAAGGCAATAAAAGCTGGCAGGATATTTTGGTATTTATCTGGATAAAGCGGACCATTATGACTGGCCTCTGCGCTGGTTTAGAGCTATATCCATTTTTAGGCAAAGGAGAAAACTAATTTTTAAATTTGCAACTGGAATGACTGGATCGATAACTGATCCTGTAATTCTAGTACTCAATTTTTAAAATATTTATCTCTTGGCCCGCAAATCGACATTCATTATACCTATAAGGATATAGTTTGGCAAAATTTCACCATTAAATTAAACTGTTACATGTACAGTGTAGTTAAGTGCTTAAAGCATTTTGAATGCAGGATATTCAACAGAAAATGTGTTACACCAGCAGAAATGAGTTACCATGTATATCTGATCAATGCTGTTAACCCCTCTTGTGTCAACTTAATCCTTTAACCCTGGAACGTATTCAAGAAAATTTCAATTTTTCTCATAGAAAATGTCCATTTGCAAGAGAAGATTATTTTTACAAATTTAGCACTGGAATGACTGGCTCGATAACTGAGCCATTCATTACCATGGTAAATTTTCAAAAAGTCTTCTTTTGGTCTGCAAATGGACATTTCTCAAGAGCACTGCAGACATCGTTTTTGGCTGATGTGAGTGTTAAAGGGTAAATTGTCATTCTGTAGGCATCTTGAGAAATGTCAATTTGCAAGCCAAGAGAAGAACATTTTTGAAATTTTGCCCTGGGATGACTAGCTCGGTAACCAAGCCTGAAGTCATTCCAGTGGTAATTTTTCAAAATACTCTTCTTGGTCTGCAACTGGACACTGGCTAAGCAGAAATTAAACTTTTTTTTACCATTACACTTTTGATGAATGTCCATTGAAGGATAACAGAAATCAGATTTTTTTTTTAATTTTTGTTATAAATTTACAAAAATACTCTTTGGCTGCAAAAATCTAAATTTCCTTGAAAAGTATTGGCAATTAAATAGTTAATTAATGAAATAAATAGTATTTTTAGCATTTTAATGCGTTATTGACACAAGAGGGGCTAAAGATTTAGTTTGTTGTGACTAATAATTATTGTCTCAAGTTTGAGCTGCTGCTTAGCAGAAAGAGAAAAACATTCATGATTTCTCGTTGAGCTACCTTGGACTCGTCTCCATCAATGATTTCTTGGTTAGCGTTGAACAACGGGATACATGTATTTACCTTAATTTTGTGTTAACCAGTTAAAGAATATGCAATTATTTTTAGACTGCATGTTGAAAATTGGTGGTGTCACGGACAGCAAAAACATTCAATTAAGTAATTTGATTTTAGCATTCTGATGACAAGCGGCCATCGCGTCATATCGTTTACATTGGTTAGACATCCCGGTAATGAGGATTTTGTGTTGTTACAAGAGGTGGTGCATGATTAGAGCAAACGCCTATTGCATTGAGACTATTACTGGTTTATAACACAAACTGACACCACTGGTCAAGGTGGTCAGTAACTTGTGGTCTTAGCTTTAACCCTTTAATGACTAAGTTTGATAAAAAAAATAGAATGTCCATTTGCAAGCCAAAAGAAGACTGTTAGTGAAAATTTACCACTAATGACTGGCTCGGTTATCGAGCCCGTCATTCCTGTGGTAAATTTTCAAAAATAATCTTCTCTTGGCCTGCAAATGGACATTTATGAAGGCCACTGAATAGGCCAGTTTTGGCCGGATTCGTCAAGAAAGGGTTAAAGGCTTATCACAACACAGCTAAGTAACCCACCTCATGTTTAGATGTTTAGATAACTTGGTCGCTCAGAAATACAGCGGCAATAGACATGTCTATCTTGTATCCGAATTGCAACAATTTAAAAATCCCTCTGAACTCGTGATGTGGACTACCTGTTTAGATTAGCGGGTTTGAACAATTAGTTTTAGATAAAGGTAATCGGGTGATTTTGATGAAATTGTAATGAATTATTCACGCAGCATGAAATTCATCCATAACAAAGCGAACATGCGTCAGTCATGCCCACAAGAATTAAAGCAAAAACTTTGTAAATCCAATTAGATTATGTTAGCCAAAAAGTGTCGATATTCATACATGTCCAAGTTCTATGGACGCTTTTAATTGCTTGGATTAGCTTGGATTAGCTTGCTGGTTTTGGCCACATAAAATTCAAGATAATTCAAGAAAATCCAAGGAAGGCCTAGTTAAAGTAAAATCCAAGGAAATCCAAGTTAGCTTGAACATTCAAGGAAATCTGAGCTAACTTGAACATTCAAGAAAATCCCAGTTAGCTTGACATTCAAGAAAATCCAAGCTACAGTTAGCTTGAACGTTCAAGAAAATCCAAGCTACAGTTAGCTTGAACGTTCAAGAAAATCGCCCCCAGCTTGGATTTTTTCCAGAAAGTCCCAGCTATCTAGGACTTCAAGATACTCCAAGCTAGCTTGAATTTTATTCAAGAAAATCCCAGCTAATCCTAGCTTTTGAAATAGGTTGGACATTAACATAAATTGCATTCACGTACACATAAATTCTGCCACACAGAGATTATATATAAATATATATGCGTGAAAACCAAAATCACATTCATGGGAGTTGAGCTACATGTAATGCTCAATAACAAATACAATTTCAGCCAGACATTAACAATGTATGAGTTTCTGATTGATTTGTTTGTGATTCTTGTGTACCATATTATTTAGAATGTCATGATCAATGCATTATTTCTATAGAACTGAAAAAGCTATACCAAAACTGGTAACTCTGAATAAATCTCTGGAAATAATAGAATACATACCTCAAAACCATTTAAGGTTACTGATGCTAAGAATTCTATCTAACAGTACTGTCAGTGTTTCCAAACTCATGTTCTGTACATATCTATAGCTGGTAATGATCAATGCAATGAATGTACTTTTTGCTCTTTTACAAGACTAAATTTCCCGCAATTTACCAGGTCAAGGTCACCTCTACATGACTCCAGAACCTGTTGTTGCCTCGAAGTCCAAGCTATTTGAAGATAATTTCCAAGGTAGCAAAAGTGAATATACAAGTTCAAGAATATCCAAATAGCTTGAATTCATTTATGTCTGACAAAACAAAGTTCTAGAAAATCCAAGCTGGCTTGAATTCTAACAAATTAGGAAAGTCCGAGAAAGTTCAAGAAGCTTGCAGTTTTTCATGATGACATTCAAAAAGTCCTAGAAAATCCAAGGTACATTGTAGCTTGAATTCTGAGAGGTGGGATTTTCAAGAAGTTCAAGCTACTGCATAAAGTCCAAGCTAATTCAAGAAAACCCAAGGTGGTACATGTATGGGTTGAATAAATTTCCAGTAGCTTGGCCATGTTGGATATTCAAGAAAATCCAAGCTAATCTAAGATAGCTTGAATTTTAACTATCACGGGTGACCCATTTCAGTGATAAATTTTGTACTTGATTTGGACAGTTGATGGCGCAACATCTCAGATCCTCACGTCCACTGCTTTGACATTTTGACACCACATTTTCTCCCCCCCCCCACCCCTCATCTGGGGGCACATCTGAATGCAAATGTCTACGTGCGCTCATTTGGGTAACTCAAATACCAAATTTAGTTGAACTCCATCCAACGATTTCAGAGGAGTTGTGTTGCAGTCAATTTCCCACACAGATGGATGGATGGACATTCGGGATCACATAATCCCAACTTTTCTTCGAGAACTTTGGGGATAAAAAATACCCTGTTTTTGGTCTGCAAAATGGGAATGCACTAAACAAAAATGTTACTCTTCTTGATCAATTTTGTCGATTACCAGTCAATGGTTAAAGAGCACTTCATCCCTCCTGTCATACACCATTCTTGTTCAAACATTCTCACATTATTTACATACCTTAATTGCTTAATATTGTAACCTGGCACCAATTAACTGCGTGTATTGGATAGTTGCCAAACGTTATAAAATTATATGTAATCTTTAGTGCTATGAATCTGCTACTCATTAAGTCATTCATGCAGCACAGATGTTAAGTCAGATGCAGCCAAACATGCATAATATGGTATGTGCGTGCATGTATGTGTGTGTTTTGCATGTATATGTGTGTGTTGTGCGTGTATGTGTGTGTTGTGCGCAGGTTTGTGCATGTATGTGATGCATATATGTCTGTGCTCATCATGTATACATGCATTACATGAAGTCACAAATAAGATGCCATTATTATCCACAAACATGTTGAAAAAGGTAGTGTCACTAGTGGTTTTCTGTCAAAAGATAGACTTATAATATATACTGAACTTGTTAACCAGTGAACCTGATACATGTCTCAGTACAAGACTATCTAGCCCTTGTCTAACTACAATATTGTATCGTAGGAAACCTCTTGTAAACTCTCCACTTATTCAGTCCTTGTGTAATAACTTGGGAATTTAGTTGTAATGGATGGAAATAGACAAGTCACTTCCATGCTTAGTTGTGGTGGCTTTGTGAGAAAAAGGTTTAGCGGGCAGGTAGCCTGAATGGCTGCCTGACTGACTGACTGACTGACTGACTGACTGACTGACTGACTGACTGACTGACTGACTGACTGACTGACAGATGGACAGACGGACAGACAGACAGACAGGTATAGGTGTGAGTTGCAGCTTAATGGCAGCCTATATATGACCTGTCATTGGGATTTAGAATTTTAGGGACCATATAACATGTATAACATAACATCTAAACAAATGACTAATTTTGAGTTTCTCATTTGGTAAATTTAACAGCCAAACATTAAGAACTGATGACAGCTAATTTTCAAACATGTTTAATGTTCAAGTTAGGAATGTTCATTTGCCCATCAGAAGTCCAAAGTATTTTATAAAATTTATCCCTTGAATGGCTGACTCGATAAAACGACCAGTCTTTCCAATGGTAAATTTTGTAAAATTCTTTGTTAGCAAGTATACATTCAATAAGCAATGTCTTAAATTTTCTCGACCAATCCTGACCATTAACCCTGTAACACTCAAACCTGCCAAACAACTTCTTCAGCGCTCTTGAGAAATGTCCATCTGCAGATCAAGAGAAGACTATTTTGAAAATTTATCATAGGAGAGACTGGCTTGATAACTGAGCCATCATTCCAGTGATAAATCTTCAAAAATAATCTTTTCGTCTGCAAATGGACATTTTCTATGAGAAAATTTAAATTTTCTTGAAAAAATCTAAGAGTTACTGGATTAAATGGGCTCCATGTTATTTTCAGATTTTATAATATACTGATCAGTTTCTAATACAGCTAACGCGGGACAAGTATAGCTTGTGGGGTTTCATGCAAGGAAGGTATGACTGTTCATTTTGAAAATGACTTCCTGAAAGGACAATGGAGAGCAGCAGCTGTAACATTAGGGCCATTTTCAAGTTGAACATTGATTTGTGGGATTGATTAATTAACGTAAACTTATCAACAGACGATCAGGATAGGATTAGTATTGGCTAATGCTACAGCGTGTAGCTTATTGTGGACTCTGTCTCGATGAGCTTAATACAATATTCTCACCGCGTTCAGTCGCTTAGAACTATTGCTGGCATCACTTTAACATTGTCACACTATCGTACGCGATGCTGCAGCTGCGGCGCTGTCATTGCCATGTATGTGCCTGGCCCGCATGACATGATCTGACTATTTGCTCACATGGATGTATGAGTTGAGTATTGATCATCTGCCCATCATGCTCTCAGGCAATGTTCAGCGTGTTTATGGAGAATGCAATGGACCAGTAGTGGTTTATTGGCCTTCTGGTTGAGTTATTCCTGCAAGCATTAGCTGTTGTTACTGAGCAATTATTGACGCATAGTGCGGTGCGGACGCTGCTCTTGTGTGAGCCTTGCTATCAGCTTGCTGTTAATTTCCTACCATAACCCTTTAACGGTCAAAATTGGTCAAGAAAATCTAAATATTTGTTTATTAAAAGTCCACTCCCAAGCGAAGATAGGATTATTTTTGAAAATTTACCAGTGGAAAGACTGGCTCGGTTATCGAGCCAGGCATTATAGATGTAAAATTTCAAAAATTGTCCGCTTGTCATGTAATTGGAGAGTATCCTTGAGAGCACTGCAGAGGCTGATGCTGGTGGGTGTGACCAGCAAAGGGTTTTTGGAGTAGCCATTTATATGATATATTTCATGTCTGTTGTTATTGTGAAGAATTCCCTTATATTGATAGGTAAACATCATTCATGCTATTTGTTGTAAGTTTGGCTTCATTTATTATCGTGGCATAGTGAACCTATACAGTCAGATTCAACTCACTTTTACAAGAAGAAATCATTGATAGGTGTATTATTAGCAGCTCACCTGGACTGTAAGGCCAACTGAGTTTATGCTGTGGTGACCATTCATCATCCGCCTGCCTGTCATCCATCAACTGTCTTTAAACAGTTTTTCCCCCAGAGCCACTCGGCCGATTTCAATTATATTTGGCAGGAAGCATCCTTAGGGCATAGAGATCCACCTGTGTTCAAAGGTAGCCATTTGACGAATTTGCCCTGTGGCCATCTTGGATTTTGGCAGGTCTTTTGAAACGTCTTTATAAATCTTCTCCAAAACAGCATGGCGGATTGATTCAAAACTCACGAAATATGATCTATGGCTTGAGCCGAATCAAGTTTGTTCAATGGAACTTGATTGACCAAATGGTTTGGTGGCCATTTTGGATGACTTACTTTTCATGAAAATAACCTGTACCACTAAGCAGATCAAGCTGAAATTTGGGAAATATGATTATGAACTAAGGACTATTAATGTTTGCCCATGGAAAGCTTATGTATATGCTAAAATACACAACCACTGGATCAATCAGAATTTAGCGTGTTCGGCAACCATCTTGGATTTTCTGAAAATCTCTGAGAAAATCATATCACAGACTACTTATGATGAACCACTGGGCCTGTCTTCACAGAAATTGGATTGATAAATCTTTTCAGTCGTCACCTCGTTTAGTTCCGTTGTGCCAGTGGGCAATCATTCCAAGGGGGGGTGTGCCAATACAGGCCGGTCCTTGGGCATCTTGTTTATTGAGAAATTATGAGATCAAGAAAGTGGATGAATTGTACATGTACGTCTTTGATGAAGTTACAATTTAATAAACATTCTGTTTACATTTTTTGAAACTAATTTGACTGAGAGATATTGCTTCAATAGTTTCAAAATATTTAACAGTTTACCTTGATAATTAGATTCTGGGAATACAGATTTCAAAGTTTGATATCGATTCCAACACATGTAAGGTCTGGGAAGAGCTTCTAGCTAGAAATGCAAGGCTCGAAGCTATCAATCCAACTATTCTGTTGATGGGTGTGTGATGAGGGGTAAGGGAGACGTGTTGAGATTTGGGTGATTTTGCAATATTGCGCACAACTTAACCTTTTAATGGTCAAATTTTGTCAAGAAATTTTAAACATCTGCCTATTGAATGTCCATTTACAGGCCAAGAGAATAAAATGTTTGAAAATTTATCACAGGAATGACTGGCTCGGTTATCGAGCCAGTCATTCATGGCGTAAATTTTAAAAGATTGTATTCTCTTGGTCTGTAAATGGGCATTCGACAAGACCATATCAGAGGCCGGTTTGGGTCGGCATGACAATTAAAGGGTTAAAGAGTAAGAATTTACGTAGCATCTTAGTGTCTTATGTGTCACCCTATGCGTGATGGGCCTACATATAGGTGCTTGTTAATAGACCATTCCTACATTAGCGAATTGTGGGAAAATACCTTCCCGTAATGCATCGCGCGTACCACTTCCAGCTGGTAACCACTATAGCCGACGCGCAAACAGCATTACTTTAGTATTGGAAACTGATACCGTGCACTTTAAGCAGTGCATATGAAAAACTATGTTCATAATAATAAGGAAAAATTAGTTACCTCTCCGGGATGTAGAAATTGTTTGAGTGTAGCTTTCGTGACCATCTCGGTCACTTCTTCAGCACTGTTCATAATATTATTGACGTCATACATCATTGGAAATCTAAGCCAATTTTCTATACATTTCTGTATTAGTTTTTATAGTTTTCTAAAATACAGTAAGTGCTTGCAATTTTAAATTATCCCCTATTGCCCACTTGATTTAATGAATCTAAGTCGATTGGTGTATTTTATATATGCAAATAACTCAATGAAAACGTAGCAGAAATATGAAAAATAGCCATTAATGTTTCGGCAATTGAATGCGCTTTCCAATGATATGATTTAAATAATATAATGATTTTAGTTTATCATAGGAACGGTTTAGATTGTGGTGTATTTTAGTGCAAAAGTAACTCAATGAGGGTCAGCGGCTAGTTGGCGGCTATAACCAACCAGCCAGCAGTTGTTATTACACCACAAAAACATCCATTACCATTCAGTCACTACTTGCTAAATCAATTATCTGCATTTAGCTACCAGAATAAGATTTTTATGCTTGCATACACTCCTCACCATGCCTATTCCTATTAATATGGACCCTCAACCAGGCTACTGGTTAGGTCCATCTCCAGTATATCAACTGATACAGACTGGCACCAGTCTGTACTCACTCCATAGTGACGCCTGTCACTAAGCGCGCTTGCGCATGCGCACTGGAGCCCAAATAGGAAACCGATTCACTTTTCAATTATTCTGCAAGCAGAACAACTGCACAAATATTATCAGAAAGTCTTTATAGCCTTGCGCTGTGTCAGCATACTATTGAAGGACTTCCTCACGCTAAGATATGCCTACTATGAAGTCTATCCTCCCAAAATTATGTTTATGGAAGTATTTCATGGTTATATTGAACTTTATAACTATGTATATAAATGTTACCGGTTTTCATGGGGTCTCGTTTTCGTGGTAACAACTTTAATATGCCTAAGTCATCATCATATAAAAACACTCTATTACTCCAGTGAGCCCTTAATCACTTTCCGTTAAAAAAATATAGTACTTTACAAGGGATTACGTTTATTTCCCTATGATAGTTTGTTTTCTTGTCGTTAGGCATTTTTGAATTTGAACTTTTCCGACCTTTGTTTGAAAGGCATTTGCATGTTTCTAGACTCCTTTTAACGAAATTCTAAGCTGTATGCTTCTTTCGTAATCTTTTTTCGTTTTTAAGAGTGTGTTTTAACGACCGATAAATCAAGTGCACGTCCACAATCTGTGAATGAGTTCACTCTGTGGAGTATGGAGGACATGTCTGTTTTAAGTGCACTACATGTACCCCCACATCGATGTGCAGGTTTTGCATAGGGTGGTCTGCGTTCGTATCTAAGTTTTCTTTAAAAATTTTTCGTCCTTACAGCGCTGCCCTCTGGTCGTCCTTCCCCTACCTCAGTTGCTAGTAAGACAAAAGCTGTCTTGCAATATTCTAATATGTCTAATCCAGCAGCAACGGAGGGGGGGGGGATCTTCTTCGGCGAATTTGGAAGCCTTTTTAGCTTTATTTGCAAGATTTGAATCCTTCGCTGTAGTCTTGACTAAATCTTTAGACGAAAGATTTTCTTCTGCCATCATGGAGGCCAAGAAACAGGAAGTTTCTTCTGATTCGGTTAATAGCCCGAGGGCTAGCGGGAACACCCACATATGGGGAAAACCGATTCCTCTAATGTCTATGCAAGAAATCAGGTCTCCTAAACAAAGTCTAGAGCGACTAAGCTCTCGAAGGTGATCTCGTAGCAGGTCACCGGGTCAAACCCACATTAGTCTTGAGGTTGATAATAAGAAGATAAGGCATGACCTTCAAGCATTGGTGGCGGCGGCGGAAGCCCCCGTCTTTAATATATATGCCAATGTCAAAGTCTTAGATCAGTTGTAGTGGATTCAGGTCCTCAGAACAGGGATTACATTTTGTACTTCCGTTTTCCGGATCTACGTCCGTTCTTTTCGTATCCGGTCTGACTTCCGTTTTTTTCAGATCATCCGGGTCTTCAAGATCCGTTTCCTATTTCCGTTTCTGGTTTAGCAGTGCTTCCGGTCGTAATGGATAGCCGGGGTCTCTGGACCCTTTTTATTTTTATCTCTTCCGGTAGGAGCGCTTCCGTTTTCGGTTGGGATTCCGGTCTGTACACTTCTGCTTCCGGTTCTAGGGGTGTACTTCCGGGTGGTCTAGATCCGGATAGACCTTCCAAGGACTTCCGACTTCCGCTTCCGGTTGGGACGTGACTTCCGGTATAGCGATCTTCATAGTCGGTTAGCCTAGACTAAGAATTTATCCGAGCACCATTTTACACTTCCATTTTCAGTTTCTCTTTTACTTTTTCTCCTCTCATCCTCCAGTTTTTAAATTTTTTTCTTATTTTTCTTCTCCCTTTGTTCTTACTTTTTTCTTCTCTTCCTCATCCTTCCTTTTCTGTTTCTCATTCCTTTGATCATCTTGATTCGTTTGTTTCCTGTTTTCTGTCTCCCGAGTTAGAATTTCTAATTGTTGATTGTGCTTAGATTTCTCTGTTTTCTGTGTTTAGGGATCTTTCTCTCGATCGTTCTTTTGTTTTGGCTTGTTTTTAGATTCCTCAAGTTTTTTCTGCCAGTTCTCTGTTTCATCCTTCCTTGTCTTCTAGCTGGATCATGGTTTGGATTCTTTTCTTTCGTATCAAGCTTCTTCCTTTCCTGAGTCTTCTAGAAGTCCCTCTTCTCCTATTTTCTCTAGAGCAGCTGACTCTTCAGTCTCAGGTGTTTCCTCTATTCTCATGTCTTCTTCTTCTCCTAATCTTGTCTGGTCCATGACTCTCAGGTGGATCTCCTCTATTTTTTCTCTTCTTCTTAAGGAGGATTTTTCTATTGACCCTTCTTCTTTCGGGTCTGTTTTTTCTACGTCTGATTCTTCTTCTTCTTCTACTCAAGTTCTTTCTGTTGATAACGTAGTAGTTGATATGCTGGTTTTTTCGTACATAATGTTAACTGTAAGGAGTTTTCTCTTTCTTTTTAATCGATGCTCCTGTTCAGGTCCCCAGAGTTGATTTGAAAGTTGCTTCTTCTCAGGCTCTCTCTGGCCCCTCGTGAGGTTTTCTCTCCTCTGAAAGAGTTCCAGTATTAATCATTCCTCTGTTCTTTTTATTGGTAGTCTGTTGGCAGATCCGTGCTTAAGTCGGCCTTTTTCTTTGCTCTGTTATCTGTAGCTGTTATTAAGTCTCTAGTACGTGCTGTTCAGGTTCCATTAACAGTCTTTCGTTCCTTGGAAGTTCTGTGTCATGGTGTTCTCAGTTCAGTCTTTATATCTTTGGGTCTCATTACTTCTAAGAGAAGGTTTAGGTAGGTTTCTGAGGTCCTATTTCTTTTTCTTTGAAGGATAGTCTTATTCAGTTCCCCCCCCCCCCCCCCCCCCTCCACCTTTTGTTTTGGTCAGGATATAATCGGATAAACAGAAAAGTTGAGCTAAACGCAAATTAGACGCCGCCGGGCGACGTGCATGGTATCACAATAGCTCATTTTACTTCGTAGTTGAGATAAAAATGGCCTCTTGCACTCTATAGTAACCTACAACATTTGTTTGAATTCCATCCACCGCTTTCGGAGGAGTTGCATTACACAGAGACTGGCTTGGATCGCTGTGAAAAATCTGGAGGTCATAAGGGGAAATGATCTGTGAGAGCAGGGGTTAAAATTAACATGAGCGCGAGGTTAGCAGATATTGACCAGGGCTAGTACAACTTGTAACTGACCAACCCAATGGTAACAATTTGACATGTCAACCCTTTAATGGTCAAGGTGGTCAAAAAATTCCTCTATTGTGAGCAGAGCAAGATGACTATTTTTGGAAATTTACCAGTAGAATGACTGGCTCAATAATTGAGCCAGTCATTTCTGTGGTAAAATTAAAAAAATAGTCTTCCCTTGGTCTGCAAAGATTTGAAGGGCTATAGTAGAATCTAGTAATCACTAGTCCTATCTAAATGTAGTGGCTCATCTGGCTTAATTTAAAACTATTGAGAGAGTGTCAAATGATGTGCGAGAGTGTGGACAGGACTATGGGAAATCTAGATAAATCTGGAAGACACCAATCTCAGACTACATAAAATAAATGTTGTCAGCCAATCCACAATCATATGGATAACCCACATACCAAATTTAGTTGAATTCCACCCAATTGTTTGGGAGGAGATAGCATGTTGAATGCATGGAGACAAATGTATCCTAATTTTTTTTAAACATGGAGATAAAGAAAGGACTCGAGGAGATTTTAAAGGTAGGTAGGTAATTAATTCAACATCATACTAAAATTAAATTTTCTTTCGGATTGAGAAATTAGGCTACCACCATCATTTAACATGCCACATTGTTTTCAGGACCTGTCGGTGAAAGGGTTAAATATAGCAAAAGCTGGAATTGGCATGAGGATAAAACAGAAATTTAGATTTTCTAATGGATGAATCCACTTTTAGCTATGCCCCGTGCGACCGTGTGTTGGGATCAGTATGTACAAATGTACTTTGAATCCTGAATTCCAAATTTCATGGTAACTATAGATACAGCTAACCTGTTGAATATTTTGAAACTAATTTCAAGTAATTTGACTGGGGTCTGTTGTTAAATATTCAACAGAATATTTACTAAATAGTAAAGACATACAATTCATACAAATGACTCTTAAAAGATTAACAGATTTAGCTACGTCAGCCTACATATGATGTAATTCATTATGACATCATATACTTAGCACTTTAACACTCATGCAGGGTTTTGCAGAGGCAGGGCCCTTGCGCCATTTAGTGCTCTAAAATTCACACCATCCAATCATTACCTTCACACATGGTTCATTGGCCTAATGGACTTTAGGACATAGATATCTTCCATGTATGTACTTGATCCAATATTTGTCAAAATGACCCATGATTTCTTGAGGAAGTGGGACAGTTCACCCTCTAAAGCAACCGGATCGGCAGAACCCGGCTCATATCATCCAAAACCGGTTTCTGCAGTGGTGTTGAGAAATATTTATTTGCAGACCAAGAAAAGGCTATTTTTTAAAATTTATCACTGGAATCACTGTCTCGATAACCGGGCCAGTCATTCCAGTCATAAATTTTCAAAAATAGTTTTCTCTTGTTCTGCAAATAGATATTTTCCTATCGGTCAATGGTGGTCTGACTTGAATCAGTCTTTCACTCTCCTGACATGTGCGATTCACTGTCCTCAGCGGTCACTCACCTGGAAACACAAACTCTCCACCAAAAAACTTTGAAGTCTAGATGCTCTCAGAGAGCAGCTGAGGCGTTTCCAGGTATAAATAGGCCTAAGGGCCATTTTATTGTCTTTGAAATTTAAATATTTTTTTACTAGTTTCCATAGGAATTTTTTCTTTCAAACTTCACATCACCGGAGTTGTAACCACCATGCATGCCACCCAGAAAAATCAATGAATAATCCAGCATGCTTATCGGGTACCACTGTACCACCATGCATGTCACCCAACAAAATGAATGAATAAACTGGCATGATTATAATCATGCTGGTTTATTCTAACAAATATTATCGGTGAGGTACTTGGTGGTATAGTGAATATCACTATGAGCAATGTACGCTGTACTCAGACAGAGTGAGATTATAGTAGCTAATTTATTATTGTGGCGTGAGACTGAGTGGTGGTAGTAAACACTTGACCGGGCAGTGCACCAGTATCATGATGTCAAAATACATGTAGCATTCTATCAGTACTTGTGTTGGTACACTTTTTAATAATTTATTACATAATGTACTTGTACCCACACAGATAGAATGCTATTTTGTCATGCTACTATTACAGTGCTAGGTCAGGTATTCACTACCACCGCTCAGTCTTACTTATAGTTTTGCCCAATGGAGGAATCCAGTTTTAGCTATGCCCCGCCCATCTCTAGCTAAACTCCACCCAAGCTTTACCTGCATTGGGATCGATCTTTGTACTCTCTGAATCTCAAATTCCTGAAAACTATACATGTAAGCTGTTGATATGACAGCAACAACTCCCAGTCAAATTAGTTTTAAAATATTCAACATTTTTATTAAACCAAAACTGGCCTCTGTTATGGCCTTGTGGAATGTCCATTTACAGGCCAAGAGAATACAAATTTTGAAAATTCACCACAAATGACTGGCTCAATGATCGAGCCAGTAATTTGAAATAAATTTTCAAAAATTGCATTCTCTTGGCCTCTAATTGGACATTCAATAAGTGGATATTAAAATTTTCTTCACCAAATTTGTCCATTAAAGGGTT
Organism: Chaetoderma sp. LZ-2023a; assembly: GCA_034401795.1. Lineage (NCBI taxonomy): Eukaryota > Metazoa > Mollusca > Caudofoveata > Chaetodermatida > Chaetodermatidae > Chaetoderma > Chaetoderma sp. LZ-2023a. The sequence continues at coordinate 189,884,087 of CM067359.1, forward strand.
AAATAGAATACATATAGTCCGTCATCAATTAAGTGTCTGTGAAGATTGACGAACTTATCTACGTCATTCATTATGTCATTGATTATGTTGTCATCCTTATGCATCATGTAGTTGATTATGACATCATGATTGATGGATAAAATGGAAAGGTCCATTATGTAATGCTTATAACTCCCTGTGTAATCATATTTGTTTCACTTTCTATTTCAGCTACTGTTGAAACATAGCCAGACCACAAACAAATGTTGCAAAAATAAACGTACAAAATCTGGAACAGTAGGACAACAATTTGAAAGACCACTATCAGTAATATATGACCTGTGACCAGCAACATCATTCATCAACACAACACAGACAGTAGCATAACCATAAACCACCACTGATGACCAGCATGGGCAATATTATATAGGACCAAGATAGTTTACTGTTGTTCTAGAGACTGGACTTGTATTGTTATTGATCATCGATAACAATACAAATCTGAAAATCAACAGCAAACTTAATCTTGGTCCTATATAATATTGCTCATGCTGGTAATCAGTGGTGATTTGCGCTACTGTCTGTGTTGATGATTGTTTGAGCAAACTCTGCATTATATCAATATGGCAGCATTCAATAACAATGACATAAAACTTTTTTAAGTGAATGAATAAACAATTTAATCAAATCCAAAATGACCAGGTTTGACTTATTTATTGTATGTAGGTAAAAGTTGTATCGTGTTTTCATAATTTCTTTGATCTTCAGTGGAACAAGGATTGAGAATTTTTCCCCACTGTGAACAGAGGAACAAGGTAGTTAAAGGTAAGTAAAGCTCCAGCTTTACAACCCTTTGCTGTCCAATATTTGTCAAGAAAATATAAATTTCTACTGAACCCTTTAATGGGTAAATTTGGTGAAGAAAATTCCAATTGTCTCATAAAATGTCAATTTGCTAATCAAGAGTATTCTGGGAGCCAGTCATTCCAGTGATAAATTTTCAAAAATAGTATTCTCTTAGTCAGCAAAAGGGCATTTCTCAGGAACACTGCAGAGGCTGGTTATGGCTGATTTGACCATTAAAGGGTTAATAAATGCCCATTTGCAAGCCAAGGCCATTCTTTAACATTTAGAACTGTAATGACTAGCTTGGTTATCAAGCCAGTTATTCCAGTGGTAAAATCCTAAAATAGTCTTCTCTTGGCCTGCAAATGGTCATTGCTCAAGACAATTTGATTTCGGAGGCCAGTTTTGACCACTCACTGAGTCACGGTAAAAAAATAATTCTTGTTCTGCATATGGACATTTCTCAAGGCCACCACAGAACATGTTTTCACCAGCTAGAGTGTTAAAGGGTCAATTGCTAAAATGTACAATTCTTATAACAGTGACTATGTTAAAGGGTCAATTGCTAAAATGTACAATTCTTATAACAGTGACTAACTACTAACGCTTGGTATGTTATTGGTATATCTAATCATGTTAGTTAGAGCTAATTCAATATAACAAACTTTAACAGTTAATTAAATTCAAACGGCACAAATGATCATGGTGAATGCACCAAAATAGCCCAAACTTCAGGGCAAACTCTTTGTCACTGATTGGAGAAGTTCACTCAATCTGTAGTGTACCAGCTTCAAGTTCATCTTCAAGTCTTTCCTGTAGTGGTGGCTTCCTCATCGTCAAACATGTCATCATCAGAAGATTCACTGTCCCACACATTAGCCATCTCACCATTACTATCAGTGTCTGATTCCACGTTTACAACACCACGATGAGTGATATTTGGTTTAAAATATACGGCACAATATATAGCCAGTAATATACTATATGCATGTACTGTTAGGCCCTATGACCTGACAGCGGCTGTTATGGTCATACACCGCCCTCAGACTTTAGCTCAGAAATCAAACACATTATTCATAGTTTCGCACATCCGGGCATCTTAAGATCGGCCGTCATTAAAGTTGGGGCAAACTTACTACATGCTAAAGAGGACTGCCCATACAAACACATTGTTTACATTTTCCATGAAGTTCAAACCGTTAAATCCTATGTCTGAGAATCTGTAATAACCCTGTCAGGTATCAGAAAACATGAAATCATGAGTGAATTTCGCATTATATTAAAGAAAATGTAATTAAGGTTTAACGGCCAATTGCTCGTAATGTTAAATTAGCCCCTCTGAAAATGGCATATCTCCCAGGGTATTATGGGAAATTTGATTGCGATGACATCATTGTGGTTCTATGAATATAATACAGGGTGGGAATATCGCCTCCAACAAGGGAGTACTTCTACTATTACATTAACAATTTCAACCGACAAGAGAAAATAATAAATTTGTTACGAATGTATCAAAATTCTGGTGAATATTTTGCAACTAATTTGACTGAAAGCCAACTTCCAGTCAAATTGCTTTCAAAATATTCAACATCATACTTATATAATGACTGTAAAAGTGGAAATCTGGGATTTCAGGTTCAAATGGGTAAAATGTGATAATTCATTGGTTTAGATTTGGGGCCTACTTCCCTAATAATGCAGGTTACTAGGCCAATATTGGCCCAGTAACCTGCATTATCATTCTTGTTTTAGTAAATGTGATGTCACCGATAATGAGAAAGTTATTGATTGTCGCAAGAGAGCCGCAGACACAATATATATATATATATATATATATATATATATATATATATATATATATATATATATATATAATATCCATTTCGTTTACCCCTGTTCGGGAAAAAACAATATTGAAGATAAACAATAAGATAAACTCGATCATCGATGCGTGTCTTTGTTTACAATTTTCGAGGTAACTAACTTCAAGCACTGTCAGTAATAAGCCCGAGTTAAGATGCCGAAGCGGTCAAATATATAGGCATCACACTTTCTGATTGGCAATTTCGTTATTCCGTGTTATCTGTCTACTTTTTAGTCTGGCGTACATGAAATGTGCGTAGATTGATGAATTGCACACACAAAAATATGTTATTTTCTAAACAGTTGACGCCATCTTTGCTAAATCTGATTAAATAGGCGTGTATTCTCGACCAATCAGACAGTGATACCCATTGCCGAAAACAGGTAATAATGTTACGTACTCGGATACTCCTGTAGTGAGTTCAGGAAGGCGAATGTTCGGCGAACGTTCGCGTTCTACGCGGTACAGTGTTCAGTTAATAACGGAAAACATTTTTCGTGGTCCTGAACGCACCCCAGGCATGGGTAAAACAACTATGTACGCATGTGCATGTCTATGTAAAAGCGGAGATTTTCGGTTACGTTACAATGTATGTATGAAATAGCGAAATCGAAAACAACCGAATGTCAGGTTTGCAGATTTTGTAAATTGCTTCCCTTTCCGTTATAAGACAAATTTGGCATAACACTAGTTGCAACTGGTGCATATATTGTTCTAAAAAGTTATGCCTATTACGTCGGCTCAAATTAGACTATATTGTAATAAACCCATTTCAGAGAATATCTTGGTTTATTCATCCAGATTTCAAAAGAAATTGTGGATTGAAAATTTATTAAAATATACGCACAGTCATCACACTAGCTTCATACTCAGTAAAGAATACCCAGGTGCGGAGTTCACTCATGTCCATTTTATACAAAATTACGATTGATTACGATGATGACATTTCGACAATTATCATTTACAGCCACAAAAAAAGCTAAAGGCGATGCATGTACTTAACACATAGACGGCTCCAATTGCAATTTAAATTTACATGTATGGGTCCTTGACAGACATTAGCCCGATTCCACTTTATGTTTAATGACGCATGGTAAGAATCTTTGTAGCGTTACTGAATACATTTGATTGCGCGTGTGACTTTTTCCGTGACGGGTTTAAAATATTTCATGATACGTTTAACATATTGTAGGACGGGGTAGACTTTCCATTAGACGCGCCTATGAAATAAATAAACTGCGTTTGGTGTTTGGCCACGCCTAGAAATGCTACGAGGTTTTGACGTGAAAAAGACGCATTTATGTTTCATTTTTGCTTCGTCAAACAGTAAAGCTAACTAAGATCTGTACTGTAGTTCCAGGTTCAGAGGGCGTTCTTCCTTTAGAGGTTATCATGGAAAGAGAGTTTGAAGGTGTGGACTATTCCCGGGTAAATCCAACTTTCTCTCTTCCTTTAATCAACCCTCCCCCTCTTCTTGTGCCTTTGGTTCAGGCGGTCCAGTGTCTTTTACCCAACATTCCAGTTGAGGGGGCGCCTGTCTCTGTTTTGGGAGAATTGGCAGGCTCTTAGTTCTCCCAGATACATTGGGGTTATGCACCGTTTTGGATCCATCATCCTCCTCTTCTTTCTTTGCTTCCAATGGACTCCAAATCCATCCAATCCAGGAAAATTGGTTGCCTCGGAAGAGGAGTTGGAATCCATGATTTTCAAGAGGGCAATAGATGATGTTCCCCATTGGTGAGTAGACCCGGTTTTCTATTCAATCATCTTTTTAGTTTCCAGGAATCGGGAGGTTGGCGTCCTTTCATAAATTTGAAGATATTAAATTTCATGATTCATACTCCCAAGTCAAGAGGGAGACCACCTCCCAGATCATTTCCAGTCTAGATCAGGGTATGTAGTCATTTCCATCGATCATAAGGACGCCTTCTTTCATGTTCTCATTCTCCCTTCCTTCTGAAAATTCCCGAGATTTGCTTATAAAGTTCGAGTTTGGCAGTTTTGCGCTATGCTTTTTGGGGCTTGACCATGGCTCCATTTCTTTTTACTTGGCTAGTCTCAGCCGTGTCATTAATTTTACATCGTCATTCTATTCATCTTCACGGTTATATAGACGATTGGTTAGTAAAGGCAAAGTCTTCCTCATTTCTCTCAGGAATTCTTCTAGAGGCTTGCAGTCTGGCATGCAACCTAGGGTGGTTTAAAATCTAAAGAAATTAAGCCTAGGTCCCTCTCAAATCGTTACGCATCTAGGCGTTTCTTTCGATCTGGCCCAGGGTCTAGTCTTCCCCTCAGATCCAAGATTAGAGGCTTTATCAGTGGCAATGGAAATCCTGTCTTCTTCCATAGTCAGAGCGAGATTTCTGTTAAGAGTGATAGGTTTGATGGTCAGTGTAGAGAATGTTATTCCATGTGTGGCGCTGATGAGAAGATCCTTCCAAATGTATTTAAAGTCACTTTGGAAGCAGTGGGTTCACTCTATTTACCATCAGATTCCCATCAGAGAACACTTGATGCCTCATCTAGATTTTTGGAAAGATCATTCTCTGCTTCTGATGGGTGTTCCACTGGTAAAGTCCTCCCCTCAGGCGATTATCTTCGCAGACGCTTCTCAGGCGGGATGGGGAGCGGTCTGGGTCTCACTGTTGGTTTCTGTTCTTTGGGCCCTGGAGGAGTTGACAGCTCATATCAACATTCTGGGGTTGTGTGCTGTCAAGAAGGGTCTCCTTTCATGGTCAGATCTTGTGCTAGGTCTCAAAGTCTCGATTTGGGTTTCTTATATCAACAGGCAGGATGGTACAAGGTCATCCCTCCTTTGTCTAGAAGTATGGTATCTTCTCTTATAGTGTCGCAAGAATCAGATTCTTCTAGTGTATTCTCATGTCTCAGGCTGTCTGATGTTTTCTTGCGGACCAATTGTCATGTCCCAGCAAATTTGGCCACACAGAGTGGCAGTTAAAGAGGTCGGTTGTCAAAGCGACTTTCAGTCTTAGGATCGTCCTCTGGTAGATCTGTTTGCGTCATCTCAGAATGCCCAGATCTCCTCTTACATGTCTCCTTTTCCGGACAGTCAAGCCCTGGCGGTGGATGCCTTGTATCAGTCCTGGACAGGAATGTTCGCTTATGCGTTCCCTCTAACGTTTTTGATTCCGTTATTGTTGAAGTTCAAGGAGCAAATCTGTGAGATTCTTTTAATAGCTCCTTTTTGGGCAAAGATAATTTGGTTTGTAGACCTTCTAGATCCCCTGGTAGTTTTCCCTTATCTTCTTTCATTCTCCCAGGATCTTATGGCTCAAGTAAGAGGTTTTTGTCTTCATCCAAACCCAGAATTCTTCAGTCTGTGTATTTGGAGTATAACAAAACTAAAGTCTTCGAGAATAAAGTTTCTTCAAGACCTCTGGTATTTATCGATTCTTCCAGTTGAGAGTCGACCCGCAGAATTTACAAGTGTCGACTTAAAGTTTTTGGAGAATGTTGTTCAGACCAAGGTCTCGTGCCTGATTCTTTTTCTATTCCCCAAGTATTAGACTTTTTATCATATCTTTTTGATTCCTTACATTTATCAGCTAATACGGTTAGGGGATCTAGATTTTCTCTGGCATCTTCTCTTCCTTCCCTTCTGTATGCCGATGTTAAGGACACTAAGACCGTTAATAGTTTTTATTAGAGGTCTAGGCAATATTCGTCCTTCGATAGCTACGCCTTTACCTTCATGGAACTTTGATTTAGTTCTTAAAGTGCTGGCAGGCTGTCATGTTGAACATCTTTCATCTATTAGTATTAACGGCCTCTTCTAGAAGGCATTCAGGAATTCATGCTTTTTCTGCTGAATTGGAGAGATTTATAGTTTCAGGAGACGTTTTAGTTTTATATTCTAGAAGGGATTTTTGTCTAAAACTCAGTCTAACCGGTTTCCTGATAGTCCAATCATTTTAAAATCATTATCGTCTTTATCGCCCATCTGCATATTCTGGTGTCCTGTTAGGGCATTAAGAATGTTCTACAGCAAACTGATTTCAAATGATTTGATCCGTCCCTTTTTATGGTTTTCTTATGCGGAAGAGTTAGCTAAGCCAGTCTCAAAGTGTTCGATATCCTGATGGATTTGGGAGTCGGTTTAGCTTTGTTTCGAGATTGCTTCTCCGGAACAAATTATTTGCTTCCATTTTAAAGCTCACGATGTTAGAGGAATGGCTTCCTCTTTGCGCTTTTTGCCGGTTCGGATTTAGATGAAATCATGCAGGTTGCAGGATGGAAATCTGAATCCTCTTTTTCAACCGTTTATCTGAAAGATCAAAGTGCAGCAGCCTCCTTCTTTCATAATATTACGATTTAGACTAAAAAAGCCGAAGACCATTTACCAAGCACATCCTGCCATTTTTGTTAAGACTGAGTCTGTAAGTAATGGTGTGAGTTTATTTTGGTTTTTATTTATCTCTATGTTCAAGTTTTCCTTGTTTGATAATCACGGTGTGATTGTCTTAAAGGCACTATTATGTTATGTTGTTAACATTTGGATAAGATTGGTGTGATTTTTATCCTTGTTTGTTAATTCTCAAATCGCCTCTCACCTGATGTTTTAAGTGGGGCACTCCGGCACTGACCAAATCTACGGGTTTAGCAAGTAGTGATTGAACGGTAATGGATGTTTTTGTGGTGTAATAACAACCCCCCACAGATCCCCCTTGCGGGTTGGTCTGCTGTTTTATTAACCACTATAAAAACATACTTAGCGTTCAATCACTACGACCCGACCTCAGCCACCCCGCGTGGAATTGATTTGAGAATTTGCCTATAATATTTGGCACTTAAATTCAGAAAAGTGAATCTGTTTCCTATTTGGGCTTCAGTGCGCATGCGCAAGCGCGCTTAGTGACAGGCATCACTATGGAGTGAGTACAGGCTGGTGCCAGTCTGTATCAGTTGATATGCTGGAGAATGACCTAACCAGTAGCCTGGTTGAGGGTCCATATTAATAGGAATAGGCATGGGGAGGAGTGTATGCAAGCATAAAAACCTTATTCTGGTAGCTAAATGCAGATAATTGATTTAGCAAGTAGTGATTGAATGGTAAGTATGTTTTTATAGTGGTTAATAAAATAACAAACCAACCCGCAAAGGGGGTCTGTGGGTTTTTTTGCTCTGAACATTGATTTAGGGAAATTCCGGCGTAATGACGTTAATGTGAGAAAGGTGTATTCAGTTGACATCATTAGCCTTATCCTATAAGCAAATGTCTTTCTTTAGAGAAAACATACATGTACAAACTGGCCAACCAATGCTTGGATTTTGGCACGAAATGACACAGGTTTCAGCACACACATGTACAGAATACATGAATGATGTCGAAAAAAACATTATGGAAGTTACCACGGAAATAAAAAACCCACACGAATAAAAGTAATATGAGACAAAGATTAAACTTTGTGCCACTCGAAACTAGCATAAGCCACCGTCTGTCAGTTTGTCAGTCGGTCTGTCGATCGATCTGTTATTCTGTGAAATTTGTGAAATGCATTTCTGACAAAGCTGCTTACATGTATAAATCTATAGCATTTTTAGTGAGCCATTATGTGAAGTGAGGATGGCTTTACATCTCGATCTAAATTGTGTCCAGCATACACCAAGAAATACATGGTAGGTACAAGTAAATGATGAAGTCCCACAATGAACATTTAACTCATCAAAGGCGTATACGCTGTTAATAAAACTTATAAAATAGGTATCTGTCGCATAAAATTCCTGGCTCTATGTGATGCCATCCCGTATCATACCATGACCTATGCAATATGATACCGTACCATAGCAATCCTTGTTAGCTCACTTCGCCTGAAAGGCCAATTGAGCTTATCCCGTAGCGACCGTCTGTCGTGTGTCCGTCATCCGTCCATCCGCCTGTCCGTCGTCCATCAACATTTCCTTTAAACGGCTTCTCAAGAACTACTGGGCCGATTTCAACTATATTTGGCAGGAAGCATCCTTAGGGCATAGGGATCAAAATTTGTTCAAATGGAGCTGATTGGTTAGAAACGTCTAAAAATCGTCTCCAAAACTGCTTGGTGGATTGAAGCAAGCCCCATGAAATATGATCTAGGGCAAGAGCTGAACCAAGTTTGTTCAAAGGAACTTGATTGGTGAAATGGTTCGGCGGCCATTTTGGTTGACCTAGTTTTAGCGACTTCTCCAGAACCGCATAAGGGATCGGGCCGAAATTTGGCAGATATAATTAGGGACTAAGGGCCATTAAAGTTTATTCAAGGGAAGTTGATCCGTCTAAAAACATGGCCGCAGTGGGCCAATCAAAATATAGCGTATTTGGTGGCCATATTGGATTCTTTTATTTGATGGATTTTGAGGCTGAAATTGGTTTTATATATGTTTATGGGTATTCCGATCTGAAATTTGCAATTTTCAAAACTGTCGACTAAACGGTTTAGCGGCCATCGTCGATCATTTTCCCACCAAACGCTCCCATACTAAAGCAATGGGAAATTTAACATGTCGTCTTGAGAACTAGGGGGCCGATTTCAGTTATATATGGCAGGAAGCATCCTTAGGTTGTATAGATTCAAGTTTGTTCAAATGAAGCCAATCGGCCAATTTCGGGTCCACATATTCAGTGTTTTAACTTCATGCACACAAAATTGCGCTCAACCCTGCCATAACTTTGCAGCACCCTGCCCTAATAATCAATTTATGAATTTTGACAACAAATGCCCTAATTTTACAGCATAAATACCACAGATGCTGATATGATGTGTATTAAAGCATTAAAGATTTAAGTTAACACTCAAGTGAATGCTGAAGTTAAATATTTGCTTATTGAATGTCCATTTGCAAGACAAAAGAAGACTATTTACTTATTGAATGTTCATTTGCAAGACAATAGAAGACTATTTACTTATTGAATGTTCATTTGCAAGACAATAGAAGACTATTTACTTATTGAATGTACATTTGCAAGACAATAGAAGACTATTTACTTATTGAATTCCCATTTGCAAGACAATAGAAGACTATTTGTTTATTGAATGCCAATTTGCAAGACAAAAGAAGACTATTTACTTATTGAAAATCCATTTGCAGGACAAAAGAAGACTATTTACTTATTGAATGTCCATTTGCAAGACAATAGAATACTATTTACTTATTGAATTCCCATTTGCAAGACAATAGAAGACTATTTGTTTATTGAATGCCAATTTGCAAGACAAAAGAAGACTATTTACTTATTGAAAATCCATTTGCAGGACAAAAGAAGACTATTTACTTATTGAATGTCCATTTGCAAGACAATAGAATACTATTTACTTATTGAATGACCATTTGCAGGACAATATAAGATTTCCAGCCCTTAATTCCACTAATAGTCTTGTGTTGGCTTACAAATGGACATTCTCTAAGTCTGCTACAGTGGCTAGTTTTGACTGGCTAGTGACTATCATCAGTCTTGCTGCTGCAAGCTTCCATACTAATCTCAGTGCGCAATAACTCTGGACCTGCTTAGCCACCAACAACTTCCAGTCAAATTGTTTTTGAAATATGCTACATGTCCAAAGTTAGACCCTGTGGAACATGTGTGTAGTCTGCAGACATTTAGTAGACAGACAGTTAAATGGTCAATAACAACAGGAAGCACTGGTCAGTTGCATGTGGATCAATGTTCAAGTTTCAAGTTTATTGAAGTACTCCCAGGTCACAATGTAACCTATGAAGATGACAAAATAATAGTTAATTTTTAGAGGTCTGAGCAAGGTAGTTAGTGCCTGATCTGCAGAAGCATGACAGAAAGTGAGGCATGACGGTTCTCTGCCATTGTAGGATAAACCATACCTGGAGGCTTGGAACTATAATTGTACAAATTCTGCCTATTTTTGGATCATATCAATGCCTGTCAGCACTCACTCTTCAACCCTTTAATGGTCAAGATTGCTCAAGAAAATTGCAATCTTTCCATAGTGAATGTCCATTTACAGGCCAAGAGAAGACTATTTTTAAAATTTTACTTACTGAAATGACTGGCTCGGTTATCGAGCCAGTCATTCCAGTGGTAAATTTTCAGAAATAGTCTCCTTGGCCTGTAAATGGACATTCGCAAAGACCACTGCAGTAGCCGCTTTTGGCAATTAAAGGGTTAACTCTCAAATTTTGTTCAAGAAATTTTTAGTTTTCTCAGGAAATTGCCATTTGCGGAACAAGAGGTTATTTAAAAAAATGTATCACCAGAATGACTGGCTCGGTTATCGACAACAATAGTCAGTTGGTCTGTAGACATTTCTCAATACCGCTGCAGAAGAGACGCCATTTTGTTCTGCTCCAGTGTAAAAGGGTTAAAAGTTCAGAGACACAGATCTTCACAAGAATATTTTTGAAATTTTGCTACCAGAGTGGCTTGGGTCGGTTTATCGAGTAAATCAGTCCAGTGATAAGTTGTCAAAGATATAATAATAATAATAATAATAATAAGTACATTTATAAAGCGCTGAATCCATGACAATGCGTGCTCTAAGCGCTAGTGCGTAATAGCTATATCTACTGAGAATATGCTCGTTTGAAAAGGGTGGTTTTCAGTTGTGATTTGAAAATATCTAATGATGCTGAGTTTTTTAGACTAAGTGGTAGATTGTTCCACTCGGTGGGAGCTGCATAAGCGAAAGTTTTGTGGCCATATGTAGTAGAATTTACTTTTGGGACGTTTAGCAGCATCTGATTGACAGATCTGAGTGATCGACCAGGCGAATAGGGTTGTACTAGTTCAGTTAAGTATGCAGGGGCAGTACCGGAAACACATTGGTAAGTCAAGCATAAAATTTTGAAAGTGATTCTCTGCTCGATCGGGAGCCAATGCAAATTCTGTAAGACAGGGGTTATGTGATCATACTTTCGGCGGAGTGATATGATTCTAGCAGCGGTATTTTGTACAATCTGTAGCTTATGAATAAGTTGTTTTGGTGCACCAATAAGCAAGCTGTTACAATAATCAAGTCTTGACGATATTAACGCCAGTATAAGCATGATTGTAGCCTCCTTCGTAATATACCGTCTGATGCAACCAATATACATTTCTATAAGCCTGTAAAGGGGCATTTATCTGTCATGTCTGTGAGAAAGTGCACATTTTATGACCGATTATGAGAATAATGCTTGTGATTGGCCTTATTTTCTTTCACTGGCATGACTGGGACTCGCTGGGATGTGTTTGATCCAACAATTTACCCATGCCTGTTGTTTCTGTACCAGTATGGACAAGGAAAGACATTAAGTTAATTGATGCTGGTATCTGAATTCTGAAGCCAGCCATTATATTTTTCTCAGAGCAGTAGATGTATGTCAATCATTGATAATATCCTGATATCTGGAAACTTGATTGAAACCATTGCCTGTATTCTGTAACCGTACAATAGTCAAGCTGGCCCAAAACACCTGTTCTTGTGGATGTAGCTACTGTATGCCCCGCCCCACCCATTTCTAGCAAAACCCTACTCACTTCACATACTGTGTTAATGGAATCGATTTGAAATTTTGAATCCTGATTTCCCAGAATCTAAATTTTAGGGTAAGTATGCAGGTATGTTGTTGAATATTTTGAAACAAATTTGACTTACATGTATAACAGCAACAGCTACCGGAAAAATTTGAATCGAAAAATTCTGCAAAATCTTTATTAAATTTTTAATTCACCAAAGACAAATGATTAAGAGACTTTTGTGACAACCTTTTCCAGTCTTGTGACAGATTTACGTCATTTTGATCATGACCTCAGTTAACATGTGACATATTTGATTAAAGTGTCATACTTGAGTGACAGATCAGACACATTTATTAAACATATGATTGCTGCAAGCCACCAAACAATAATTTCAATGGACAATAACTGTGAACCTGCTGAATATTTTGAAAACAATTTGACTGAATGTTGTTGGTAGCTTAGCCACCAACAACTTTCAGTAAAACTGTTTTCAAAATATTCAGCAGGTCCAGAGTTAAACTACATTGAAAATGTAGTTTGCAGAAATTCAGCAGCTAGACAGTTAAGCAACCATCTGTTTTAGTGGTCATTTTTACAGTCCGTTCCATGTCCATCACACTCAGAATGGACACTATATATATAGATATATATATATATATATATATATATATATATATATATATATATATATATATATATATATATATATATATATATGTATATATATATATGTATATGTATATATATACACCTGTGCAAAAGTTAAGCACCACCCTATTTTTACGCACATGCGAGGGTATATTCATGTGCTATGAAGAAAGCAATAGCATAAACATTTTTGTACCCATCCATCTTAGTGCAAGAGGTAATAATGCAACTAGAGGAATGCTGATTATGATGGTGGGGAAACACTGTATGTTTTTGTTTGAACTTGAAAACGAGGCCTGAATATGGTTACGTTGACACAACTGACAACTATTGCCCTACAGTTGACACACGTGGCTAGATTGTCATTAATGGTGTCTGAAAACGAAGTTTAACATCTGTGCACGAGTTTGAGACAGTCATTATTAATACCGGGTATATCCACCTTGTGCCTGGATGACGGCCTGGACACGACGTCTCATGCTGGTCACCAACCGACTGATACGCCATTGTGGTATTCGTTGCCATTCAAGATGGAGTGCGTCTGTTAATTCCTGTAGGTTCTGCACAGGAGGATCCCTCCTTCTCACCATGTTTCCCAGAATGTCCCAGATATGCTCAATAGGGTTCATGTCAGGGCTCCTTGCTGGCCATGGTAGGGTTTCGATGGCATTCTGGCGGAGGTATTCATGCACAGCTCTAGCACGATGTGGTCGGGCGTTGTCATCCATGAATATAGGGTGGGTTCCAGGTGCATGATTTACAAAATGAGGGACAACAACTCTATCCAGTATGGAATCTTGATATCTTTGTCCATTTAGTGTTCCAGGTACAGTCAACAGATCCAGCTTACAATCAAATGAGATGCACCCCCATATCATAACGGAACCTCCACCAAATGGAACTTCTTCCATGATGTTACGTTGGTCGTACGCCGTGCGTCTGGACCTCCATACACGAGTTCGACCATCTGTGGCATGAAGCAGGAACCGACTTTCATCGGACCAGTGTACCCGTCTCCAGGATCTCATGTTCCAGTGTCTTCTTTCGTTGCACCACCTCAGACGCTCCTCTTTGTGGTGTGCAGTGAGGAGAGGACGTCTGACAGGTCTCCTAGCTTTCATGCCAGCAGCATACAGTCTCCTTTTGACGGTAGACATTGACACTCTATTGCGCGTTTCCCATTGCTGGCTGAGCACTCTGCTGTTGGTGAATGGAGATCTCCTAACAAGGCGTACTAGGGCTCGATCATCACGGGCAGTAGTCTTCTTTGGTCTTCCAGATCTAGGCCTGTCCTTCACCTCATTAGTTTGCCCATGTTTTGCAATCAAACGACTGATTACAGTATGGTTAATGTTCAGCTGTCTGCCAATCTCTCTGCATGACATACCAGTGGTATGCATGCCTATGATTTGCCATTTCACACGATCACTTAACCTTCGTCTTGCCATAGCGGTTCACAATCAAGAGCTAATTCTCTCTGTACAAATAAACCACGGTCATGAACACAAAATTCCTAATCTTGTCGCCTAAATCTGTATGTAATGTTCTACACCTCAAACTGGACTTTTACATAACTGAACACGTGTGCTGTTTCCCGCCACGCACGGACATCAAGCGGCGTGAAGTCATGCATGCATGTGCATTTCGTACTTGGAATTATGTCAGCTAACGCGGGGACAAAAAGTATGGCAGCCTAGTTGTACCATCATGTTTCTACGTTCTATTGTTTTTGCTGGTGCTTAACTTTTGCACAGGTGTATATATATATATATATATATATATATATATATATATATATATATATATATATATATATATATCATAGCTAATGTTGGGAATTAGTACAATTTTTGTGATTGATGATTGGGTTTATATACTAATCGATGATTAATGATTAATCATAACAGGCTCTCATTCTTTGCCCATGCAGTAATTATGGCATATTCAAGGATAATTACTCCTTTCAAACCAAGTCGTAGGTATGACAGATTCTTAATAATTTAAGAAATAATCTCTTAAATATTTTGAAACTAATTTGACTGGAAACAGCTTCTAGCCAAATAAGTTTCAAAATATTCAACACATTATTGGTATGGTTGCTTTGAAATTAACATACTATTTCAGTGCTGAAAGAATTAATGTATTAGACTAAGGAGTAATACTATATAGTTTTAACAATTAAATTTAAATTCTTTTCCAAAAGGTATTCGTTTTCTAGCTTGACGAGTTAAAAAATTATGATCAATCTGTTGGTTGAACATGCAAACCAATCAATCATCGATCAAATCGATGAATCGGAACAACACTACATATAGTGATTCCATGACTGTATATTCAGTGGCATGATTCAAAATGGATATGATTATATTTAAAAGCAGATCTATACCGGCTAATCTCTTGATAATTAGTTAATAAATAAATAATGTAAATCTATGTTCTCTTTCAGAAGATGTGAGCCAGTAGCGACGAGACTCGCAGTGGTATAGCTGGAGTGTTGGGAGACGGTCCGGCAGCCTGCGATTATGTCTAATAAACTAAAAAACAACGCCTCTGATGTCGATGCTTCAACTCCCGGCATCAGTCTCAATGCGGGTGCGTATGTGCGGTTGATTCTAGGCATTCCCTTTAATTCGTAAATTTGTTCAAGAAAATCTTGAAAATGACGTTTGCGGAGTAAGAGAAGAATATTTTTGAAAATTTACCATTGGAATGACTGGCTTGGTTATGTTTTGCCATAGGTAATTTTTGTTTGGCTTGAAGAGTAAATAATCAAGCCAGCCAAAACTGTCCTCTGTAGTGCACTTGAGGGATGTCCCTTGGCAGACCAGGAGAAGATAATATTTATTTAACACATTAACCCGCATATCAGCCAAAAATGGCTTCTGCAGTGGTCTTTAAAAATGTCTGTTTGCAGACCAAGAAGATTATTTCTGAAAATTTATTACTGGAATGACTGGCTCATTAACCGAGCCAATCATTCCAGTGGTAAAGGATGGGGTGTGGGTGAGGGTGTGGTGGGGGGGGTTTGTGGTCGGGAGGGGTTTGTGGGGTGTTGGGGTATGGTGGTGGTTGGGGGGATGGGTGGTTGGGTTCGGAGGGGTGAAGTAGTTTGACTGGAACCTGTTGTTAGCATACAAATATATTACTTACTGCAGACATGTCATAAAGAATCTCTAGTTTGGGGTCTATCAGGACCAACCCATACCACACTAATGTCAAAATTAAAAAATTTAAAAGGTATCAGCTGGTGTTCATTTTCCAACAAATTTGATGGAAGATGTTGCTGTCTAATTCATCCATCAAAATTGGTTAAAAATGTACATCAGATTCTTTGCTATGGACACAATAAAAGATAGAATATTGACATCAGAGTGATAAATGTTAAAACATTTAAAATGATTAATATGAGTGATTATTCTGGGCAGGACCTGGAGTGGGTATCCAGTTGCCCAAAGCTCTTGCAGATATCACCAGTGCCACAGCTTTTCCATCATTACAGCATCAGTGGAACACGAGCGAGGTACATGTATAAAGTACAGTTAGAATCAATAAACAAGAATAATAATATTAGTGAGACTTGTAAATAATCAGTCTGTCCGTATGTCCATCTGACTGCCCGCACCTGCCCACCCACTCATATGTTTTGCCATTCGCCCATCCGGCTCATCATTTGTGTGAGTGCATGCATACTTTAGTGTGTTCATACATGTATATTTGCGTGTGTGTGTGTGTGTGTGTGCATGCGTGTGTGTGTGTGTGTGCGTGTGCGCATCCGTGTGCATGTGTCTGGTCATGCGCATGTGTGTTTGCGCATCTGTGTTCGCGCATCTGTGTTCGCGCGCGCGGTGTGTGTGTGCGTGCGTGTTCGTGCATGTGTATAATTGAAGTTCTACTGGGTGGATCTTCAACATACAATGTACCTAGGTTACTACCAGGGAACCTGATCTTGCAGTAAGAATGCTCTTGAATTTTGGGATCAAGAGGTCACAGGTCAATGTCGTCCACAGGAAGAGGGGTGGGGTGGTGGTTATTAATTATGTTTGTTTGGATATTATTTTAGAATATCTGTTTTAAAAAATCGCTATGATATTTACTTTGCCAGGAGATCGCGTCCATCTTGATAGCGTTTAGCCAGCACAGTAAATGGCAGCACAAGGCATTGTCAATTAGGTATGTCCCCGCAGTATACTTAGTCTCTACCTACATGTAACTCTAATATCACAGAATCTCCTGCTCAACGTATCCACATCTAGCTCCTCGGTTGCTCTTCAATTTAACCGCTTTAATGGTCAACTCAGACCGTATCACTGGCATCTCCAATGGTCTAGAGAAATGTCCATTTGCAGGCCAAGAGAATCCTATTTTTGAAATTTACCACTAGGATTAGGGCTCGATAAATGAGCCAGTCATTTCAGGTGTAAATCTTCAAAAATACTGTTTGGCCTGCAAGTGAACATTAACTATGTAATGATTTTAATCTTCTTAACCCTTTAATGATCAAGCCAGCCAAATCTGGCCTCATGTTCTTGTGGAATATCCATTTACAGGCCAAGAGAATACAATTTTTGAAAATTTGCCACTAATGACTGCTTCGCTACCCGACCCAGTCATTCCAATAGTAAATTTTCAAAAACAGTCTTCTCTTGGTCTGCAAATGAACATTTCTCAAGACCACTGCAGAAGCCATTTTTGAGAAATGTCCATTTGCAGACCAAGAGAAGACTATTTTTGAAAATTTACCAAAGACACAAAAGATACATGTACAACAATTACTGTAGTGTGAGATATTTTGAATTGTATACCTATTCACACAAGACAATGTTGAATGTAACTATAATTCTTGTGGATCCCTAAGCAAAGCAGAAGATGCTGCCTGATCTATTAGATACACTGCAGTGCAGAATTAACTTACATGTAACGGTTCCAAAACACAAAAAAATGTACTGTTCAGTATTTTAAGCCCGAGGCAGCAATTCTAACTAACATGTTTCTGTTTTTGATTTGGAAACATTTAAACTTATTTCTGCGCTGTATTGTACTGTATTGTACTGTATTGGATAGAATTTGTTGAAGCCTTTCAAAATGTTGCGAATGCTAGACAGCCTCAAGTTATGTTTTTCGCATGGAAAATCAAACTTTGTTGATAACTGTTAGGTACAATTCCTGTTTTATTGCTGAAATTCGTATGAGAATGGTTCTATTAAGCCAACCAAAACCATTGGTTACTGTGGTATAGGAAATGTAAATTTGCAAGCCAAAAGATGACTATTTTTAGCTCACGTGGCCAGAATGGCCAAGTGAGCTTATGCCATGGCGACCGTCCGTCATCTGTCTGGCGTCCGTCCGTCCGCCTGTCCATCCATTTGTCCGTCTATCCATCAATTTTTTTCTTTAAACGTTTTCTCAAGAAACACTGGGACGATTTTGATTATAGTTGGCAGGAAGTATCCTTGGGGCATAGGGATCCAAGTCTGTTCAAATGAATCCGATCGGCCAATTTGGCTGGTGGTCATCTTGGATTTCGGCCAATTTTAGGAAATCTCTTTAAAAGTCTTCTCCAAAACCGCTTGGTGGATTGAAGCAAACCCCATGAAATATGATCTAGGGCAAAAGCTGAACCAGGTTTGTTCAAGGGAACTTGATTGGTCAAATGGTTCGGCGGCTATTTTGGTTGACCTAGTTTTATCGAAAACGACTTCTCCAGAACCGCTGAAGGGATCGGGTCGAAATTTGGCAGATATGATTAGGGATTAAGGGCCATTAAAATTTGTTCACGGGAAGTTGATCCGTAAAAAAATATGGCCGCAGGGGGCCAATCAAAATACAGCATGTTTGGCGGCCATATTGGCTTTTTTTTATTTTGATGGATTTTGAGGCTGAAATTGGTTTTATATATGTTTTTCGGTATTCTGATCACAAATTTGCAATTTTCTAAACTGTCGGATAAATGGTTTGGCGGCCATCTTGCCTCAAAATCCATCAAATAAAAATACCCAATGTGGTCGCCAAACACACTATATTTTGAAACAAACCCCATGAAGTATGATCTAGGGCAAGAGCGGAACAAAGTTTGTTCAAGGGAACTTGATTGGTCCCATCGTTTGGTGGCCATCTTGATTGACCTAGTTTTAGCAAAAACGACTTCTCCAGAAGGGATCGGGATGAAATTTGGCAGATATGGTTGGGGAGTAAGGGCCATTAAACTTTGTTCAAGAGAAGTTGATCCGTCAAAAAACATGGCCACCGTCGGCCAATCAAAATATAGTGTGTTTGGCGGCCACATTGGTTTTTTTTATTTGATGGATTTTGAGGCTGAAATTGGTTTTATATATGTTTTTCGGTATTCTGATCACAAATTTGCAATTTTCGAAGCTGTCGGATAAATGGTTTGGCGGCCATCTTGGATCATTTTCCCGCCAAAAGCTCCCATACTAAAGCAATGGGAAATTTTAAATGTCTTCTAGAACTACAGGGCCGATTTCAATTATATTTGGCAGGAAGCATGCTTAGGTTGTCTAGATTCGAGTTTGTTCAAACGAAGCCAATCGGCCAATTTGTCCGGCAGACATCTTGGATTTTGGCCGATTTTTAGAAATGTTTAAAAATCTTCGCCGAAACAGCGATTGATCCAATTGTCATAAAATATCATTTAGGGCACGAGCTGAACCAAGTTTGTTCAAGGGAACTTGATTTGCCAAATGGTTGGGCGGCCATCTTGGATGGCCTGGTTTTCATGAAAGCAACTTCGTCTCCAGAGCCACTGAACGAATTGGGCCGGAATTTTGGAGATATGATATTGATGACTAAGCGCCATTTAAGTTTGTTCAAGAGAAGTTGATACATAAAGAAACATGGCCTCTGTTTTCATTTTACAAGTCTACTCAACTCATTTGAGTTTTACTTATCGTTAATGACCATTCTAGTTGAGATGCCTATGGTCCAGGTGAGCGATACAGGCCCCTTGGTCCTCTTGTTAAAAATTTACCACTCGAATGACCATTGATGACCGAACCAATTGAGTTCAGTGGTAGATTTTCAAAAATAGTTTTCTCTTGACCTGAAATTAACATTTAAATTTTCTGTACCATTAAATAGTTAAAGTTTACTGTAGCACCCCGTAATAAACAATCAGATGACGAAAAACTTCCACTAGTTGGACTTCCGTACATCCAAGGCGTCTCAGAACACGTTGGCGGACTCTTCAGACAACACCGCATCAAAACTTACCATAAGCCCATCAACACCTTCAGATCACAATTAGTAAGACCCAAAGATAAACCACAGATGAATGCTCTGGAGTCGTCTACAAGATCAAATGTGACCAATGTGAGGGGAAATATATAGGCAAAACCAAAAGGCCTCTCAGCACCAGAGTCAAAGAACATCAGGTCCAACTCAGCTGTGGCAGAACACACAGATTCCACTGGCCATGTCATCCCTGCCAGCAGTGCCTCAGTCATCAACATCGAGACCAACTTATTTAAAACGGAGGTTAAAGAGGCCATAGAAATCTACAAACAGCAATCAACCATGAACCGAGGTGAGGGCTACAGTATACCAGCAGTACTCACCAGAGTGTCGTTGCCAGCAACCATCAGTTAGTGCTGAAGATGTGACTGAGGTGGTCACGAAAGCTACACTCAAACAATATCTACATCCCTGAGAGATAACTAATATTTCTTTATTATGAATCAACCTGTGATCAGGGCCAAGTTTTTGGAAATACTGTAGCATTTTTTGATAAAATATAGCTCAGACATAACTGAACATGTTTCCATTTAACTAAATAAAACATACTGCTGAAGGTGAATATTGTGGACTTGCAATTATTGATTGGAAGATATGTGTCCAAAATATTCAAAACATTCCTTACATCGTGGTCGAAATTGTACTAGCTAACATGTTTATGTTCTTGTTTTGTAAACATGTTAAGGTATTTACGAGCTACAAGTGTATGCTTGTTTTCAGACCACCGAGTGGCTCTCAGATGCTGTATAACAGGAACTGTGTCCGCTACAGGAAGGATGGTTACTGCTGGAAGAAGAGAAAAGATGGCAAGACTATCCGACAGGACCACATGAAGCTCAAAGTACAAGGTGTTGAGGTATGAAGGCCAATTTCGATTGCTGTAATAGTTTGTCATATATACAGGATAATCTACTTATCAAAGGCTGGTGTGAGTATTGCGGTCTGCGCTGTGTCTGTCTGTCTGTCTGTCTATCTGCCTGCCTGCCTGCCTGCCTGCCTGCCTGTCTGTCTGTCTGTCTGTCTGCCTGCCTGCCTGCCTGCCTGCCTGCCTGCCTGCCTGCCTGCCTGCCTGTTTGTATGTTTATCTGAGGCAAATCTCCGGAATCCTACATGTATGAGACTTGGTAATTGAGCCAGTTAGTGGAACCGTGGCCTGGTCCCTTTTGTGGACCCGGGTTCGGCTCATTTCTTTGGATAGGGTTTCGGGCCTCCTATCATCTTTTTTGTTTCGAATTTTAATTTTTCTTAGCTAGGGAAGTTATTTCATTTTCAATGGGATCTTTTTTCACCTTAATACATATGTGCATATCATTATCTTATCTAGCAGTACTCTCTCATGCGATAGCTCAGTCGTTCAGACTTCTTTCTCCCCTTTTTCTGCATGTTATCTTTCCTTGCATTCTCACAATTTAAGTTAGAGTAATTTTTATTGGTTCTCAACCTTTTCTTCTCGCACTCTTTCCTATCTGTCAGATTACTGCGCAATTCTAATTAGCTATGTTTTGGTAGTTTTTTCTTACTTTCATAACTTTAGGAGAATTTACAGTCATTCTATATTTATCATGAATATTTTGTTCTTTTAAGGCTATTTTTCCCTATTTATCACCCTTTTGTTTTAAAAATATTCATTTCCTAAAAGTCAGATTAGATTTGCTCTCATGGTATTTTGTGATTTTCTTTGATATAAGTTTCTTTGCAGTATTTCGTCGTTCTTTAGTAGCTGTCAGTTTTTATCATCAACACTCCTAGTTCAGCAGTCTATTCGTCCTAGTCTCATTTCATCTCGGCGACATTATCAAATTTTCTCTCGTATTTACCCTTTTTTCAAGGCTATTTTCTTATTTTTAGCTAAAACTTTATTTAGAGTCATGTTCTTTCCCACAGTTCAGGATTGGTGATTTTGGGCTCAAAATTGATCCTTTTTCATTCCCTTTTTATCTACTTCCGGTAGCTGTCAGATTGTCATCATCGTTCCTGTCACTTTTTATATAGGTCGTTGACAATTCGCCCCATATATATTTCGTTCCCTTTTGGTTTACATGGAGTTTTTCTTTTGGTTATTATATAGATCCTATACATAGATCAGTTTATTTTAGGTAATTCTATCTGTCTATAGCTGGACTCTCACCCCTCCCATAGGTTTACTATGGGATTTCTGTTTGTCACTAAATCTAGTTAAAACACTTTAAATAAATTTATCTATAATGTTTCAATGTCTACAACTTTTAATAAGTACCGCAATACTTCTATGATGCTTTTTTCTCCATATGAAGATAGTGGTAGAGATTGAATAGTAGAAATCCATAGCCATACTTCTATGATGCTTATTTCTCCATACGAAGATAGTGGTAGAGATTGAATAGTAGAAATCAATGCAAGTTACCTCTCAGGAAGGGGTTAGAATAAGGATATAGCTCTTACAATAACTAAGATACATCACCTTTCACTCGATTCAAGAAACATTACTTTCTAATAGTATAAATCGATGCTTGGAACTCTCTATCTGATCTCATTGTAACATCCTAAATTAATAAATAGACTCTTGAACACTTTGGACTTATACTGAGGTAACTCAAGAAATATCTTAACTATCAACATCCTAACCTCATATCAGCCTAGTTCTAATTGGAATACTGAGACTTTTTAGCCTTTATTCTTCATTTATAGCTTTCTTTATTCAGATATTAGGTACCATACTAGTATATCTTCCGTTGGTAGGTTTCTTATCTCCTTTCGTTATTAGGTCTTCTTGATTTATTTTATTGTATTATGTGTATAACTGATGTGTACATTTCATTTTGTAATCAGGATCGATTTATAAGTAACCTTAATGGGTTTTTCCCCATATTTTGTCTTACTGGTTGCAAAGTTTTTTTTTTTAATACATGATATCATATTATGGAAAGGTTCCTCTGTCTGTGTTTTTACCCACCTGGAGGTCTCTTTCAACCTCTCGGGGGAATTTATTTCCCTCCCTCCCAATGTGCAGATAATGGTATCCACAATTCAACCTCTCAAGGTAGGTCAGTTAGTTTCAGCCAGATCTTTCCTCAGATTCATAGGCCTCATGGTTTAGGTATAGAAAGTGATTCCTTGGGTTCCTCTGATGAAAAGACCCTTCCAGTTCTATCTTATGACACACTGGAATCAGTCTAGATTTCTGAATCATTGGATTTTCATCAATTTCAACTCATGAACCATTGCCGGTTTTGGAAAGTCAGTCGATCCCTGTTATTAGGGGTTCCTCTTCATCCACCATCTCCTCAGGCCATCTTTTTCATGGATACATCCCTGCAAGGATGGGGCTCGTTCTGGGACTCCAAGAAGATTTCAAGATCCTGGTCCCTCACAGAATCTTCCTTTCATGTCAACCTTTTAGAGCTGTGGGTGGTTTTCCATGCCCTAGTTCACATTTCAACCTTTATCCGATCAGCCATTTCACAGTAGTCTCATTCTTCTATCATCAGTGGGGGGGGAGGTGGAGGTGGAGGGGGGGGGGGGTTGTTCAGGTCGGTCTCTTTCTGTCGAGAGTCAATGATCGTTCTTCACTGGTACAAGTCCCGCAGCTTTCTCTTCAAGCATCCCACGTCCCAAGCAATTTAATTTTTGTGACCGATCAGTTATCTCGTCCTTCAAGGATCCCAGAATCGGAAGGGGAGTTGATAGAGTCTGTAGCCCAGTCAATTTTTCTCCAGTTAGGTCTTCACCTCATAGACCTGTTTGCTTCTGGCGAGACCAGAAAGATATCCACCTTCATATCTCCATTTCTGGAAGTCATGGCTCTCAGTAGACACTCTAGCTCAGTCTTGGGACATGTTCACTTATGTTTTTTCCCCCTATGATTCTCATTCCTCTGGTACTCTGAAAGATCAGGCAACTTCATTGTGTGGTCCTGTTAATAGCTCAGTTTTGGCCGACATAATCCTGCTTTCCGGATCTCCTGGACCTTCTTGTAGATCTCCCTCTGTTACTTCCTGTATCCCACAATCTATTGTCCCAGATCAGAGGCAGGATTCTCCATCAGAATGCGGAAGTCTTTCTCTTTTCAGTCTGGAAGTTGTTGAGTTGCCCTTACTTCGTCAATATTTTCAGTCAGTTTTCAGGAACTTTTGGAGAAGTCACTCAGTTCTTCCGCTCGTAACATTTATTAGGCTCGATTTGAGTTTTTCAACAAATGGGGTTCAGTCCGTTCTATCGTTCCCTCTGAGCACTTTGTGACTCAGGTCACAGATTTTTGGGTTGCCATTTTTATCAGAAAAAGCTCTCAGTTATCACTGTCAGTTCCTATCGATTTGGTCTGCACTCCTTATCAAGGTCTTCTTGACCTTTCGGTCTAAGTACAAAAATTAATTTCACGACCTCATTAAAGGTATGTGTAATTCACGTCCTCCTTTTAAGAAACGCCTTCCTTCCTGGAACCTTTTGCTTGTATCACAGGTTCTTGATGGGAAACATTTCGAACCCTTAGGTTCTGTTTGTTTAAAACATCTGACCATCAAAGCAGTATTTTTATTAGCAGTAGCATTAGCTAACCGGCGCTCTGAAATTCATGCCTTCAGCTGAATTGGATGGTTTTCAAATAACGGGTATTGGCATTAATCTTTATCCCAGGGCAGAATAAGGTGCCTGTCAAGGACATTGTCAGGCACCAAATGACAAATGTCAGACACAGTCTTGCCTTTTCCTGACATTTTGTCAGGTACAGATTTAAACAGTCCCAGTAGTTGCAGTGTGCAACAAAAGAGTGCATGTAGGTTCTTGTTAGCATAGTTATATTCAGCATAAGATATTCATTATATTCTTCAGCCTTTGGGTATACCCGGATATGTCACAGTTTGACATATTTTGGTATTTCTGAAAGAAATTTCCCATCATATAATGTAGAGTATTTAGGTTAATTTTTAATTTCACCTTTAGTCAGATATTCAGAGTCGAGTAGTGATAGGATCATCTGCCTCTTCATGGATCTGCATTAAGCTGGATTATGTGACTGGATTCGTCAAAGGAATGAAGTCTTGGTTGCTACCAACAAGGTCATGTGATAGCTATCAGCCAATGAGGTGTCCTTGTGCTTAATGACATACTCAGTGGCTCTGGGTATTGGATATCCTCTTCTTGCTTCATACTGAGATATAGCATTCAAGCGAATTATTATGGATCTCATCATTAGAGAGAGTATGGAGATACCTGAAGGAGCCTTCAGTCATTCTGTAACCACAATACCCATCAAACATTGGCTGTAAAAAATTAATCCTACTACGCTTCCCTTCAGAGAAGGAAAGAGCAATAGTAATGCATGGAGCTAGGTATATGTAATTAGTAAAATATAAGACCAGACCCTCCGGGTCGTCTGGTCGGTCAAGATTATTGTGATGTGAACATGGAATGTGCACTTCACACTAACTCATTCTCCAGTGAATGTCCGCAAGAAAAATGACGTGTAGCATGTCCTTGACAGTCAGAAGAACAATATGGATTTTGGAGGAATAAAGTCAAAGCTCAATGTTATTGTAACCAATTAGAATGAGGACAAATTTGTCCAATGCCCACGTCGGTGATATATTTTTTCAATCGGTCCGCCATACGATCAAGTGTCCTTAGGAAACAATGTTGCTGAAATCTGTCGAGCACTGCTGCTGAAAGGCCAAGTGAGCTTATGCCATGGTGGCTGTCCTTCGTCCGTCCGTCCGTCAAATTGTTTCTTCTTAACGCTTTGACCAATTTCAAACAAATGTTGCTGGAAGGATCCTATGCTTGTACCCTCCAGAGTTATTAGCTCACCTGGCCTGAAAGGCCAATTGAGCTTATGCCATGGTGACCGTCCATCCATCCATCTGTCCGTCCGTCAAGTTTTCCTTTAAATGAGTTCTCAAGAACCACTGGGCCGATTTCAATTATATTTGGGAGGTAGCATCTTTAGGGAATATGGATTCAAGTTTGTTCAAGCGAAGCCAATCCACCAATTTGACTGGTGGCCATCTTGGATTTTGACCAATCTTAGGAAACGTCTTTAAAAACCGTCTCCGAAACTGCTTGGGGGATTGATGCAAACCTCATGAAATATGATCTAGGGCAAGAGTTGAACCAAGTTTGTTCAAGGGAACTTGATTTCAGATGGTTCAGCCGCCATCTTGATTGACCTAGTTTTATGGAAAACAACTCCAGAACCGCTGAAGGGATCGGGCCGAAATTTGGCAGATATGATTAGGGACTAAGGGCCATTAAAGTTAGTTTAAGAAAAGTCGATCCGTAAAAAAATAGCGTGTTTGGCAGCCATATTGGATTTTTTATTTTATGGATTTTGAGGCTGAAATTGGTTTTATATCTGTTTTGGGATATTCTGATCTCGGATTTACAATTTTCAAAACTGTCAGATAAACGGTTTAGCGACCATCTTGGATCATTTTCCCGCCAAAACCTCCCATAATAAAGCAATGGGATATTTAAAATGTCTTCTTCTCGTGAACTGCTGGGCTGATTTCAATTATATTTGGCAGGAAGCATCCTTAGGGTATAGAGATTCAAGTTTGTTCAAACGAAGGCGATCGGTCAAACGAAGGCGATTGGTCAATTTGACTGGCAGCCATCTTGGATTTTGGTCGATTTTGATAAACATCTTTAAAAATCTTCTCCGAAACCGCTAAACCGAAATATAATCTAGGGCAAGAGCTGAACCAAGTTTGTTCACGGTAACTTGATTGGTCCCATGGTTCGGCGGCCATCTTGGGTGACCTAGTTTTAGTGAAAACAGCTTCTCCAGAGCCGCCGAAGGGATCTGGCCAAAATTTGGCATATAGGATTAGGGCCTAAGGGTGATTAAAATTTGTTCAAACAAAGCCAGTTAGCCAATTTGGCCACCAGCCATCTTGGATTTCGGCCGATTTTAGGAAATGTCTAAAAATCTTCTCTGAAACCGCATGGTGGATTGAAGGAAACACACCATATGAAATATGATCTAGGCCAAGAGCTGAACCAAGCTTGTTCAAGGGAACTTGATTGATCAGATGGTTCGGCGGCCATTTTGGTTGACCTAGTTTCAGCGAAAACGACTTCCAGAACCGCTGAAGGGATCGGGCCGAAATTTGGTAGATATACAGTACAGCTCGGAGTTAACTTAACATATGAACGGGTCTGAAATGCATGCATGATTCGTTGAAGGCCCGTTTCCAATGCATCGGTTTAAAAAACACATTGCATGCACAACGCATCTAGTTAATTTTTTTGATACATTTAAAATAATAAATATGTGCGTTGAGAACGAGTATTAAATGCGTAAATAAGCAAGTTTGTACTTGTTTGATGTCCCCCAGAGATAGTGCCAAACGCGTTGTTAAAAGCAAAATTGAACAGACGCCAAATTTAAAATGCGTTTAAAAGATTCATCTGTGCATTGCGTAATACCCGGCGTACATACCAACTCCATGGCGCCAACTACCCGGGATCCAATCAAACTTAACGGTACATTACATTTCCTAGAAGGGGCAAAGGTAAATATGAGAAAGTTTTCCTAAAAAAGACAGCGGGACATAATATTAAAAATCAAAATTATAAATATTACGAAACACAAAATCATGATTCCTGGTTGGGAATTAATGTAACGATGCGCCCCCGAATGTTTTGCGCCCCAGAACATTTTGCATCTAGTGCAAGAATCGTAAGCATCAGTTCATTTCACATTTACCTTTTATAAACATCCAGCGCAGCGAAACCTGCCGACTGGCGAGATTTGACATAGATTAATCATAGTGAAAATTGTCCGTAAGCAACTTCATTGTCACTTCTATTCATCACCTGTGTTCGCGATGAACAGACAGCGAATAAACGCAAAATTATGGATTAAAGATGTCAAAATATAGCTTATGTGTACAAATGCTCGACTAATGTAGACGCTTTTTATTAAAACATGCAGATGGTGTGGTTTTTGTCTCGCCTGCGAAGCAGGATCGAGACATAGGTATCACTTTTCCGGCGGCGGCATAAACTTTTAAGTTAAGGTTATATCTCAGCAATGCCTGATCCAATTGGAACCAAACTTGGGTGCATGGTAATATACATCAAAAGGAAGCAGCCCGCCGATAAGAAGGCCATGAGGTCAAGGTTACAGGGGTCAAAGGTTACAGTATAATCTTTGTTAATATTTTACGTTAAGATTTTGCGTTAAACAAAAGTTATTGCGTTATATCTCAGCAATGCCTGATCCAATTGGAACCAAACTTGGGTACATGGTGATATACATCGAAAGGAAGCAGCATGCTGATGCAGACATCATGACGTCAAGATTATGGGGTCAAAGGTTACAGTGTAATCTTTGTTAATATTTTACGTTAAGTTTTTGCGTTAAACAAAAGTTTTTGTCTTATATCTCAGAAATGCATGATCCAATTGGAACCAAACTTGGATACATGGAGATATACATCGAAAGGAAGTAGCACGTCGATGCAGGTATCATGAGGTCAAGTTTATGGTGTCAAAGGTCACGGTATAATCTTTGTTAATATTTTATGTTAAGTTTTTGCGTTCAACAAAAGTTATTGCCTTATATCTCAGCAATGCCTGATCCAATTAGAACCAAACTTGGGTACATGGTGATATACATCGAAAGGAAGCAGCATGCTGATGCAGACATCATGACGTCAAGATTATGAGGTCAAAGGTCACAGTATAATCTTTGTTAATATTTTACGTTGAGTTTTTGCGTTAAACAAAAGTTTTTGTCTTATATCTCGGCAATGCCTAATCCAATTGGAACCAAACTTGGATACATGGAGATGTACATCGAAAGGAAGCAGCATGCTGATGCAGACATCATTACGTCAAGATTATGGGGTCAAAGGTCATGGTGTAATCTTTGTTAATATTTTACATTAAGTTTTTGCGTTAAACAAAAGTTATTGCCTTATATCGCAGCAATGCCTGATCCAATTGGAACCAAACTTGGGTACATGGTGATATACATCAAAAGGAAGTAGCACGCTGATGCAGGCATCATGCGTTCAAGGTTATGGGGTCAAAGGTCACGGTATAATTATTGTTAATATTTTGTGTTAAGTTTTTGCGTTCAACAAAAGTTATTGCCTTATATCGCAGCAATGCCTGATCCAATTGGAACCAAACTTGGGTACATGGTGATATACATCGAAAGGAAGCAGCATGCTGATGCAGACATCATGACGTCAACATTATGGGGTCAAAGGTCACAGTATAATCTTTGTTAATATTTTACGTTAAGTCTTTGCGTTAAACAAAAGTTTTTGTCTTATATCTCAGCAATGCCTGATCCAATTGGAACCAAACTTGGATGCATGGTTACCTATAGTGATAGGAAGCAGCATGATGATGTTGGTGTCACAAGGTCAAAGGTCAATGGTCACTGTGACCTTGATACAGAACTCTGTTATTTCAAGATTAAGGTTTTGCGTCTAGCAAAACTTCTCGGCTTATATTTCAAGATTGGTTAAGCCTATTGTAACTGAACTTGGACACATGGTTACCTATAATGTTATGGAGCAGCATGATGATGTTGGCATCACAAGGTCAAAGGTCAAGGTCACTATGACCTTGATATAGAACTCTGTTATTTCAACATTAACATTTTGCGTTTAGTAAAACATCTCCGCTTATATTTCAGGATTGGTTAAGCTTATTGCAACTGAACTTGGATACATGGTTACTTATAATGTTAGGAAGCAGCATGATGATGTTGGGGGCACAAGGTCAAAGGTCAAGGTCACTTTGAACTTGATACAGAACTGCTTTTTCAACATTAAGTTTTTGTGTTTAGCAAAACCTTTCAGCTTATATTTCAGGATTGGTTGAGCCTATTGCAACTAAACTTGGATACCTGGTTACCTATAATGTTAGGAAGCAGCATGATAACATTGAGGGCAGAAGGTTAAAGGTAAAGGTAACTGTGACAAACAGGAGACAGGCGAGACATTTAATTCCGCGGAATTCTTGTTATTGATAATATGACGCACAAATTAGCAGATTCGTGTCCGCTACCGCAATATCCTCGGTGCTCTACACGAAAAAACACTAGTTCAGGGCTAGTTATGAAATACTATGCGCCCCTAGTACTGTAACATGTACCGATATCTCATTGGCTTTTTGCGGAAATAAAACGCCCCTCGTGATTTAATGATTTTCTTTTTGTGACATTCGGTAGCTTTCGGATTCACTATATTGCGATGTAATGTAGCCAAGTATAACACATTGTTGTTGCCTCACTTGGGAACCAAGCTGAGGAAATGAGCAATCGCCGCATCCCCCTCTACGTAGCAATAACATAGCTAGATGATAAATAGTGCCTTAATAAACCCATGAAAGTTAACATTATAAATAGTCAAGGAGCTAATTTCACTATATTTCATGTACCAGACATTGTTTGTTTTATTAATTTAAAAGTCAAAGTGGGCGTTAAAATATTGCTTTATTGCTTTTAAAAGCGGCACCGCGAATACGTGTACATTTTGCGTTCCGCCATTGTTGATCGTGAGTCGCTCAGAGACTGGTTAAAATAAATCACATCATCAATTCGTTATGAATGACAACGAGACACGTGATCAAAATTTTACTAGGATAGTAATTTTCATTCATTCATAATGGTGTCAGATGTCCAGCAAGCCAATCAAATTATGGCTACACTCTGAGAATCTACGACTGCGCTTAATTATTGATCGGCGAGACAGCCGCGCGAGGCATTTCTCATTAGTGGTGAATTTAGGCAGTGAATAAGTATCCGGGTTCATTTTGTTCTGTAAGAATGCAATGTTTACGTTACCAGACAGCTGTATCGGAACTGATAATACGACATACTGCCAATTATTCAACATTGAATGAGGCCTGCCGCTAAAATCATGACAGGAATTTCGTGGAAATTTACGGTACCCTGGCAAAATATAATTGCATAATGTGTGTATGCCTGAGTAAACGGTTGCCCTTCTTGGTCGACTCGCATAATGTCGTTATACCAGCGCGGTGTAATTTTGAACGCGTTTCACATTATCAGATTTCAAACGACTTGTCTAACCAATATCGTAAATGCATTGTGTAATAAGTTATGATGCGTTGTCAAACTGTTTCCAACCCATTTGTTTTACTTTCACACCGCGTTGTTTTACCGTTCACAATGGGAAAGTGATGCACCCATTATTTTAAAATAGACCCACTATGTACGCGTCATGCACGCGTTGCAGACACATTTTATGTTAAGTTAACTCTGAGCCGTACTGTAATTAGGGACTAAGGGCCATTAATGTTTGTTCAAGGGAAGTTGATCCGTCAAAAAACGGCCGCAGTGGGCCAATCAAAATACATGTTTGGCGGCCATATTGGATTTTTTTATTTGATGGATTTTGAGGCTGAAATTGGTTTTATATATGGTTTTGGGTGTTCTGATCACAAATTTGCAATTTTCGAAACTGTCGGATAAACGGTTTTGGTGGCCATCTTGGATCATTTTCCTGCCATAAGCTCTCATACTAAAGCAATGGGAAATTTAAAATGTCTTCTCGAGAACTACTGGGTTTCAATTATATTTGGCAGGAAGCATCCTTAGGGTGTAGAGATTCAAGTTTGTTCAAACGAAGCCAATCAGCCAATTTGTCCGGCGGCCATCTTGGATTTTGACCGATTTTTTTGAATGTCTAAAAATCTTCACCGAAACTGAGCGATTGATTCAAAAGTCATAAAATATCATTTAGGGGACGAGCTGCACCAAGTTTGTTCAAGGGAACTTGATTTGCCAAATGGTTTGGATGGCCTGGTTTTCATGAAAGCAACTTTGTCTCCAGAGCCACTGAAGGGATTGGGCCAAAATTTTGGAGATATGATAATCATGACTAAGCGCCATTTAAGTTTGTTCAAGAGAAGTTGATACATAAAGAAACATGGCCTCTGTTTTCTTGTTACAAGTCTGCTCAACTCATTTGAGTTTTACTTATTGTTAATGACCATTGTAATTGAGATGCCCATGGTCCAAATGAGCGATACAGGCCCCTGGGTTTCTTGTTATTTTATGGATTTTGAGGCTGAAATTGGTTTTATATGTTTTTGGCTATTCTGATCTCAAATTTGCAATTTTCAAAACTGTCATATAAACGGTTTGGTGGCCATCTTGGATCCTTTTCCCGCCAAACGCTCCCATACTAAAGCAATGAGAAATTTAAAATGACTTCTCAAAAACTACATGTACTGGGCCGATTTCAATTATATTTGGCAGGAAGCATCCTTAAGGTGTAGAGATTCAAGTTTGTTCAAATGAAGCCGATCGGCCAATTTAACTGGTGGCCATCTTGGACTTTGGCCGCTTTTTAGAAACGTTAAAAAATCTCCGAAACTGCTTGGAGAATTATTTCAAGACTCGTGAAACATCATCTAGGGCAAAATCTAATCCAAATTTGTTTAATAGCCATCTTGGATGACTTAGTTTTCGCAAAACCACTCCAGAACATCTACTTATAGCCATTCGCCTTTCTAGATTAAATGCCTATGTTCCAGGTGAGCGATACAGGCCCCTTAGGCCTCTTCAGAATTTTGATGGGTCAATTTTTTTTAGGTCAAAATCTTACATCTTATGAAATCCTTAGCTACTTGACATATTTCAACAAAATTTGGCTAGACTGATTCTATGGTGGTAGGCTCTAGAACATCTTTTCAGAATTTTGATTGATCAATTTTTTGGGTGAAAATCTTACATTTTATGACAAATTTACCAGAAATTATCAATATGCTACTCCTCCATAGCTGCTTGACATATTTCAACCAAATTTAGCTAAATGGATTCTATCGTGGTAGGCTCTAGAACTTCGTTTCAGAATTTTGATTGATTAATTCTTTGGGTAAAAATCTTAGATTTTATTAAAGATCTACAGGAAATGGTCTAAATTCTACTCCTCCTTAGCTGCTTGACATATTTCAACCAAATTTGTCTTGGTGGATTCTATGGTGGTAGGCTCTAGACTTTTTTTTCAGAATTTTGATTGATCATTTTTTTTCGGTGAAAACCTTAGATTTTATTAAAAATGTAGCGGAAATGGTCAAAATGCTACTCCTACTTAGCTGCTTGACATATTTGAACCAAATTTTACTGGATGTATTCTATGGCGGTCGGCTCTGGATCTTCTCTTCAGAATTTTAATTGATCAATTTTTTTGGGTGAGAATCTTAGATTTTATGACAAATCTACCGGAAATGGTCAAAATGATAGTATTACATACACGCCTTAGCTGCTTGACATATTTCAACCAAATTTGACTAGACAGATTCTATGGTGATATGCGCTAGAACTTCTATTCAGAATTTTAATAGATTAATCTTTGGGGTGAAAATCTTGGATTTTGTAACAAAAATTAACTGAAATTGGCAAAACGCTACTCCTCATCATCAATTGGCGAATTTCAACCTAGTTTGGCTGGAAGGACTCTATGGGTGTAGGTTTCAGAACATGTGTACAGTATTTTGATTGATAAATATTTTGGTAAAAATGTTGAGTTTTATGAAAATTTCAACCAAACTTGGATGGAAGAACCGTATGGGGGCAGGCTTCCAATCTTATATTCAGAATTTTTGATTGTTTTTGGTAAATCAGTTAAAAGCCTACACCTCATTAACCGCTAGACAGATTTCAATTAAACCCAGTTGGAAGGCCCCTAAGTGGGTAAGCTTTAGAACATATATACAGAATTTAGATTGGCCAATTCAATTCTTTTCGTGACCATCTTGGATATTCCGAAAATTTTCTATCATGTCTATTTAAATGCAAATGGTTCAGATGCTAATGGTCCAAATGGTTCAGATGCTAATGGTCCAGGTGAGCGCCAACAGGCCCTTGGGCCTCTTGTTTACCTCAAAATTGGCATACGTCTTCGGGACCACACAGGCAAACATCAACCCAAGTTCGGAAAATACCCCCCATTAGAGTTATTGAAAAATCTTTCAAAACTGTTTTGAAAATAATGTTGCTGAAAGCGGTGGCTGTTGTGTTTTATCATTTGACCGCAAAGTTGGCATCCATGTTCGGGACTTCTGGGCCAGCTTCCACCAAAAGTTGGAGAAGATTTCTCTGGTGGAACTGGAGTTATTCAAGAAGGCGTAAAATGTAAACTTGCTGAGAGCTGTTGCTGTTCTGTTTTAGCATACATGTTCAGGCCCTCACGGGCGTGCTGCTCATCAAATTTGAAGAAGATCCTTCCAGTAGAACCAGTGTTATTAAACAATGTGTTAAGAACAACAAGAACAAGAAGAGGAACTCCTCTTGCATTTACCCTTGCGCCTAGTGACACGGGTAAAAATTGTGTTTCCTGACGTTAACTCGAGCTCTACTGATGTGATCTGCACTATACTTGACCTGTAGATTGCTTATGTCAGCATGTACATTAGAGTACCCTTAGCACTCTTGATATCAAAATTTTAAAACTTCAAATTAAATTAAAAGATGAACGGGTGTTAATTTTTCAACAAATTTGGTGGAAGATGGTGCTGTCGTAGACAGCAACATCTTCCACCAAAATTGTTGAAAAATGTACACCAGTTTCTTTGATATTGACACAATAAAAGATGGAATATTGACATCAGAGTGGTAAGGGTTAATATAGATTATTGTAATATGTTTATAATGATGATGATATAATTGGAAAGTATTGAGCATTCACCCACACACATGCACGCACATGCATGGACGCACGCACGCATGCACATATTTTTCAGTGTGTATATGCCTCCTATGTGCATTCTATTTTCAGTGTATTTATGGCTCATACGTGCATTCTTCAATTTTGCCCACATTTCATCGGCGCTGCTACTGGCTTCTTCAGGTGATAATATATTAAATTTTCCAGAATTTTCAATTTGTGTTATAAAACTCTTGTATAAGAACTGAGAAAATTTTGAAAACAAAGTTTCACTACAGTGGTGCTGCGTTAAACCTTCAGCAGTACTGTTTTCAAAATTTTACCTGATGGTTTAACTTCTCATCCCACAGCTCCAGTAGACTCTGACTGTCTGTGCTGAACACTGATTATTGATGTAATCTAGTTCCCCATGCTGGATTTAGCATACAACCTGTTGCTTAGTGATAAACACTGACTGGCCTGGTGAGGCTCTGTTAACCCTTTAACACTCAAGGCTGCACTGTAATGCTGAGTGGTTATAGTCTGGTTAGGAGATAGCCTGTGTCCCGATATGACTGCTCTCTGATGTCTGTATCATTCTAGCTGTTACCAACAACTTTCAGTCAAATTGTTTTCAAAATATTCAGCAGGTCCAGATTTATTGCACATTGTTTGGTGTATTGCAGCCGATAGACAGTTAAAACTGATTGTTTTAGTAAAATAACGTAAATGATTAGCTTTAGTAAAGAACATTGAAAACCTATAAAGCATAAAACCTTTATTCCCAGTGTGTTAAAGGGTAGCTTACATGACATCATAATGACTGAATTCAACAACCGAACATGTCATTTAGACGGAAATTCTTTTGAAAAGTCATCTCTTGGCCTGCAATTGGACATACAATAAGCAAATATTTAGATTTTCTTGACCAAATTTGACCACAAAAGTGTTTACAATCCATATATGTGTTATTTTGTAATTTGTAGAATCCTGATGTAGTGTTGGTGCATTATTTGAATGTCCCGTGTTCGGACAACAATAAGATCACACTGCCCAGTGTTGGTCATTGTCTGGACGGTACACAGTGGACGAGTGATGGACTCGCGCAGGAGTTAACACCGATGTGTAAGCCAGCATAACTTATGTTAACCCTTTGAACCTGAAAGGCCTGATATTCTGCCTCAGTGAGAAAGTACATGTACATATCCTTGAAAGGCTGGAATTCTGGCCTTGGACAGACCTATAATTATAGGCTGACATAAAAAAAATTAAGTGCACACCCACATGGATGCCAGTTTTCCAACGTTTCAGGTATATGGCCTCTCTCACTGAGGCCGTAATAACAGCATTTCGTGTATATGGACTCTCACTGAGGCCATAATAACAGCATTTTGTGTATATGGACTCTCTCACTGAGGCCGTAATAACAGCATTTCGTGTATATGCGCTAGGTACAATGTTAAAAATTAAAATCTTGGCAAAGCTAGCACTAAAATCTCAGGGTTGGCATGGCTACCACCATCGTCCTATTGCACAGTCTCATGCCCTCCCACTCATCTGTATTGAGTACCGTGCTTGCGGACTAAGTTATATGCACTAAGTTAATGAAATGTCATAAATATAAATGAGCTGTGGGTCACAGCCAATGAAATTGCTCGATTTAGAAAGAAATAAAACATGATTGGCGGTGGGCAGCCCACAAGTGTAACATTACTTCACATAGTGAGAGATCAAAGGTCTGCAAATATGGCCACATATAGCGGAGCGATGTGAGTGGACGTATGTTAGTACGATGAGCGACCACAGACATAAATTCAGGATTCAAAGGGTTAATTCAATAAGATTCAGTTATACAACCTGTATCATTACTAATTTGATTTCTGGAATTTTGCCTACAGTACTTTTTCAGTTTTGGACCATGATAGTTTCTATCAAAATGTCAATCCACATTATCCATGACTACAGGTGAGACATATCACGCTTCAGCGTTCTTGTTTTGTCACAAGTTATTGCTTAGTTGTACTATAATTATGTAATTTAGAAAAAACTGTGATAGATTTATGATTTAATGAATGACTATGTATTAATATTCTTGATTTCCAGTGGCCTTAGCACCAGATAGTGGAAGTGTTGAATTGCAGAGTTCACAATCAGTAAGTCATAAGGTTACCACATTAGATGTCACACTGGTCAAAGCCGTACTTGCAGTGCTGATTAGTAATGTTCATTTGCAGCCCAGGAGAAGAATATTTTTGAAATTTTACAAATGGAACAACTGGCACTATGATCGAGCCAGCCATTCTAGTGGTAAATTTTGAAGAAAAATTTTACTTAACCCTTTCACTGACAAATCCCTGAAACTGTTAATTATTTACAATATAAAACTTATTCTGTTGAATATCTTGCAACAGCTTCCAGTCAAATTGATTTCAAAATATTCAACAGTTTTCCTGCATGTTTGCCTTGAAAATGATATATGTGGAATTCATCGGTGAGAGTTAACAAATTTCAATCAGTAATGGGTTTATAATTTAGCAGCCATCTTAGCGCTTACATGTACACTGGTAATATTTGATCAAGAAAATCTAAATACATGTATTTGCTCATTCAGTTTGATTGCAGGGCAATAGAAGACTGATTTTGAAAATTTACAACTGGAATGGCTGTCATGGATATCGAGGTAGTCATTTCAGTGATAAAACTTCAGAAATATTCTCTTGATATGCAACTTGAACATTCCTCATGATCACTGAGTAATCATTGAAGAGGCCAGTTTTTGGATGTCTTGAGTATAAAATTCTCAAGTAATCTTGCCATGAAGTGTTGTATAATAGCCATGTCTGTCTGTCTGTCTGTCTCTCTGTCTGTCTGAGTGTCTGACATGGTACAAATTAATGTGGCTTAAATTCTACTGAAGGGATAAAACGTGAGCAAACTTGGATGTACAGTTGGGAGAACTGAATCAGGGGTCAAAGACGATATTCAAACTGAAGATTAGTCTACTTTAAAGACATGATGTGAAATAAGATTTTCGGTTTGTTTGTTTTCAGATAACGACTATCGTTGAAGTGATCACTCAACACATTCTTGACCAACAAGAAATCAACAACAGGAACAACCGAATCGAATACTGTGGAACAAAATGTAAGCGAAACTGTACAAATCCTGGCCACCAGAAACCTGAAGGAAACAACACTAGTCGTTCTGTCCACAGTCGTCTTGTCTCCTTGCTGCAAAGAAACAGTCAACAGCGTATGACGGCTGTTCAAGCTTCAGGCGTGTCCGTGGCAACTGCACCAAATCTTAACAACATGTTGATTACTCATCAGCCGGCAAACATAAACACGGTCAGAGCAGGAACTTCAACGACATCGAATACTCAGTCGCAACCATTGATTCTTAGCGTAACAAATATGCACGGCAACAATGAATTGATTATTGTCAGTGGCCAAACCACTACACCGATTTCTCTGATTACCACCGCAACACCGATTGCACAACAAGCTTTGGTGAAAGTCACTCCAAACCCCGAGTTACATATTGCAGAAAAGGTACAGGATAAGGCACAGATAGTGGAGCGAGACATGGAAATGTACTCTACAGATTCAAAGCTGAATAGTGGCCAATCTGTCACATCCACTACAGACCGCACCCCACAACAACAACAACAGCAGCAACAGCAACATATTACCCCGATCGTTCAACAAAATAAATCAGATTTTGCAAAGGGCCTGGAATCGTCATCTTTTATAATCTCACAACCTTTTTCATATAGCTCCATTCCTGTATGTGGCCTCGTGGAGAACAACAATAATAAGAATATTGCGCGCAATCTCAGTGCTTATAGTACACCTGGCATGTCTATAGATATCCCGAAAGCTATGGAGACTGACGCCACCATTTCTCCTCCACCATCATGTGTAAGTGAACTAAAGCCCTCGGATCCGAGGTATTCCATGGTGAGTGGCTCATATGAGAAACATGATGACCATATGAACATTATTCCACCGTCGGATCTCAGTTTAGATGCGTTAGATCTGTTAGACTTCGCTGAAATGGACAAACTGTATCGTAGTGGCATGCAATCTCCTCTGAATCCGCTTCATTCCGATGACCTGAGCACGACCATGACAACACCCCCTCCACCACCTCTTAGTAACCATGATGAGTCGATTGCCATGATACCATGTTCATCATCACTTAGTAACCAGGACTTCGAATTGCAACAGCAACAACAACAACAACAACAAAGTGAAGAAAACGATATTGCATCTGATATTAAACTTAGAAAGAATCTCAATATTTTACAAGCCCAGAACAACGCTCATTCCGCCAAACAAGAAGTCCTCTCACCAACTACATGTACACAGAATAAACAACAACAGCAGCAGCCACAACAACAAATGGAAGTTCAACAAACAGAGCAGCAACACCCGGCTGAAAATGTGGAAAATCAAACATTTCCGTTCCATCCATCGTCATTCTGTACCTTATCCACGTCTTCGATAGCAGCCGATTCTGGAATGGGATCAACTGTAACTAGATCATGCCCCATCACTCCATCTACTCCAACCAGTTCCACTAGCTTTCCAACTCTACATTCCATTCTACTCAGGATGCAACAACAGCAACAACAACATGGCAGCCTCGCTAAACCTTCCAATGTCATTACCATACCAACCACATCTAATGTCGTCACCATGACACCCACAGGGCCATTGCAGGGATCATCCAGTACTGATGCACTGGACAATAAACGACAGAATTTTGCGACCAGTATGAATCTCTCTCAGACTTTGGTGACAATTTCTGATTTCTCTCCTGACTGGTCTTATGCTGAGGTGAGTATGAACTAACTGAAACTATGGAAACCATGCATCCACATGCATCCACGTTTTTTATTTGATTCAATGCTCACTCAGGGTAGTCACAAATTTGAAAAAAATATTGCATTTTCAAGGCCTAGAAAGTCCTTGAATTTAGCCAGAATGTTAAATTTCCTTGAAAGATCCTTGAATTTGGCATTATCCAACTTTTGTGCCGCTATAGCAGACCAAGCAAAACAGTCATGAAGGGAGGAACGAATGGCTAGAACGGGAGATAAAGAGGGATGATGTACCTTAAAAATCCTTGAAAACTCATTTTGTTGACCATAAAATTTCTTGAAAAGACCTCGAATTCAATCTTCAAAAATCTCTGGGAGCCCTGTCACTGTTGTTATAAGTTTTCTGCTACATGTATATGTACAACAGTGTTCAGTAAGATTAGGAAGTATGTAGAAAAATTCAGTGACTATCATCTTGTTCGGAGCCACCATATTAGTTTTTTATTGGTACATGTAGCTGCCATTATTTGGTATTCTACTGTTCTTGTTGTTGTACAATCACTATCATTAACAGTATAGCAATGGTTTTATTCTGGGCATTGCACAACAGCAAGAACAATAGAATCACAAACAATCGGGTTTATAAATATCAAAGTAAAATGACCGCTCCGAAGAAGATAATCGTCATTGAATTCCTCTAAATATTTCCTAATCTTAATGCTTAGAGGAGAGTTTTAACTATGGTTGTCCAATAAATTGTTAGACAAAATAAATTGTGTATATAATTTAATTATCAAGCATATTCTTAGTGAATATAAGACTATTTTTGAAAATATACTACCGGAATGGCTCGACATTAAAGTGGTAATTTTTCAAAAATCGTCTTCTCTTAGCCTGCAAATGGACATTCTTCAAGACCACTACAGAGGCCGGTTTGGGTTGGCTTGACCGCTAAAGGGTAGGCTACACATCATTGTGTCCTCATGCATGATAGCTTGTGTTCTGCTAAGTAGATTATGTATCTACTCATTCTTGGCGTCAGGAAAATTATTCTTATGTTTTGCATTCTGTATCCTCAAGCTACATTTTGTGAGTATATACCCTCAAATGTAACCATATAGGAATCTCTTATCACTAACATTTGGGTCCCATGAGACCCCTGATAGTCTTGTATGATTGTTAAATACTAATCCCCACACATTTTGAAAAGAACTGACAGTATATTGCAAGTGGTGTAGTGTGGGGTGGGAACAGAACATCAATGTTGGCGAAAGCGTGAGGATTTCTGATGGCATGCCATTCATTGCACATTCTAGTTAGTTTAATAGGTATTTGCATGTAAATATTCACAGTCTTGTATGGCACCCCATAAGTCATAGATTTTGTGAGTCCCTGGTACCATCTGATTTGAGCATGGATTTGAAAAATTTCCTGGGAGCACCAGATTTCAGTCAGATTTCAGTTTGAGACCCCCCCCCCCCATTTCAGTGTCTGTGCTCCCTGGGATCCCCAAAATTTAGGTGCCATTTGAAACCCATCCAGTATTGCATGATAACGTGAATTCTACATGTTTTCCTATCGGAATTCACTTTCCCTGACATGAATACACATTATCTAGTCTATTTTTTTGTCTCGCCTGCGAAGCAGAAAGTGAGACATAGGTATCACCTTTCGTTCTTATGCATTTAGCAAAACTTTTCAGCTTATATTTCATGATTGGTTAAGCCTATTGCAACTAAATTTGGATACATGGTTACCTATAATCTTAGGAAGCAGCATGATGATGTTGGGGCCACAAGGTCAAAAGTCACGGTCATTGACATTGATACAGAACTCTGGTTTTTCAACATTAAGTTTTTGCGATTAGCAAAACTTTTCAGCTTATATTTCAGGATTAGTTACATGTAAGTAACTGAACTTGGATACCTGGTTACAGTACCTATAATGATAGGAAGCAGCATGCTGACCCTGAAGTCACAACCGTGAGGGTCAAGGTCATTCTGACCTCTACACAACCTTATTATTTTTCAATGTTTTTAGGCTTGGCAAATTTCACATAATGAGAACATACCTCCCTAATACTCTTGATATACTAGTATATCGGCTCTAAATTCAATAATATTCAGAATTATAAAAAGATAGGTGCCCCTACTGGGCAGGTGGAATGAACACAGTCATGCACATGTCAGACCCCATCTCTGCGCATGCGCATACTGGTACTTCTGTTTTCTAATATATTGGCTTCCATGCAACTGTGGAAAACTTATTCAAGCTCTTTTTAGAGAATTTTCAAGCTTAAAATATCATCCATATCTATAATGACTGATTTTAAGATGCCAGTAGAGTCCTTTTCATCATCCATTAAGGTGATATTGTTCCATATATTAATTAAGACTTGTAACTTTTATACGTTACCGGTTTTCGTTCGCGGCCGATTTGGCGTTAACGCATTTTTAGGTGCTGGGAATCCTTGTTAAATTATCCCAGCGCCTAGGTCTACTAATCCCTTGTGTCTTTGTGTCCACAGGCTCATCTTGTGATGGTAGTGTTCCTGTTCTTCACTTGGAGGTTGATCACGTCTCTTTTTTCTGACTTATCATTATGATATGTCTAAGGGTCGGAGATATAAGACGAAAAATATCTCCCTCCTTTTGTCCCATCCTCCCATCAAGACTATACAGATTCGGCGGATGGATGGACGTGTTCTTCTACACATGAGGATGGTTTGCCTGTGCTCAGGATAAGGGAGTTTATTAGTTATGGCACCTAATTATTTGATTATTTGATTTTATCAATTCATGCTGTCATCTTTATTGCACTGTATTCTCTCTTGTGGTTGTGCATGGGTTCTCAGATATATAATTTAATATTATATTACTCTTGATTGATGAATGTAGGTAGTCCTAGGTATTTCTTGCATTCATAATCTGATGTATTCCTCCTTTT
Source organism: Chaetoderma sp. LZ-2023a (assembly GCA_034401795.1). Classification (NCBI taxonomy): domain Eukaryota; kingdom Metazoa; phylum Mollusca; class Caudofoveata; order Chaetodermatida; family Chaetodermatidae; genus Chaetoderma; species Chaetoderma sp. LZ-2023a. Next base: position 189,926,521 of record CM067359.1, read on the forward strand.
GAAGGGGCTTTTGCATTGAGGTTTGATGTCATAATCAGCCAGAGGGTTTTCCCTTTTCCTTGATGTCATAATCTTAGTTTAGAGAATCAATTGACGTCATTATCAGATGTCATTATCATACTATGTTATGAATGTGGAGAGATATCTGGATAGTCATAATCAGTCTCTCTCTTCCTTAACTAACATTCTTTGTTATCCCTGGCTGTGTTTTTTGTTCTTTAAAAAATCAAGAGAAGACTTCTGTCCCTTCAGGGTTGTCACTAATAAAAGTGGGTGTCTTCTCTCTCGAGTTTGTTCTTGTATTTACTAAAAGAAATAACAGATTAACAAACTAAAATACTCATTCTCTTCGTATGCCTACCGTTCAGAAATCATCATGTCCATCATGCCAAAAACATCTGAAGGCTAGATTCTTCCCCCTCCTCTGTTCATCTTGTGCAGATTGTAGACTTTCTAACAAATGTGATATTTGTAAAGATTGGGGGGGGGGGGGGGGGGTGGTGGCGGGGGGTGTTGGATCTAATCTCTGAATTCTTCTGTTCCCAGGTGAAGATGATGGTAGAGGATGGCAAGAGGGTGAAGAAGGAGGAGGGTAAGAAAGCCTCTGAGAAGGGTAAGCTAGAGGCCTTCAAGGTAGACTTAGTGAGTGAGATGCGCAGGACCCTGTAAGTCTTGATGCCTGACCTGCTTCACGGCATGTTTCCGGGCACAGGTGTTTCAACTTCCTGCGCATCGACCTCAGTGCAGGTAGCCCCCATCCCTGGATCATACCCTACTAGTTCGGACAAAGCTTTCAGTGATCCAGGGGCGGCCGTTTTGGACCAAGGCTTGATGTTCACATCGCTTGGTGATCCAGCGGCGTGAGCAGCATCAGTCGGGACCCGACCAGCGGGCCTGACCATGATCAGTCGCGGAGTACCCTCATCATCTGCCCTCGGGCATTCTCCTGGTCAGTCTAGGTTAGCTTTCCTTGCTGACCCAGAGTCTAACTTTCCTGACCAGGAAGATGATGAAGACTACCTGCTCGGCCCACAGGACGATCATGAAGATATGGATGCGAGCATTTACACTCCTCTCGTGGGAAGCATGGCTGCTGGCACCTATGGTACTGTTCCCTTGGGAGCAGGTTTCATGATTCAACCTGTGGGCCGATTTGGAGCGGACGGCCGCCCGTATAAGATACCATGCTTAGCTGTGGAATCTTATACGGACGACCCGGGCCGCGCTAGTGTGCATTATGCCCCTCACACAAGCACGGCCTTGGGGCGCGGCCTACCCATGGAGAATGTCATGCCAGCCCTCGCGGGCCCATATGCATTCCCCGGGCAGTCGGGTATGTCTAAGCCTCCTCCACGGCCCCACCTGCAAATGCCATTGAAGATGACGAGGGCCCGCTGCTTGTCGGCAATTCGCAGGTGGCCACGGACGAAGACGGGTCTGACACGTGCACGTGGCTCCTCGCGGTCAGACCAGAGCTCTCTGTGGACGAAACGGGCGCCAGTAACCCGTGGGTGTGATTACAGGCTAAGCCGTTGGCCACCTCATCTCAGTCTCTGCCGTATGCTGAGCATATCTTAGATATGTTCACTACGGCAGAGGAGTTGATTAGACCAAAAGGTTGCCTCGCAAAGGCCCCCCCCCCCCCCCACCAGCCAGGCAGCAGCCCGCGCACAGAGGTGTGCGTGGCGTTGGGCGAGGCGCACGAGGAGCGGCATATGGTAACTGGGCCTGATGGCCTAAAAGAATTTTCGGTTACCACGGGTACCACTGTGGTGTTGTCCCACGTACCAGACACACCCACTTCTAAAATTTATGTGCACCCCGCTAACCCTAGGTGCACCAGTGGGAGGTCGGTTGACATTCCACATTCAGGAGTGTGAGCGGTTAATTCAGGACCGCTTAGTCTTGCAATGGCTTTCGCGCGGATACACTCCAGAGTGGGTAATAGGTCCGCCATTGCTTCTGTCTCTGGTACCAGTATGGACTCAAATTCCAAGAGATCCAGACAAGCGGTTGTGCATAGAAGAGGAGATCTTTAATTCTAAAAGAAGCAATTCAACTGGCGCAAGATTGCCCGGGCTTCTATTCAACCATGTTTCTTGTGACAAAGAAAGTGGGGGGGGGGGGGGGGGGGGTTGGCGACCAATTCTCAACCTCAAACCTCTAAACAAGTTTATAGACACACCAAGTTTCAAAATGGAAAAAAAATCGCTGTTGGGGTTAGAGAAGGGGATGTGGACAGCATCAATAGATCTGAAAGACGCTTATTTCCACATTCCCAGTGAAAGGAATTTTTGTCGGTTCCTGAGATTTCCTTTTCAGGGACGCCAATGGGAATTCAAAGTTCTTCCATTTGGTATCTCGACGGCTACGAGGGTCTTCACTTGAGTGGTCCTTGCTATCACAGCATACCTCCGTAGGAGAAATATATCAGTTCACACTTACATAGACAACTGGTTGCTAAAAGCACACAACTCGGTAAGCTTGACAGCAAATCTGGAGATACATTTGAAAACTCTCACAGATTTAGACTGGATAATCAACTTTCAAAAAACAGAGCTAACTCCATCCCAGAAGTTTGTTTACCTGGGTATGTTCTTCGATCTGGAGATAGGATATGTTTAACCATCCCAGGAGAGTCGTGCATTCAATTGGTTTGCAGCAGTAATTATATTCTAGCATGAGTCTATCTGAGAATGCTACATTGTAGGTCTGATGGTTTCAATGGAACCTGTCATTCCTCAGGCAGCCTTGCGCAAGCGGCCGATTCAGCTGTTTCTCATGACTCAGTGGACGCAGTTCCCCACCCTCAAGTAATGATGTTTACGGATGCATCGATGGAGGGATGGTGAACGTGCCCGGAAGAAGCCACAATATCAGGGCTTTGGGATCTGGATCAGTCAAAGGAGCATATCAACATTCTAGAATTACGGGCTAAAAGAATTGGAGGGAAAGTTTGTGTTGATACATTCAGACAACTCAACAGTAATGAGTTACAAAAACTGCCAGGGCAGAATGAAATCGCCCATGATGACATGGAAACTGCTTTGCTGGTGCATGGATCATATGATCACCTTGAAATCAGTTCATATTCCGGGAAGGCTGAATCTGTTATCATACTTATTGAGCCGAAGGATGAGCATTCTGCCTATGGAATGGCAACTAAATCAATGTGTAACGGATCATCTGTTCAATCATTGGGGAAAACCCAACATAGATTTATTTGCAATGAAGAAGAATGCGAAGATGACTACGTACGTTTCTCCGATTCCAGATCCAAGCGCTATCGCAATTAGGGCTGTGGTTCGTGAAGATTTTCATGAACCGAACCGGTTCGTGATATGCTAGTCCGGTTCACGAACCATCTAATATTCAAAATCTGAACTGATGAAATAGAATTAGAAATATTGTGACACACAAAATCATTTGCAAATTCCATGTGGCTTTAGTGACAAAATACACAACAAATGGTTAGTATATAACAGCCAGATAAGTTCAATACACTCAAATAAGTTTCATTGCATGGTTACATTGTAGTATGTAACTTCTTGCCGTTTTATAAACGACACTAGTTAAATAAATCAATACAGGGAACCAGGCTAGTATGGGAACCTCATCTAAACAACACAGATATCTAGATCTGATAGATCTTGAGTTTAAACAGCTAAAATAGTTTTGCTGAATACAAATTCTCAGCTACTTTGAACTGGATTTTGTACCAAGATATTACTAGATAATTAGAATGCATAACATTTTGCAAAAAATATGCCCATATAAATGCAGTTGGTTGAGAAAACTGTTCTAAACAGCAGTTTTACTGGTATTTCATTTAGTGCGATCTATACTGTAATTGTATATCTATATCTAGCATTTTACGACATTGACCAATTTGCGGTAGTAACAATTGCACGCTGAACATCCTCGATTTTAATCAGAGAAAGCACATCACATTTTGATTGGATATACTGACTGGTGTTCATTATAATAGCCAATGAAAACGTAATGGAAGAATGATTAGAAGAATAATTTGAACACTATCATTTCTCGGAAATCATGGCCGACTGCAAATAACAAAGAAAATATGTCACGTTCACCTTTTCTTTGACAGAGCATGCGTGTCACATAGACCTTATAAGCCTGTAATATGTTGAGATGGTGTAATGCACATGATAACAACATTTATTGGCTTGTAATGTCGATATTTGCCGGTAAATTAAACCATTTAAGCGAGGAAGGTATGTGTTACTCTAGGACGATTACGCTATCATGGGTGTGGGTTGAACTTACTCAGAAAATAATTCAAAATATTGTCGTAAATCTGAATTACGGTTTATCATTCAAAACTTGTATACGGCTAGAATAAGTGCTTAGTAAATCGTTTTTGTCATGATTTCCATATATTTGCCTTAGAGAGATGGAAAATACATGCGAAAAAAAATGAATGTATGGTTCGCGAACCACAAGATTCATCAAATAAATGTTCGAATATGATTCGTCTTCCCAGAGTTTGCGATTGTTCGAAGGTTCGAATGGTCGCCCCAGCCCTAATCGCAATGGATACTCTAGCTATCAGTTGGAAGGGAATGTATGCATATGCATACCCTCCAACAATCCTGATTCCAAGGATTCTTCAGAAAATCAAACAAAAGGAATGCCAAGTGCTTCTGATCGCCCCGAATTGGCCAAGCCGATGATGGTTTACGGATCTGCTGGACCTTCTGGTCTGGAATCCGGTTCCTCTGCCTCTGATGGACAATATTATCTTCCAGGGCAAGACCCTTACAACAATCCGTCAATGTTTCAATTGATTGCATGGATGTTGTCAAAAAATCCGCAATTAGGGAGGGCTTTTCTGAGCAAGCAGCCAATTTCATGGCCAGCGCCAGAAGGGGGTCAACCGCCAAAGCATATAGTTATAAAATCAACAGATTTGCTGAATGGTGCTCAAAGAGGTGTATCAATCCAATGGATGCATCTATTCAGGTAGTAGCTGATTTTCTGTCACCTGTGTGATGCCTATAGTCTTAAGCCTAATTCTATTGCGGGCTATAAATCAACATTAATGACTGTTATCCCTTGCTTGGCAAAGAGGGGAAGTGATGAAGTATGTGTTCTAAATACTCTTATCAAGGGTATGGGCAACCTTAGACTGAGAAATCCTCCACAGACACCGTCATGGAGTCTTTCTCTGGTTCCGAGTTTTGAGTGATAAACCTTTTGAACCACTTAGTGCTATTTCTATTAAATTATTGACACTTAAAACTGTATTTTTAACTGCGGCAGCCTCAGCCAGATGCAGAAGTGAAAGTCATGCCTTGTCTGCTGAACCTGACCGTTATATAGTTACAGGTGAAGGCCTTAAGCTTCTACCAAGATTGAATTTCTTGGCTAAGAATCAATCTTTAAAATATCTGGGTCAACCTATAATTTTACCTGCCGTAACCAGATATTATCCTGGTGCTAAAGCATAGTGTCCTGTCCGTGCCTTAAATAAGTACAAGAAAAGGACTGGTTTGGCGGACTGACCCATGCTCCCTATGGTTGTCATATATTGAACCCCATGGTAGGGCGTCAAGAGACACTATTTCCAGATGGATAGTAGAATGCATTCGATTCTGTCATAATAAGACAGCCATGGGAAAACAAGTAGATAGAGCCAAGGCTCATAGTGTCAGTGGTGTGGTACATGTAACTTTCACGGCATTATTTAATGTTTCTGTTGAAGACATGTCAGTATCCCAGTGGCACTGTGAATCGAGTTTTACCGACCATTATCTCTGTGACACTTCCAACCCGCTCGCCATCTCAAGTCCTCAGAAAATAATTCAGAGGTATTTACGTATTTGTAATTAGTTTTTCCTCCTCTGCTAGTTACAAATATCACATTTGTTAGTAGGGAATCCCTACTATTTCTGGTTACATTCTCTTCATCCATAGGGGGGAAGAGGTGATTTCCACGCTCAAGACATCAGAGGTGAATATATGTGACCATTTTGTTTTTTGTCTTGTTGGTTGTGTCATGTTATTATTAATTGGGTGATGGTTAATGTCTCTTAATTGTGGTTCTTTCAGAGAGTTTTTTGAAAATGAAGCAATTCTTCTTTTTCCAATGTCTAGTAATACTTGTTTCAAGTATTAGAGAATGTGCTAGTCATTTAGAGCAGCGTTCTTTCCTAACCTTCCTTAGAAAGAGGCGGGTGTTGGGTGTGTGTGTGTGTGTGTGTGTGTGTGTGTGTGTGTGTGTGGGGGGGGGGGAGCGCATTTGCCTTTTGATCAATCTCTCTTCATCGGTCGATTATCCGATGCAAAATTATATTCCTGGTTGTGTTTCAGACACAATTTCAGATGTTTTAAATCTGTTGAAAATTCAGAACTAGTCTTCGAGGGTGAACTAGTTTTAGGACCTTGCCTCCCTCCCGTCAAATTTACTTTCGAATTCTGGCTTTTATCAAGAGTGTTAGGGAGGTAAATATATTCTCATGATGTGAAATAAGAAAATTTATCAAATTTTTTTTTTACGAGTGAGATGACATACTTATCTCCCTAACAGGATCCCGGCCTCCACCCCAAGGAGGCCTGGTCCTTTGGTTATTTGAATAGTTGCTTCTGTGTCAGCCAATATTTCGTAATGGAAGTACCAGTATGCGCATGTGCAGAGGTGGGGTCTAACATGTGCATGACTGTGTACATTCCACCTGCCCAGTAGGGGCACCAAAATTTATAATTCTGAATATTATTGAATTTAGAGCCAATATACTAGTATATCAAGAGTGTTAGGGAGGTAAGTATGTCATCTCACTCGTGAAAAAATTGGATACATTTTCTTATGTTATATTTCGGGATTTCTTAACCCTAATGGAACACAACTTTGGTACATGGTTGCTTATACCAAGAGGATACAGGATGATAACATGGAGGTTACCATGTTATAAAGGTCAAGATCATTTTGACCGTGCTATTTTACCTCTGCTTTTTCAACTCAGTTTTTCCCTTCAGCAAATTATATACATTTATATTGCAGAATTACTTAATATTACCAGAACTAATCTTGGACACATGGTCCCCTAAAAAATAAGGAAGCTGGGTGCTGATAGTAACATTACTAGATCCAAGGTCAAGGCCATCATAGCCTTGATATTTCACCTCTGTCATTTCTGTATTTCCATTCAGCAATTCATTTATATTTCAGGATTGGTTAATCCTATTGGAACTAAACTTGAATACATGGTTACCTATTATGTTAGGAAGCAGCATGATAACACAAAGGTCAATGCCATTGTGACAAATAAGAGACAGACGAGACATTTAATTCTGCAGAATTCTTGTTTGAAATTCTATGCATACTTTATAAATCAAATTTTTTATTTGCAGGGAAATACAAAAGTTCTTGTCGCAGGTCCCTGGTATTCAACAACAGCTAACTACAGCTGCCTGTTTAATGGCAAGCTGTTACCTGCACAATTAGTACAACCAGGTGTGCTTCGCTGCTTTTCTCCAGGTATGTACACAATAGAGGGGACGATGTCTAACTGGGCCACGCCCATACAATGTATCTGGCTGAGATTCATCCGCTGTAGGGAATGTTGGAATCGATTTGAAACTTTGAAAGCTTAATTCCCAGAATGTAAATTTCAAGGTATCTATGCACTCAGGTAAGCCATTAAATATTTTGAAACTAATATGACTTGGGGCTGTCACTGCCTATGACAGTTTATGACAGCAATATCTCCCACTCAAATTAATTTCAAAATATTCAACAGAATGTAAATTAAGTTTTAAATTAATCAATGACATGCATTTGAGACACTTTAGTGATGGACCTATGTCATTTTGATTGTAACATCTGTGGAGAACCAATGTGATGAGGACCAAAGTGATGACACGACAAGCGCGACAGCATGTTAACTTTTACGTCACATGCGTTGTACTTCTGTCATGCTATACCTAAGAAATATTATCTTGAGATGTCCACTCACCACTGCGACTTATGCAATAAATGCTGCTTTGACAAAACCGGTATAAGCAGACTCACCAGAACATGAGCATATGAAAGGACTGGAGGGAGTCGCTGGAGAAACAGCCAACGTCCTCAAATCACACTGTCCTATTTTGAAACTCAAACTGGTACATCTTATAGTATAGCATTACGTTTGTCTACTCATACATGTATATGATTATGGCATACCAGCACACCCGCACATATAAAAGTGAACAAACAGGTATGTCTTAGAGAGGATTTTGTTTGATGCCACAAACGTATGCTATTGTATGTGCTCACAAACATGATGTATACAAACTGTATATGGAGAATACCACACACCCACGGGACAAATTGATCACCTCTGATGAGGAACACGGGTATGAAAACACCATTAGACCAATCCAAAGGTACAGGGCCACTACTCACCCGCACCACCCATGCTAGACCATCATCTATATATAAATGGTATGTAGTCAGCCACCCTTAAAGACATTAATTCCATCCATGCATGAAATCTCCATATCTAGCACACGAATCAGATATAACACAGAAACTGGATGGATTTCTTTTCACAAATTCAACATAATGGAAATCCTGTCCACCAAACCACGACCACTCCGAAACACTCATCTCTGTGGATAACCACTCCCACTGCGAAACACTCATCTCTGTGGATAACCATGATCACTCCGAAACACTCACCTCTGTGGATAACCACTCCCACTCAGAAACACTTCTCTGTGGATAATCAGTCCCACTGCGAAACACTCATCTCTGTGGATAATCACTCCCACTGTGAAACACTCATCTCTGTGGATAACCACGACCACTCTGAAACACTGATCTCTGTGGATAACGTGGGCATCTGCTGGTACACGTGGACAACATTTCTCAAAAACAAGAACCGTTGATCACAGCGGCTAATGCAGACAACCATGAAAAACTATTTGATGTTGTCTCTGTTCCAAAGCGGAGACCCGAGAACAATCACTCATGCCGTTATTCAATAATGGTACTAAGGCAGACAAGAGTTGATACATGTAACTGTGGACAACCTAACTAAGGATTTGCTGAGCAACGGCATATGTGTTGTAGACACTGGCACATACCTCAGCTGATATATAAGGTGAGCGATCCATGGGCCTATCATCGTGGACTCGATCAAAACCTTGATCTGCATCGGGCGGAAATTCATCCGTTTCTATGTGTTAAATGTCACATTGTATAATCTTACAATACCCGTGCACTGTATGACATTCAATGGTGGAACACAAGTTATTTACAGTATCCATACGCATTTACAATACCACCATTGTCTTTGATCACAAAAAGTTAGGGTTTTATTCATATTCTTTACACTAAGTAAAAAATGTACACCAATGACGGCAAATGTGGCATGTAATCAAGTCAATCAATCACATAGAATGTCATACACCAATGACGGCAAATGTGACATGTAATCAAGTCAATCAATCACATAGAATGTCATACACCAATGACGGCAAATGTGACATGTAATCAAGTCAATCAATCACATAGAATGTCATACACCAATGACGGCAAATGTGACATGTAATCAAGTCAATCAATCACATAGAATGTCATACACCAATGACGGCAAATGTGACATGTAATCAAGTCAATCAATCACATAGAATGTCATACACCAATGACGGCAAATGTGACATGTAATCAAGTCAATCAGTCACATAGAATGTCATACACCAATGACGGCAAATGTGACATGTAATCAAGTCAATCAATCACATAGAATGTCATACACCAATGACGGCAAATGTGACATGTAATCAAGTCAATCAATCACATAGAATGTCATACAAAGCACATGCTCAAAGTTAAATTAAATTAATAAAAACCTTAATCTGTTATTTCAGTGTGATAAGAAAAATCTACACATTAAATAGCGAAAGTGATGCTCTAGATGAGAAATCAGTGAAAATATACATCAAGTAAAACCAGTACGCTTCGTCAGAAATGTAATAAATTTAACAGACTGACTGACAGATAGAGCAACGGACTGCCTTATATTCATTGCGAATTGCAACTAGAGATGTATGATATATAATTGTCATTGTATAATTTTTATGCTTCCTCACAGCCCATTGTGCTGGCCTTGTTACGTTGCAAGTAGCGTGTGATTCCTACATAATATCAAATACAGTCGTCTTTGAGTACAAAAATCGTGAGGTACGCGAACATCGTCTTGAACAACAGAATGACTGGCTATCAGTCGATGGTGAGTTTAAACTCGATTAATATTGAACAGAAAGTTTGTTTAGTTTCTATCTTTTCATATGTGTATTTATCATATAAACAAACCTTCTAGCCCATTCCATATTTTTCTATATGAGCACACATGCCATATTCAATGGAGTATTTTCATTGGCTGTTGGGTGCGCAACCCATTTAAATCGACCAATTAAAACATCGATTGATGTGAGCGTGACGCATAGGGATTACTACGCGGTACTGTTTTACTATGATTTGTTTACTATGATTTGTCATTCATGAAACATCATTGCAAAATGTCATCGTTTGACAGTTTATCAGTTGGCAGTGAAGTAACGATTGATGGCCGTGGCTATAATTTTCAATGACCAGTTAAAATACTATTTAGCGGCTGACATCGCTAGATTTTGTTTTTGTCACTATATTTTGCTGCGCATTCAGTATCTGTTATCAAGTAGTGGTGCATTACAGCGGCGGTATCGATTTCACGAAAATCAACAATGAGAAATCAGATAAAAGTCACATCAGCAACTATTGGCAAATATTTCAAAATTACAGTTTATATGATAAATAAAATCTCAAACTCGGTCACTTTTCATATCACTATTATGAACCTCGTTGAAACTTATCAATTTTGATTGATAATTTTCAACTCGGTCCATAATAGTGATATGAAAAGTGACCTCGTTCCAGATTCTCTATATATGTAAGTTTATGTTCAACATACTTCACCATTGTCTCTTTAATGTTCAAACCGACCCAAACCGGCCTCGTCTGTGTTCCTGAGAAGAGGCCTTTGGCAGACCAAGAGAATTTCTTTGAATATTTACAACTGGAATGAGTTACTCGGTTACTGAGGCAGTTATTTCAGTGGTAAAATAAAATAAAAAATCTAATGTTCCTGCAAATGGATACTCAGTAAAAAAATTTTACCATTTGAATTACTGGCCATGGCTTGGGTTAATGCGATGTGTGAAACTATCCAGATGTCTATAACATCCACCTGCTCTTCAGGATATACATTTCTTTACCTTCTGTTCAAGATAATCTCACAGTGGTCACCATTGAGATGAAAGGGCTAAACCTTTTACTAGATCTATATCATATTTTCATTTCAGATTCACAGCTACAGTTGATGATTCTTAACAAACTGGAGTGTGTCGAGAAATGTCTGGCACCGACTGTGATCAGCATGTCAAAGGTAACAGATTGGACCGCCCGATGCCATAGGAAATCCCCACTTTCACTGCTTTGACCTTTTAACTCCTCCCCCACCACCGTGGCAGACCCCGTTGGCAGTGCGGCCAAATGTAAATATCCTCTTGTGCTCAGCAATCATATCTATGACTCACATGGTACCAAATTTGTTTGAATTCCATCTACTGATTCCAGAGAATTTGGACCATGTTCAATGACCTTGATCTTTGACTCCATAATAAGAAGTGCTCTTGAGGACTGCAAAGACAACCTCTTACCCAAGTTTGTTGAAGGTCCCTGCAGTAGTACTTGAGTTATCATGCCCGCCCGACTGACCAATTCATCGTTCGATCGATTGGCCCGCCCACCCGACTGATGGAATGAACTTTGATTGGGGAAAGGGAGGTGGAGTACTGTAGTTGCCTCTGGGTGTGAAAATAGCCCTCTTGATTTTGGGTGTCACAGTGTCAAATGTCACAGTCATGTTGATCAACTATGGTAATTATGTTGTATTTCTGGATGAGAACTCAACTTCTACCGAAAGGATCTTCAATAAACTTGGTGGATGGGTTTCACTTGTTTAACCCTTTAATGGCTAAATTTGGTCAAGGAAAATCAAAATATTTGCTCATTGAATGTCCATTTGTGGGACCAGAGAAGACTGCTTTTGAAAATTTACCACTGGAATGACTGGCTCGGTTATCGAGCCAGTCATCCCAGTGATAAATGTTAAAAAATAGTCATCTCTTGACCTGCAAATGGACATTGCTCATGAGAACGCCAGAGGCTGGATTTGACCGGCTTCACCATGAGGGTTTTAAGGATGTCCTAATATGTACTTTCTGTTCGTTGTCCAGATTGACACTAAATGCACAGACCCTGAGATGCAGCTCGTCAACATTCTCTCCGTACTGTCTCAGAGCTCATGGCTGTCAATGCAAAACATGGATGTTTCGGATTCAAGGGGAATAACTCTACTTCACCTCAGTGCAGGTCTCGGCTATTCTCGACTGGTGACTGCGCTAATACAATGGAGGTAACCAAGTGAAATAACATGAGAGGTTGTAGTATTTAACTAGAACACATTTACTGAAGTAAACTGTAAATTTGCAATGTCTGGCCGTTAAGGGATATTATCTTCTTATATGACCATTGAACACGTCTGATGCTGATTGGGTAAAAAGTCTAGGTGTAGTCCCAGTTCAAATATCCATACATGTAGTTGAAATTCCCATATATTTACATTGGGCATGGAAAAGCTTATTTCCCGAAAACTGATAGCTTTGACCACTAAAAGGTCAGACCCTAATGGATACAATAAGGTGTCTTCTAACTTGCTCTTTGAAGTGGTATGATGAAAGGGATGTTACTTATGCCAAACATGAAAATTGAATATTTGACACGTGAATGGCCTTGACCATAAAGGGAGATATTAAAATTTTCGTTGGAAATTATTTAGATCTCTCAATGTTCTGGAATCTGACCCGGTTTGAAGAGAATCGGAATAAAATTGTAGGAGATGCAGTTCAAATATTGTTCCCGTAGATTTACTATGGAGATATGTGGCTTGGAAAAGCTGATTTCTCGAAATCTATTAGATTGACCCTCTTCAAAACTGATATGAAATCAAGTCTATAGAGGACCTATAAGATCACCAAGTTTGTTCTTGATCTGAGCAAAAATTTCAGCAGTCATTTTGGAAAAAGATTTCAAACAATTTTTTTACAGTTTGGCCTCCTGAGTTCATTTCTGCAAAAAAAGAAAACTGACATTTTTGACCAAAATGTGTACCAGGCGGCCATTTTGAAAAAAAACAAAACAAAAAACCCCCATCCCCAATGCTAACATCCTAACCAAGTATGGTAATGGTCTGATCAAACCTCTAGGTGTAGTTGCAGTTCAAAGATCCATCTTGAAAATACCCATTCATTCCATATGGGATCTTTTTTCCCATTGAAAGGAGGGTAACTCAAAAAGCCTTGAGCTGATCCAAAAGAAAATGAATAACAATGCAAGCCCCAAGGGCTACTACAATTAACCAAGGAGGGAGTTGTTGATGTGGAAACTAGGAGGAGATAAGCAGCAAAAATCATGAAGAATAATATGAATAAGAAGCAAGATCCGGAGTAATTATAATAATCTGCGATTTAATAAATGACATTGAATGTGTACATGTGTATGTGCATGTTGGGTGTTCGTGCGTGTGTGTGTGTGTGTGTGTGTGTGCGTGCGTGTGTGCGTGCGTGCGTGTGTGCATGCGTGCATGTGCGTGTGCGTGCATGTCTACGCATGTGTGTGCGTGTGTGTGTGTGCTTGCGTGCATGTTTGTCTGTGTGTTCGTGCATGTGCACATGTACTCGTAGGTGAGTGTGTTGGGGAGTGCGGGCGTTCGTGGAATAAAGGTAAAGATTTCAACTGCTTTCCATGATTTTCCCTTTAAAATTTATGTGTTTGTTATAATAGTATGATGATACCTTGAAGTTAATAATTTTTGTACAATTTTTAATAAAATCTATTCTGAAGCTAATTTTTTAACATTTTAAGTCTTCAGCTTGAAATTAGTGTGTTTCAGTAAAAGTAAATATAAATTCATAAGTTTGTATAAATGAAATAGTTTATTGCTTATTAGAGGCTGTAGAGGAGACTGTCTATTCTACTTACAATCATGATATGAAATAATCCAATGTATGGCATAGCACAAACATCTAGTCTGTCGGAAATAGTTGTGAATTTAAATCGAATAGAAATATTTCTAAAAATCATCAGCCATACATTTGTATTTGAGTGATTGCAAATGCTGCTTGATTTGATGATTTTGCTATTTTTGTTATGTTATGCAGATGCAATAACAGTAGTTCTGTTTTGGAGACAGAAGTCAGCCCTCAAGCTGTTGATGATTCGGGGTGGACACCCATGGTATGAGCATAAACCCAGTATCTAATGTTTCTAGGTGATCCTAATGAGCATAAATGTATAAATTTCACGACATTGATGCATATAATGTGTGGTATGGAGAAATACAAAGTGGCTAACAAAGCTGGATGCACGCCTTCGAGTTAAGAAATACAATTTTTTAAAAATAGTCCTAATAAATGTATCAATCATCTTAACTGTTACTGGATTGTGGAATGTATATTGATTAAGCAGAAATGTCAATCGTCTTGACTATTCCTGGATTGCAGAATGTATATTGATTAAGCAGAAATGTCAATCATCTTGACTATTACTGGATTGCGGAATGTGAGACTAGAAAAGAAGAGCTGCATATAAGCTGCTATCACTAACTTTGTCAGTGTTCACCAATCAGCTGTTTATCTACTGATATAACAGTCAGTCTTTGTTTGTTACCACATAATAATAAAGCAATCCATTTCTAGCGATACCCCACACATTTCTAGCTATACCCCACACATTTCTAGCTATACCACACACATTTCTAGCTATACCCCTCACATTTCTAGCTATACCCCACACATTTCTAGCTATGCCCCACACATTTCTAGCTATACCCTCACATTTCTAGCTACAACTCTCAGATATCTAGCTATAGCCCACACATTTCTAACTATACCCTGCACACATCTAGCTATACCCCACACATTTCTAACTATGCCCCACACATTTCTAGCTTTACCCCACACATTGCTAGCTATACCCCACACATTTCTATCTATACCCCGCACATTTCTAGCTATACCCCACACATTTCTATCTATACCCCACACATTTCTAGCTTTACCCCACACTGCTAGCTATATCCCACACATTTCTATCTATACCCCGCACATTTCTAGCTATACCCCACACATTTCTAGCTATACCCCACACATTTCTATCTATACCCCACACATTTCTAGCTTTACCCCACACTGCTAGCTATATCCCACACATTTCTATCTATACCCCGCACATTTCTATCTATACCCCGCACATTTCTAGCTATACCCCACACATTTCTATCTATACCCCACACATTTCTAGCTTTACCCCACACTGCTAGCTATATCCCACACATTTCTATCTATACCCATCACATTTCTACCTATACCCCACACATTTCTAGCTACACCTCTCAGATATCTAGCTATAGCCCACACATTTCTAACTATACCCCGCACATTTCTAGCTATACCCCACAGATTTCAAGCTGTACCCCACACATTCCTAACTATACCCCGCACATTTCTAGCTATACCCCACACATTTCTAGCTGTACCCCACACATTGCTAGCTATACCCCTCACATTTTTGGCTATACCCCACACATTTCTAGCTATACCCCTCACATTTCTAGCTACAACTCTCAGATATCTAGCTATAGCCCACACATTTCTAACTATACCCTGCACACATCTAGCTATACCCCACACATTTCTAACTATGGCCCACACATTTCTAGCTTTACCCCACACATTGCTAGCTATACCCCACACATTTCTATCTATACCCCGCACATTTCTAGCTATACCCCTCACATTTCTGGCTATACCCCACACATTTCTAGCTATACCCCTCACATTTCTAGCTACACCTCTCAGATATCTAGCTATAGCCCACACATTTCCAACTATACCCTGCACACATCTAGCTATGCCCCACACATTTCTAGCTTTACCCCACACATTGCTAACTATACCCCACACATTTCTATCTATACCCCGCACATTTCTAGCTATACCCCACACATTTCTAACTATACCCCACATTTCTAGCTATACCCCAAACATTTCTAACTATACCCGCACATTTCTAACTGTACCCCACACATTTCTAGCTATACCCCACAGATTTCAAGCTGTACCCCACACATTTCTAACTATACCCCGCACATTTCTAGCTATACCCAACACATTAATAACTATACCCTGCACATTTCCAACTGTACCGCACACATTTCTAGCTATACCCCACATGTCAAGCTGTACCCCACACATTCCTAACTATACCCCGCACATTTCTAGCTATACCCCACACATTTCTAGCTGTACCCCACACATTGCTAGCTATACCCCTCACATTTCTGGCTATACCCCACACATTTCTAGCTATACCCCTCACATTTCTAGCTATACCCCACACATTTCTAGCTACACCCCTCAGATATCTAGCTATCCCCCACACATTTCGAACTATACCCTGCACATTTCTAGCTATACCCCACACATTTCTAACTATACCCCTCACATTTCTAGCTATACCCCTCACATTTCTAGCTATACCCCTCACATTTCTAGCTACACCCCTCAGATATCTAGCTATACCCCACACATTTCTAACTATACACCACACATTTCTAGCTATACCCCACACATTTCGAACTATACCCCACACATTTCTAGCTATACCCCTGACATTTCTAGCTATACCCACACATTTCTAGCTATACCCCACACATTTCTAGCTATACCCCTCACATTTCTAGCTATACCCCACATATTTCTAGCTATACCCCTCACATTTCTAGCTATACCCCACACATTTCTAGCTACACCCCTCAGATATCTAGCTATACCCCACACATTTCGAACTATACCCCACATATTTCTAGCTATACCCCACACATTTCTAACTACCCTGCACATTTCTAGCTATACCCCACACATTTCTAACTATACCCCACACATTTCTAGCTATACCCCACATATTTCAAGCTGTACCCCACACATTTCTAACTATACCCCATACATTTCTAACTATACCCCACACATTTCTAGCTATACCCCACACATTTCTAGCTATACCCCTCACATTTCTACCTATACCCCTCACATTTCTAGCTATACCCCACACATTTCTAGCTACACCCCTCAGATATCTAGCTATACCCCACACATTTCTAGCTATACCCCACACATTTCTAGCTATACCCCACACATTTCTAACTACCCTGCACATTTCTAGCTATACCCCACACATTTCTAACTATACCCAACACATTTCTAGCTATACCCCGCAGATTTCAAGCTGTACCCCACACATTTCTAACTATACCCCATACATTTCTAGCTATACCCCATACATTTCTAACTATACCCCACACATTTCTAACTGTACCTCACACATTTCTAGCTATACCCCACAGATTTCAAGCTGTACCCCACACATTCCTAACTGTACCCCACACATTTGTAGCTATACCGCACACATTTTTAGCTATACCCCGCACATTTCTACCTATACCCCACACATTTCTAGCTATGCCCTGCACATTTCTAGCTATACCCACACATTTCTAGCTATACCCCACACATTTCTAGCTATACCCCTCACATTTCTAGCTATACCCCACATATTTCTAGCTATACCCCTCACATTTCTAGCTATACCCCACACATTTCTAGCTACACCCCTCAGATATCTAGCTATACCCCACACATTTCGAACTATACCCCACACATTTCTAGCTATACCCCACACATTTCTAACTACCCTGCACATTTCTAGCTATACCCCACACATTTCTAACTATACCCCACACATTTCTAGCTATACCCCACATATTTCAAGCTGTACCCCACACATTTCTAACTATACCCCACACATTTCTAGCTATACCCCACACATTTCTAGCTATACCCCTCACATTTCTACCTATACCCCTCACATTTCTAGCTATACCCCACACATTTCTAGCTACACCCCTCAGATATCTAGCTATACCCCACACATTTCTAGCTATACCCCACACATTTCTAGCTATACCCCACACATTTCTAACTACCCTGCACATTTCTAGCTATACCCCACACATTTCTAACTATACCCAACACATTTCTAGCTATACCCCGCAGATTTCAAGCTGTACCCCACACATTTCTAACTATACCCCATACATTTCTAGCTATACCCCATACATTTCTAACTATACCCCACACATTTCTAACTGTACCTCACACATTTCTAGCTATACCCCACAGATTTCAAGCTGTACCCCACACATTCCTAACTGTACCCCACACATTTGTAGCTATACCGCACACATTTTTAGCTATACCCCGCACATTTCTACCTATACCCCACACATTTCTAGCTATGCCCTGCACATTTCTAGCTATGCCTCACACATTTCTAGCCATACCCTGCACATTTCTAGCTATACCCCACACATTGCTAGCTATACCCCTCACATTTCTAACTGTACCCCGCACATTTGTAGCTATACCCCACACATTTTTAGCTATACCCCGCACATTTCTAGCTATATCCCACACATTTCTAGCTAAGCTCTGCCCACTGTTTAGATGGGTATACTTCAGAACCTTTATACAGAATTTTGATTGGCTTAATTTTTTGGTGGCCCTCTTGAATTTTCCAAAAAATGTCGGGAAATCATTTGAAGTGCTACTCCTCATTAACTGCTTTGAAAATTTCAACCAGACCTGACTGGTAGGATACTAGGCGGGTAATTTTCAATACATGTATACAGAATTTTGATTGGTCAATTTTTCTGGTGGCCATCTTGGATTTTCTGACAGTTTCTAGAAATCAGTTAAAAGCCTACCGGTACTTATTAACCACATGGCTGATTTCAAGCAAACTCGGTTGGAAGGACCCTAGCGTCGTATGCTTCAGAACTTGTATGCAGAATTTTATTGGTAAATTTTTCCTGCGGCCATCTTTGATTTTATGAACATTTCGGGAAATAAATAGAAATGCTGCTCCTCATCAATCGCCAGAACGATTTCAAGCCAACTGGCTGCATTGGAAGGACCCTAGAGTGGTATGCTTCAGAATATGTATACAGAATTTTGGTTGACCTATTTTTTTTACGGCCATCTTGAATTTTCCAAAAAATGTCGGGAAATTGTTTGAAGCGCTACTCCTCATTAACTGCTTGGAAAATTTCAACTAGACTGAACTGGAAGGATACTAGGCTGGTAGTTTTCAGAACATGTATTCAGAATTTTGATTGGTCTATTTTTCTGCCAGCTATCTTGGATTTTCTGAAAATTTCTGTAAATGAGTTAAAAGCCTGCTCCTCAGTAACAAGTTGGCTGATTTTAAGTAAACTCGGTTGGAAGGACCCTAGTGTCATATGCTCGAGAAATTGTATGATACAGAATTTTGATTGATCAATGTTTTTGGTGGCCATCTTGAATTTTGCAAAAAATAGTGGGAAATCATTTAAATCGTTACTCCTCATTCACTGCTTGGGTACCTACATACAAACTTAGCCGAAAGTATACTAGGGCTAGGCTGGTACGTTTCAGAACTTGTATACAGATTTTGATTGGTCAATTTTTCCCGTGGCTATCTTGGATTTTCTGAAAATTTTGTGAAATCATATAAAATGCTACTCATCAACCGCTTGAACGATTTCAAGCAACCTGGGTTTGAAGGACCCTAGAGTGGTATGCTTCAGAACTTGTATACAGAATTTTGATTCATTAATTTATTTGGTTACTTTTTGGGGAATTTCAACCAGACTTGGCTGGATGGATACTAAGCTGGTAGGTTTCAAAACCTGTGTACAGAATTGTGACTGATAAATCTTTCCCGCGGCCACTAGATTTTCTCAACACTTCGGGAAATAAATAGAAATGCTACTCCTCATCAACCGCCGGAACAATTTCCAGCCAACTGGGTTGCATTGGAAGGACCCTAGAGTGGTATGCTTCAGAACATGTATACAGAATTTTGATTGGTCTATTTTTTCGGTGGCCATCTTGAATTTTCCAAAAAATGTCGGGAAATCATTTGAAACACTACTCCTTATTAACTGCTTAGGCAATTTCAACGCGACTTGACTGAAAGGATAGTAGGCTGGTAGCTTTCAGAACTTGTATACAGAATTTTGATTGGTCAATTTTTCTGGTGGCCATCTTGGATTTTCTGAAAATTTCTAGAAATTTAAAAGCCTACTCCTCAGTAACCGCTTGGCTCATTTTAAGTAAGCTCAGTTGGAAGGCCCCTGGCGTTGTATGCTTGAGAAGTTGTATGCTTGAGAAGTTGTATGCTTGAGAAGTTGTATGCTTGAGAAGTTTAATGGATCAACTTTTTTGGTGCCCATCTTGAATTTTCCAAAAGATGGGAAATCGTTTAAACCGCTAATCATTACCTGCTTGGGCAATTTCAACCAGACTTGGCTGGAAGAATACTAGGGCTAGGCTGATACATTTCAGAACCTGTATACAGAATTTTGATTGGTCAATTTTGGTGGCCATCTTGGATTTCTGGAAAGTAATTAAAATGCTACTCCTCATTAACTACTTAGCCGATTTCAAGAAAACTCAGTTGGAAGGACCCTAGAGTCTGCTTCAAAACCTCTTTATAGAATTTTTGATTGGTCAATTTTCCGGTGGCCGTCTGAGTTTCTGAAAATTTTGTGAAAATCGGTTAAAAGGCTACTCCTCATTAACCGCTTGCTCCAGTGGCCATCTTGTTCTCGAAAATTACATCTTGTGAATTACTGTACAGATCAGGCTGAAGATCATTAGATTAAATGTCATGGATAACTAAGGGTGATTAAAGTTTGTTCACAAGAACTTAACCCGTAATAAAACGTGTTTGTCATGGATCAATCAATTTTGGGGTTGGTGGCCATATTGGATTATTTTATTGGCTGGATGAAACCTAAGGTTCAATCTGATTGTTTGATCAGTTTTCATCATTAATTTCCCACTAAATATCGTCTGTACTGCATTCCAATATTGTATTTTGTGTGTTGTTACTGCTGAATTTGAAGTATTATGTCTGTTCAAATGCTAATGGTCAAATTCTTATTGTCCAGGTGAGCGTTACGGCCCTTGGACCTCTAGTTTATTTCACAGTTATGTGTATGGGCGTGGCAAGGTTTATTTTTACTATATTGTTGTTCTTTCCCAGGTGTGGGCATGCGGGCGTGGCAAGGCTGATGTGGCAGTATTATTGTATCATTGTTCACCATCCGTTCTGAGTATTGCCGCAGGAGATGGGTTGCTTCCCCTGTCAATCGCTCGTCAACGTGGACATCATATATTGGCTGGACATATTGAACAACTTGAACTTGAGCAAGTTAAGAAAGAAAGTGCAAATGACGTTAGTAGCCAGTTAAATGCTGATGTGAGTCCGTGTTTGAATACACAAAGCCCAGCCACAGTTACGGCTACTAGCTCTCACTTCTCACTCGTGTCTCAACAAGTATCAAATACAAATCAAACGAGTAGTTGTAGTCCTATAGATGACTGCACTGTGTTATCAGGTTCCAACATCACATCTGATATCTATGTACCAAACTCATACCCATTCCTGAATCGTGGTTTGCTGACTAGATCCGCTTCTGGATCAGGAGGCTCTTCACCGCTTCATTTGAGTAGCCTCGAGAACTCTATTAATCTGCCCCATCTTTCGCCTGTGATCCAACAACAACAATCTAACCCGAACACAGAAGCACACTCAGCTTCTAAGCGTAAGAACTCATTCTCATCACTAAGTTCTCTAGAGCATTTTGAATCGTCCAATCCCATGGCTCATGACGAGTCACTTAGTGATGGGACTATTCAAAATCAGAAATTTGGACCACTAAAAGTTGATATTCCAATTTCACCTCCACCGTCATCATCAACGCCTATTATGTTAACTTCAATTCCTAAACCTGCTTCAACTGTGCCTCGGCGATTAAGTGAACAATCGACGACTAGTAATCTTCGTCGGCGTTTTAACAAACGTTTGTCGATGGAGATCTTTCCATGTGATTCATCAGCGATGGATACGTTGAATGACATGAAAGAGGACATCGGGCATTCCATGAGGATCACAAATTCTGAACCCGATCTGGGTGCAAATCTCACAGCCTTAGCAGGTGAGTGTCATTCAATGGGTTAATATATTTGTTGATAAAAATCTTACTACCATTGATCTTTTGTCATATGCAATTCATTAACCGTTTAATAGCAATGCCGGCCAAAACTGGCCTCTGTTATGGTCTTGTGGAATGTCCGTTTACAAGCCAAGAGCATACAATTTATTAAAATTTATGATTGGAATGACTGGCTCGATAACCGAGCCAGTCATTCCAATCATAAATTTTCAAAAATTGTATTCTCTTGTCCTGTAAATGGACATTCAATAGGCAGATATTTAAATTTTCTTGACCAAATTTAACCATTAACCCTATAACCCTCGAATTTCTTTCAAGAAAATTTAAATTTTCTCAGAAAATGTCAATTTGCAGACCAAGAGAAGATTGTTTTTGAAAATTTACAACTGGAATGACTGGCTCGGTTATCGAGCCAGTCATTCCAGTGGTGAATTTTCAAAAATAATCTCTTGGTCTGCAAATGGAGATTTCTCAAGACCACTGCAGAAGTAGTTTTTGGCTGATATGAGGGTTAGAGAGTTAAGGCTTTAATAGACATGATGGATAAAACCAAACCTCTGCAGTGGTCAGCAGAAATGTCCATTTGCAGGGCAACAGAAATGTTCTTTTGAGAATTTACCACTGAAATGACTGTCTTCTGTATCGTGTCAGAGATTCCAGGGATAAATTTTCAAAATATCCTTCTCTTGGTCTGCAAACTCACCTTACTCAAAACTACTGTACAACCTATTTTGGTCAGCTTGATGAATAAAGGGTGGTTCCATAATCTGACTGGTCCCTTGAGAACCTTTTACTATATATATATATAATTTGTGTTTGTCAGATGTTACGTGGTCGCCTGAGGCGTTACACAGTATGATGCACACGGATCTGCTCTCAGATTACTGGCTTGGATGTAACAAGCTAGGTGGCTCAGATGATGTGTTTGCTCCTGTATCAGGGGATATTCACTCGTCCACTCATGATGTCGCCATGGAAACAGGTTTGCCAACCTTCATTTAAGGGATGTGGGTGGGGTGGGGTCAGAGGCATGACAGGCTGGGTGTTCATTAAAACGGAAAACGGGTGATTGAAAGATCACCTTTGTTAAAAGAACCTTTCTTTATTTACTCCAACAGATGATCTATTTCTAGCTAAACTCTTCCCACTTTTATGTGTATTCGAACCGACTTGAAACTTTGAAACTGGAATTCCTGGGCCCGGATTCACAAAGAAGTGCAAGTTATGCCTGGCGTAAGTTACGCCATCATACTTACGTGTTTGACTTAACCAGGATTCACGAAGACAGGCGTAAGTTTTTTGTCGTAAATGAGCGCTGATCTCTAGTACGTTTATGCGCAAATCGTCGTTCTGACAGAATAAGGAAGTGCAGACGCCCTTGAATCTGACAGCTATCAGAATTAATATTAATCACAACAATGCCGAGAAAAGCGATTTTTTTCGAGCGTGAATTGGATTTGTTAATTAGTTGTGTTACGAGACTAACAAACACCAGAACACTTATTTATATAGGGCCTGTGCGCTGCTGACACATGGGCGTAGAAACATATTTTTAGCAGGGGGTGCATTGGGAACTAGGGTGCATATATATATATATATATATATATATATATATATATCTGCATAATGAAGTATCTCTTAAAGCTCTCGTGTTCCATTAAATATAGACACTTGTGCACAAGATTTGAGATGCCTGTTCAATTTACCCAGCATGCATTGCTATCCGGCGTGCAATGCTACCCAGCATGCAATGCACTGGCTCAATCCTTGGAACTATTGGATGCCATATTCATTTAGTCTATTGTCTGCACAAGCCAGGATTTCTCCGACAAAACCAACCTGCTTGCACGCGCAAATAGTCATTTGTCCTCCAGCTCTGGAAGCGTAAGCATTCGCGTAGGCAGTATTCACGGCAGTATATTCGACAGTCTATTTCAATACTGTTCAGAGAAAGTGTGTCAATGTCCAGGAGAAAATAGGAGAATGCTTTTATATACATTGACAATAATTTGCGTGAAAGTTGTTGCTCTCAATGACAGCACCAACATTCAGTCAAATTGTTGTCAAAGTAATTAGTATGTAATGCAATTACCACCTGCTATATATTTGATACAAATTTTATTGAAAAGTGTTGCTGCAACAGGTTTCAGTCTATGTATTCTAAAATAATCATCCTAAATGTCAGTCAACACTTTCTACGGATTTGAAGAGCAATTTGACTAATTAGTTGTTGCTGATTAAGGCACCAACAACGTTATCAAATTGTTGTCCATAGAATCACACGGCGCTCTATTACTATCTAAGTAGTGAGTATATATGGCCAAAATATGCTTTGCCTGCACGAAGGAAATATTTCGCCTAGCTACCGTGTGTACATTTCTGTTCGACCAATGCATTTCAAACAAATGCACAAATCTGTCAACTAAACATGCACACCATTTGCTAAGCATTCATTCTTGGCAAGAAAGAGTATATAGACCTACGCTCACTTTACCTAAATAGTAATATATTGATTGTACATGTGTGGATAATAATTCGACAATGTTGTTGGCACCTTAGAGTCAAATTGCTATTCAAATCCGTATCGAGAGTCGACTAAAAATTGTAATGATTATTTTAGAATCCATAGACTGAAAGCTGATACAGCAACATTTCATTAAAATTTGTATCAAATATATAGCAGGTAGTAATTGCATTACATACTAATTATTTTGACAACAATTTGACTGAATGCTGGTGCTGTCATTGATAGCAACAACTTTCACGCAAATGACTATCAATGTATATAAAAGCGTTCTATTTTCTCCTGGACATATCCATTTACATGCCAAGGGAAGTCTATTTCAACATTTTCTTAACTAGAATGCCTGGCTCGGTTATCGATCCAGGCATTAGAGTGATAATGTTTTAAAAAGTAGTGTTTTCTTGACCTGAAAATGGACATTCATCAAGGCCAATTCAGAGGCCAGTTTTCACCGCCTTGACCATTACAGAGTTATGGCTGTCATTTGTCTGCTGTGCTCGTATGAGAAATGTTTAAAATTTCTACATCAGGGGTGGATTTTATACAACTTTCCAAAGTTGAGAAAACTTCGCGGTGCACCATATTTATATGACTATGCCACAAACAATACGTTGGAGAGACCCTGAGACCATGCAAAATAAGAATCCAAGAACACCTTAGGTCCATAACCAATCTCCACAAAAAAGAAAGTTATGACTCCCCAGTCTCACGTCACTTCAATAAAAACAATCACACATGAGCCCACATGAGCTACCGTATCATACAGGTACTCTCCTCAGACCCCGCAGACCCAGAGTCAACACCATGGAGGAGATCCAAAGAATCCCATTGGATTCACCAACTCCACACCATGGAACCGATAGGAATCAACTTAGCAGGGTGAGGACGCACCTTTTCATGTGTTGTTATTATCCTTTTAGAACCTGGTATGTCCAAGCCTTTTTCATACCTTTTCATTGACCACAGTAGTTTCCCTCCATAAAACTGACCCTTTATGACGTCATACCTATGACGTCCCTGTCAACTGAGGCGGCTGACATCATAAACATCCCCAACAACTCGCCCCACAACGTCATTAGCACAAACATGGCCAGACACGAGTGCCACATCTGCAAGAAAAATTATGCAGATGTGTGCAGCCTGAAGCGCCACAAAGCCTCCCACACAGACAAATGCAAGTGGGTTTGCGCTGCTGCTGAAATATCTACAAAACATCTGTGGAGGGCCCACAGTAAGGGAGACGGGTCGATCTGATCCCTGCTCATCTCTTCGGAGATAGCCATGGAGGGGGAGTATGATTCGTCCGCCCGGGCCCAGCCATCAGGAAAACGAAGATGAAGTTCCTGGACACCAGACCGGGCCCTCTGTTCTCACCAGATGTCGAGACACCCACCGCCACGCGTCCAGCAGAGTTGCCAACAGAGGTGAGTGAGCTGCTACAACTGTATCTAACGGGATACACCATCCCGAAACACCATCATGACAACCCATCATGCGCCATCCTGCCATTAGATGACGCGCTGGATGCTCTGTTGGATGCGGCAGGCCCATCTGGGAGACAGATGGAGACACCCACAGAGGAACTCCACTCGGAGGAAAGCAGGACCCCATCAAGCACTTATAGCTCGGGGTCCTTGATTCTACCGTCACGTCCTTTTTTTCCTATACCGCATCACAGAGCCGTATCTTCTGCGCCATCATAGAAGACACGGCGAAGAGCGATGTGGATGTTCCCCAGAAGAAAAGGGCCAGGAAAATCCAGGGACTGGATGCCACACTGCATAAAACCGTAACTAACATTGTCAAATCCAGCGTGACAAAAGGCAGCATCTGTGATCAGTATGACACCAACTTTCACAGATGCTATATAGTGCTAAAAAGTGTATAGCTAAAGGTATCGAAATAAACTTATGTAAGCAGGCAGTAGTGCACATGGATTTATACAGCATCCATGTGCCATTCGATAACGATATTCAGGAACTATAAGAATAATTTCCGAACCAGACTAAGACTGTTCTAGACCAAACAACAGAGGACACAACTTGTTCTCAACTGTTCAACGAAGGGACTTTCCACACAAACAAAAGGACAAACTTTTTGGATCTTCATTGTTTATCGTTTATTGTTTAATCTATTACAAATAATAAATTACAATCATGCATATCGTCTATATCTGGGCACTATGAGCCCTAACACAATTATTTAAAAAGATTACAGTATACAACTATAGAAATAATGTCATTCTTGATATCCCACGCCGCGCGCCACGCCTTCACGCACGCGCACATACCACTCTTAAACACTCACGATACACCGCACATGCGCACAAACACTCACACACACACCATATGGGACAAGAACCTCATATGAAATATGCCACAAAAAGCACTATTGCGTGATGAGTTCAAATTTTCATGAAGCAAACGCTATAAAGTCAGATACAAGTCCCCTACCCCAAAGCCCCGCACCCCCACCCCAAACAATAGCCCTCAAGCCACCCCAAACAATAAAGAACAAAAACATCAACAGTGGCCAAAACCGCCCAAAAAAGCTGCCAGGTCGCCAAGCCTCCAGGCCGCCAGACCGCCAGACCACCCTCCCGCTGTACATGCGCAGATACATGCACACAACCACAAAGCCGCCCACTAAAGGCTGCCAACACCAGGCCGCCAAAAAGGGTATAAAAGGGGCCCACAAAACAAGCCCAGACCATTCAGACTTTTTGGATTACACTAAAAAGTAATCACGCGTCGGGCTTAAGAACCAAACTACTCTTCTCACTAAGTAGTTATTAACCCATATTTATATGGTTGTTGAAATTTGATCGGTTAACTGTTTAATTGTCATGCCGGCCAAAATCGGCCTCTGTTATGTTATTGTGGATTTAATTTAAAATCTGCCTGTTGATTGTCGATTTACAGGCCGAAAGAATTTTAAAAATTAAAAATTTACGATTAGTGATAAATTAAATTTTTTTAAATTCTTTTTGCCTGTAAATGGACAAACAACAGGCAGATTTGGAAATTTGCTCCTGTGAGAGATCTCTCTGAACTGTAAATGTTTTATGAAATTTACTCTGACATGTCTGGCACGACTGGAGAAGAAGGTTTTTGGAAACTTCCCACTAGAAATACATTGTAACTCATTAATGGCTAAATTTGGTGGAAAAAATCTAAACATCTGCTTATTAAATGTCCATTTAGAAGCCAAGAGATGACTATTTTCCAAAATCTATAACTGGATTGACTGGCTCAGTTATCAAGCCAGTCATTCCAATGGTAAATTTTCAAAAATTGTCCTTTTGCCCAGCAAATGGACATGCCTCAAAATGCAAAGTCTGGATGCAAAGTCTGGATGCAAAGTCTGGATGCAAAGTCTGGATGCAAAGTCTGGATGCAAAGTCTGGATGCAAAGTCTGGATGCAAAGTCTGGATGCAAAGTCTGGATGCAAAGTCTGGATGCAAAGTCTGGATGCAAAGTCTGGATGCAGTCTGGATGCAAAGTCTGGATGCAAAGTCTGGATGCAAAGTCTGGATGCAAAGTCTGGATGCAAAGTCTGGATGCAAAGTCTGGATACAAAGTCTGGATACAAAGTCTGGATGCAAAGGCTGGATGCAAAGGCCGGAGGCAAAGGCCAGATGCAAAGGCCGGATGCAAAGGCTGGATGCAAAGGCTGGATGCAAAGGCTGGATACAAAGGCTGGATGCAAAGGCCGGAGGCAAAGGCTGGATACAAAGGCCGGAGGCAAAGGCTGGATGCAAAGGCCGGATGCAAAGGCTGGATGCAAAGGCCGGATACAAAGGCTGAATGCAAGGATGCAAAGGCTGGATGCAAAGGCCAGATGCAAAGGTCGGATGCAAAGGCCGGATCTATGCGCTTCTTCATGAAAGTGTTAATGAGTCAATGACGAAATTTGATAAAAAAATCAAAATATTTGCTTATTGAATGCCCATTTGCAGGCCAAGAGAAGGCTATTTTTGAAAATTTACCACTGGAATGACTGGCTCGGTTATCGAGCCAGTCATTCAAGTGGTAAATTAAAAAAAATAGTCTTCTCTTGGCCTGCAAATGAACATTTCTTAAGACCTGCATAGGCCGTTTTTGGCCGGATTCGTCAAGAAAGTGTTAATGAGTCAAGAGCTTTTTGTGCAGCATGATCTTAAAACTTCTTATTTTCTATGCTTGCAGAGGAGAACACATCTGTTAGAAGTGACAGTCCTTATATTGATGTGGAGAAAGTTTCTGATGATGATGAGGATGAGCTGCAGAGACAGTCTGGTCAGTTTCTGCTCGATCAGTATTAATAGTTCATCTCCCAGTGTTCATTCTATGATCTTGAATAGTGGGGCCCAAGGACCCTACCTAGCCAAAAGGTTGAGACATTAGAATAATATGAGGGACAGAGGCTGTGAATGAACCCACAACAGAAATAGAGAACTGTTAGAGAAATATATATATACACATTTGATGCTTTCTTACAAGTCAGACCAATCTGAATAACACTTACATCATTTACATCTTAGTATCTCAATTTCAAATCATCCATACTGACAGCAACAGCTTCCATTCAAATTAATTTCAAAGTATTCAACAAAATTTGTCATAGCTGATATAAGTTTGAAAGAGTTGCGTTATTTTAGTTGAATATCCATAAAAAATATGGGGACATTTGACCCCTAATGGAAAAAAATGTGGGTCATTTCAAAATAACAGGGGACTACGACACCATGGATCCTCCTAGAATGAACACTGACCTCCCTTTGCCTCTTCCCGATCCACACCCACACCCACACCCGCTCAGCATTTGCTGTGAAAATTGGGCGCCTTTTAACATGTTTAATAGTCACAATTGTTAATACAAGTCTGACATGTTATAGTTGCGACTTTGTCCGAAATGCCCAAAATTTGACCGTCAATGACTGATATATAGGGGCTGAATTTCCGTTTCACCATCTTGCATTTCGCCATCTTCCATTTCACCATCTTCCATTTCACCATCTTCCATTTTGCCATTCATGCATTTTGAAAATTTACCAATTCCATTTCGTTTCCATTCCATCAACTTTCACCATTTAGTCTCTATGTACATGGACCTTAACCCTTTAATCACTAAATTTCTTCAAAAAATTGAATTATTTACTTGTTGAATGTCCATTTACAGGCCAAGAGAAGACTATTTTTGAAAATGTACCACTCATAACTGGCTCGGTTACCGAGCCAGTAATTTCAGTGGTAAAATTTCAAAAGTGGTCTTCTCTTGGCCTGTAAAAGGACATTACTCAAAACCACTACAGAGGCAAGTTTTGGCCGCTTTCATCACGAGAGGGTTAAATATGTGCCATCAAAACTGTACAATTTATGTCTTTGATACAATTTGTGTAACCATCTGACTTAAGTTATGATACAATAAATTTGTATAACCATCTGTCTTCCATTATCCTGGAAAACCCCTGTCATTATCGATATGATTGATGGTATTTTGAGTGATTAGTTTTTGTGTCAAGCTTATCATCTCTCTAATGGATACTTGTTCTTGTTGTCCAAATGATGAAGGTTATGTAACCCTGTTAATCGTCAAGCTGACCATTCTGCAGTGTTCTTGAGGAATGACCAAGAGCCAACTATCTTAGAAAATTTATCATTGATATAATGGACTTGATAAAAGAGCCAGTGACTATAAAGGAAAATTTAAAAAAATAAGAAATGATGAAAATTCAGAAATTAACGTTTTTTTAAAACAAATTTAATGATTAAATTGTTAGTTATCATGTGAGGATATTTTGATGATCAATACTGGTTGTATTATAGACAGGTTCTGCTCTGTACAGCACAGCTCTGACTGAAAGACACATGTTTCCAAGATATTAAACAGATTATTTTTACATTGTTTTCAAAATTATACTAACTAACATGTTTCTGGGTGTTTTTTTATATTTATTAACTAGCTTTTGTTATTTATCTGACAGCTCCAGTTTCTGGTGAGAATCCGCCAGATTCGGGCGAAAATCAAATGGTCACATTAGCCAATCAGATTATTGCTGCCATGCCAGAGCGGATTAAATTGTCACCAGGTCGTTTCGATGAAGGTGTTGGCTGTGACAGTGACTTGTACCGTGATAGAACGGAGTCACATAGCTCAGTCACATCTCAAGGCTCACCTCGGGCATCATCGTACGGCGATGATTCCGGCATTTCTACGCCACACATGGGGGACACGCTAAACTTTGAGGAGTATAGGTTTGTGATTTACATTCAACTAGGCTTGCATTATTTTTATTCTCCCCGACATGTCTGTCTGTTTATCCATTCACCCTCTATAAATTTGTCCGGCCAATAGTTTCAAGACCTGTTCACATATATTCATTAAAGTTGGTATGGGGATGCATCTGAGGGAGACTGTCTGCAGTGTATGAGAAGTAGGTCAGCATGACCTACTTTTCATGGTTCATTGAAATTTTTGTCCAGACTGGTACAGGAACTAAACTTGATATATGGATGCATCTTGGCGAGAAGTTGTGCAATCTATGAAAGTTGAGCATTACAGAAATTTTTATCCCGGCTGTAGTTTCAGGACTTTTTAGTATACAGGATCTAAACTTGATGTATGGATGCATTATGTACTGAAGGTGCCTGACCTACTTTTTATGAGTCGCTGAACATTACAGAAAATCTGTGTGTAGGCTGTAGTTTCAAGAGTATTTATACCCCGGCAAAAACATTTTGCAGAGTATTATGTAATGGCGCCGCCGTCCGTCCTAGCTGGCGGGTGGGCGACAGTGGTTTCCGGATGATAACTCTGTTACCGGGTATTGGATCGCTTTGAAACTTCATAGGATGGTTGGACTAGGGCTGGGGAAGAAAGCTATCGAAATTGACGATCCGAACTCAAAATGGCCGCCATCCACCATCGGCCATCTTGAAAATTGGTTTCCGGATGATAACTCCGTTACCGCTTATCGGATTGCTTTGAAACTTTATAGGGTTGTTGGATTAGGTCTGGGGAAGAAATCTATCGAAAAGGATGATGATCCGAAATCCAAGATGGCTGCCAGCCACCTGCGGCCATCTTGAAAATTGGTCTCCAGATGATTAATCCGTTACCATTTAGCAGACCACTTTGAAACGTCATAAGGTGATTGGACTCCATCAGGGGAAGAAACCTATCGAAATTTACCATGATCTGAAATCTAAGATGGCCGGCAGCAAACTACGGCCATGTTGAAAAGTAGTTTCTGGATGATAACTCCATTACCGTTTATTGGATCGATTGAAACTAGTATGGCTGGACTAGGGCTGGGGAAGAAGATCTGAAATCCAATATGGCCGACAACCACTGGCGGGCATCTTGAAACTTGATTTCCGGACAATAACTTGTAACTGTTTAGCAGATCACTGAAACTTCATAGGATGACAAGTATAGGTTTGAGGAAGAAATCGCTATATTGTGAAAGTTATCATTCATTGTTTTTTCATCAAGGCGGGGTATTATGTGCCGTTTGCGGAGTTCTTGTTGGTGTATGGGAACTAAACTTGGTGTATGGATTTATAATACGCTGAAGATATGTTGCATATGCCTGCCTGCTCCCCTGTGTTTGCCTGCCTGCCTGCCTAGATGGAGGACTGTTTTGTGGAACCTACTGATCTGAATTATCTCAAATTTAATACAAGAAATTATTCCGGGAAACTATAATTCACTAGCCTTGGACTTGAGCTGAAAAGCTCTGGAAAAATTAACAGAATATATGTTTGATGGTATCCAATGTTTAATTAATCTTCTTTCACTGATGTTGCTATTATAAATGCAAAAATATGTGTATATCTTCCGCTCAGATATCAGGATCTGGGAACTCCAGCATCATCACAGAGCCCTGAATCCACATGTATGCCGAGCCCATACAGTCCTTATAGCCCTTATGGATTCCAGCTCGACTCTCCACCACCAACTGCAGCAGAGTTCACAGAGTACTTCAATGCACCGGCTATCTTCATGGAAAAAGACTTCTCTAAACTCACTCTGTCAGGTAACAGCAAGACAAATACATAACAATTTAAAGAAAATCACAAATGGGAATTAGATTTCAATAAAACCGCCAAAAATACAAGTTTTTATCCTATTTTCTAAATTAAAAATAAGTTGATAGATTTTCACAAACTCTATCATTGTTAAAATTTCAGTTAACCTCATGAATTTTGAGGTACCATGAAATTTATGGTACATGTATGACATCATCGCGTGAATTGTCAACCACATGGATTCATATCCTACGCCCCACATGTTTTCTGATTAGAAGAAACTGCTGTGTAATAAAGTTATGAAGCGAGATATCAGCTTCGACGATTCAAGTTCTAGTTTTTACAAACGCTACTGTTTCTCTTGTATCTCATTAACCCTTTGACACACATCACCCAACAATGTCTTCTGCATTGGTCTTGAGAAATGTCCATTTGCAGACCAAGAGAAAACTATTTTTGAAAATTTACCACTTGAATGACTGGCTCGGGTATAGAGCCAGTCATTCCAGTGTTAAATTTTCAAAAATAGTCTTCTCTTGGTCTGTAAATGGACATTTACTATGAAAAAAATTGAACTTTTTTAAAACATTCGATGGTTAAAGCATTAATATGGCGGTGTCTGAATGAGCTGTCTGAGCTATTTATCATCAACAACTACATGTAAATATTATTCACGTGATGATGTCATACGACAATCGTCATTCACACGATGATGTCGTACCACAATAGCCATTCACGCGATTGTGTCGTACCACAATAGTCATTCACGCGATGATGTCATACCACAAGAGTCATTCACGCGATGATGTCATACCACAATAGTCATTATTCACGCGATGATGTCGTACCACAGTAGTCATTCACGCAATGATGTCGTACCACAATAGCCATTCACGCAATGATGTCATACCACAATAGTCATTCACGCGATGATGTCATACCACAAATCATTCATGCGATGATGTCATACCACAATAGTCATTCACGCGATGATGTCATACCACAAGAGTCATTCACGCGATGTTGTATCACAATACACATTCACGCGATGATGTCGCATCACAATAGTCATTCACGTGATGATGTCATACCATAATAGTCATTCACGCGATGATGTCATACCACAATAGTCATTCACGCGATGATGTCATACCACAAGAGTCATTCATGTGATGATGTCATACCACAAGAGTCATTCACGCGATGATCTCATACCACAATAGTCATTCACCCGATGATGTCAAAGCATAATAATCAGTCACGCGATGATGTCATACCACAATAGTCAGTCACGCGATGATGTCACTCTTATTCTTATGGGAAATTTAAGAAAATGATATTCCGTGGTTAAATTTACTATTAAGAAATTCGAAAATATGCAAACTATATATTTTATTTTATTTCATTTAGGCCGAAAAAAATAATAGTTATGTTTCCGTTTTCCGACCGACCTGCAACAAAATGGCAGGCTGACAGTTTATCGGATCGCTGTGAAACTTGATAGGATTAATGTAATAGGTCTGAGGAAGAAACATCGAAATCGACGATCATCCGAAATTCAAGGTGGCGACCGGCGGCCATCTTGAAAATTGGTTTCCGTACCATAACTCTGTTAGCGTGTATCGGATTGCTTTGAAACATAGGAAACTTCGCTCGGAACTAGGTATGCGGAAGTAACCTGTCGAAATTGACCATGCTCCAAAATCCAAGATTGCCGACAACCACCAGCATCCATCTTGAAAATTGTTTTCCGTCTAAGAACTGATGGGTCTAAGTCTGAGGAAGAAATCGCTAATTTCTGATAGCTCTCATTCATTGGTTTGTCATCATGGCGGGGTATTAAGTGCCGTTTGCGGAGCTCCTGTTAAAGATATAGATATTTAAACACTGGTCATGCCTGGTACAGCCATACCTAGTCATGCCTACCACAAGTACTGAAGAAAATAAGTAGCTTTTATGCCAGCACAGGTGTATCCACATATGTTTGAGCTGGAAGTATACGTATCTACAAGTACAGCATTTCCAGGAAATTGGCGTCTGAGAATGCTAGGTAGCGGTGTTTTTTGGAATGTTTAAATCAGGTTTGAACCTTTAACCCTCAAATTTGTTTTTTAAAAACTCAAATTTCTCAGAGAAAATGCCCATTTGCTGACCAAGAGAAGACTATTTTTGAAAATTTACCACTGGAATGACTTCCTCGGTTATCAATCCAGGCATTCCTGTGGTAAATTTTCAAAAGTAGTTTTCTTTTGGTCTGCAGATGGGCCTTTCTCAAGACCACTGTAGAAGCCGTTTTTAGCTGATATAATGGTTAACGGGTTAACATCTTTAAACTTCAAATTTGTTTGAGAATATCTCAATTTCTTATAGAAAATTTCCATTTGTAGACAAAAAGATTTCTTTTGAAAATTTATTACTGGAATGACGCTCAGTTATCGAGCCAGTCATTCCAGTGGTAAATATTCAGTCTTCTCTTGGTCTACAAATAGACATTTCTCAAGACTACTACAAAAGACCTTTTTGTCCATCTTGGATGGTGATGATTTCTGTACTTTCTACAGACCATGAACAAAGAAAGCTTTATGAAGCAGCTAAGGTGATACAGAATGCATATCGACATTACAGAGACAAACAACAGCAGCAGCAACAACAACGACAGAAAGAGATTGAGGCAGCTATACTTATACAGAGCTATTATCGACGATATAAACAGGTCTGTGGGTGTGGGCATGTGCTTACATATATGTGTATGTGTGGGCTTGTGTGTGTGTGTGCATGCGTGTGTGCGTGCGTGTGTATTCATATGCATGCATAGTGTGTGTGTCTGCCTGTTGTGCATACATGCATGCATGCACATGTCTGCCTGCCTGCCATGCATGCATGCATGCGTAAATGTATAACAACAAACCTAGTAACATAATGAATTGTTCAATAGCATATTCCCTAATCCATATTTTCACACTATATCTCGTATATCTGATGATATCTTTACAGTGTAAGAAATATTAAGAATGTTGTCAGACATTCATTGACTGTTTGATGGCTAAGCCAAAGCAAATTTATCACACGAGATTAGTAAGATCACATTTGGAGCGAGGCTTTGTGAGCTCTAAATAAGATGTTACTAAGCAAGTGTGATAAATGTGATATGGAATTGCAATGAGTGTGAGATTTTATTTATCACATAAGCTATTACTTTGAATGTTCACGCTGATTCTGGCCGTTTCTCTGTCATTGTACAATATCTTTTTGTTATCACTGTAGCACTTCACTACTGCGAGTTCTGACAGATACGCAACAAACTATAGTAATGTTACAAATGCAACATCCTTTTATCTGAGGCCTTAAATTATTTTTAGTTGATCATTTTAAAATTTCCAAACTTTCTAATAAAATTAATCAAACTGTTTCATTCTACGGCATTTTAACAGTAATGATATACCATCATCAGCGGTATTATTAAGTCATCGCTGCCCAGCATCTACAGCGTAATAATATACTTTATCTTTACTACACTGGTGTAATATAGAATGATATTGTATAACTAGCCCTTTAAATGTGCATATTCACAGCAAAATTACTGAAAATAAGATTATTAGCTCACCTGGCCTGAAAGGCCAAGTGAGCCTATGCTGTGGTGACCGTCCGTTGCCCATCCGTCCGTCCATCCATCGTCCGTCAACCTTTGTTTTAAAACGCTACTCCTCCTTAGCCAATATCAGAATCTTAGCTAAATTTTGGTCAAAGGATGCTATTGTGCTCGGATCCGGAACTTCCGTTTGGAATTTTGATTCATGAATATTTTGGGTCAAAATCTTAGATTTTATTAAAAATTTAACGAAAATTGTCAAATTGCTTCTTCTCCTTGGAATCTTGACCAATTTCAACCAAATTGGGCTGAAAGAATCCTATGGTCATAGGCTCTAAAACCTCCATTCAGAATTTTGTTTCGTAAATATTTTGAGTGAAAATCCTAGATTTTATTAAAAAATTTACCGAAAATAATCAAATTGCTTCTTCTCCCTACCCGTTTGACCGATTTCAATCAAATTTGGCTCAAAGGATCCTATAGTCATAGGCTCTAGAACTTCCATTCAGAATTTTATTGCGTAAATATTTTGGGTGAAAATCCTAGATTTTATTAAAAATTTACCGGAAATTGTCAAATCTCCACTTCTCCTTACCATTCTGACAGATTTCAACCAAATTGGACTGAAAGGATTCTATTCTGATAGGCTCTAGTACATCGATTCAGAAGCACTGCTTATCCTGAGTTGCTTGACATATTTCAAACAAATTTGTCTAGAGTGACCCTATCAAGGTAGACTAGAATTACTATTCAGAATTTTGATTGGTAAATTTTTTGGGTGGCAATCTTGGATTTTCCAAAAATTATCCAACATATCAATTTAAACGCAAATGATTCAAATGCTAATGGTCCAGGTGAGCGCCATAGACCCTTGGGCCTCGTGTTTAAATTATCTACTTTTAGAGGCTTAAACTGAGCCTATATGTAATGAAACGAAATAAATCTTAACATATGATGATTTCATTGAATATAAATTAATAAAATTTTTAAGCTATGAAATTGAAATAGAAGCTCGTGCCTCTATTTCAATTTCGCAACTTAAAAAATTATATTAATTTATATGGAATGAATTCATCATATGTTAAGATTTATTTCGTTTTATTACATATAGACACATAATTTAAGCCTACAAAAGAATACAATTTTAACTATTTTATTTTCAAGCATTCTGGTGTGAATATTCACCTTCTAAACAAGTGCCTCAATAAAATGTCCATTTACAGACCAAGAGAAAACTATTTTTGAAAATTTACCACTGGAATGACTGGCTCGGTTATCGAGCCAGTCATTCCAGTGGAAAATTTTCAAAAATAGCCTTGGTCTGCAAATTGTGATTCCTCAAGACGACGCATCGGAAGTCGTTTTTGGCTGAGTGTTAAAGGTTTAATGGAAGTTATGCGATACAAGCTGGTTTACATGATTAATAATATGTCTATGTGTTCTCTCAGTATATTTTCTACAGAACCATGACACATGCAGCTGTACTTATACAAAGTCAGTTCCGCAGCTACTACGCGCAGAAGCGGTACAAACAGAGCCGTGATGCGGCCGTACTTATCCAGAACCAGTATCGCACGTATAAGCAACACGAGCGCTTTAAGAAGAGCCGCAATGCAGCCGTTATTATACAGCAACGCTTTAGGTTTGTAACGGAGATTTACTTACATAACGCCATTTAGTTGCGCACCACTTTAAGTTGTCTTTAACCGTGGTAATAGGAAAAATTTGTATACCACATTTGTAAGATTTCTTGAAATCTGTCCTGATCAACGTTGTATGATATAATATCACGCTAAGATGATTTATGATACACATAATTAGTATTGTAATGTTTTGTAGATTGTGGAACATATGTAATCGCTTAACCCTTTAAATCCTTGAACTTGGTCAAGAAAGTAAAAATCTTCTCAGTCAAATTGTTCTCAAAATATTCAGCATATCTAGAGTTCCCCTGGAAAATGTAGTCTGCAGAAGTTCAGCAGGCAGATAGTTAAATAATGTTTTAGACATTTGGGGTGATCAGTGAGACTCGGATAGAACATCACCGTATAACGTAAATCATTCATACCCTCTTATTAACCTTTTAATTACTAAATTTGATCAAAAAATAAAAATATTTGTTTGTTGAATTCCCTTTGCAGGCCAAGAGAAGACTACTTTTGAAAATTTACCACTGGTATGACTGGCTCGATTATTGAGGCAGTCATTCCAGTGATAAGTTTTCAAAAATAGCCTCTTGGCCTCCAAATGGACGTTCCTAAAAGCCAATGCAGAATCCAGTTTTAACCGGCTTTGGCGTGAAAGTGTTAAATATAATTTCTGATAATTATATATTTTTTAAATCTAATTTCCCAGGAATCATTATCAAAGAAAACAGAATCAGGAAGTTGCTTCGCAGCTGATACAGATGGCATCCGAGTCGAATGATAAGTAAGTCATTGTTTTAGTACAATTAATAAATACATATTGATTAATGTGAGATTTACATGTACTTTTCAATTACACTAAGTTAAACCTGTCTTATGTGACCAAATCTGTCGTATGTGACCACCTGATGGAGCTCAAACAATTACTCACTATAGTCAAGTCGTCTCTTAACACTCACGCATAGGACAACCCGCATGCAGTGGGCTTGAGAGACATACCCATTTGCTGGCCAAGAGAAGATTCTTAGTTGCGGGTAGCGAGCGGCTCAATAAACTGGCCTGTCGGTCGGTAAGTCGGTCAGTCAGTCCCCCAGTCAGTCCCCCAATCAGTCGGTCAGTAAAAAGCTTTTTCCTGGCTCTTGTTTCGAGAGTTTTTCATATACAGTTATCAAACTTGGTATATGCATGCATTGTAGACTTAACCCTCTAACCCTCGAATTTATTCAAGAAAATTTCAATTTTTCTCATGGAAAATGTTCATTTGCAGACCAAGAGAGGATTATTTTTGAAAATTTACCACTGGGATGACTGGCTCGATAAGCAAGCCAGTCATCCCAGTGGTAAATTTTCAAAAATAATCTTCTTTTGGTCTGCAAATGGGCATTTCACAAGACCACTGGTGAAGCAGTTTTTGGCTGATATGAGGGTTAAAGGGTTAAGGTGTGTACAGTACCAAAAGGAGGTCAGCGTGACCTACTTTTCACAGAGCGGTCTTAGTGTGGAAATGAAGATGGTAATTCTTGGATGCATTCGGGTCAGGGTAGTTTATGACTTGTAAATTCTAAGTTCCGGATCCTATTCAAATGGAAATACGTACACTAATTTTCAACATGGCGAGTATGATCCTTAGTGAAAAAGAATTTGAATCAATATGTTATTTTATTGGAGCCACCATCATTTGACTCTAAATGTCATATTTTCTAGGAAGAAATTCCTACAGTACAGCTAAGAATAAAGTATCGTGTTTCCAA
This sequence comes from Chaetoderma sp. LZ-2023a, assembly GCA_034401795.1. NCBI lineage: Eukaryota > Metazoa > Mollusca > Caudofoveata > Chaetodermatida > Chaetodermatidae > Chaetoderma > Chaetoderma sp. LZ-2023a. The sequence goes on from CM067359.1 coordinate 189,966,270, forward strand.
AACAACATAAAATGTTCTGCTTGAGGCAGCAATGGCTTCCAATTAAATTATGTCTGAGATGTTCTGCTTGAGGCAGCAATGGCTTCCAATTAAATTATGTCTGAGATGTTCAACAGGACATCTTAGATCTTGTTAAAAATCTGAATAATTAACGTGTTTCTGTTTGTGGTTTGGAATCATTTTAACTTATTTCTAAGCTGTGCTGTACTGAGAGTGCCTCCATCTACCTATAATGACCAATGAAGGAATCCAGTTTTAGCTATGCCCCGCCCATCTCTAGCTAAGCTACACCTATTCTTTGACTGTGTTGGGATTGATCGATCCTTGTACTCACTGAATCTCAATTTCCAGAAAACTATATGTACAGGTAAACTGTTGAATATTCTGAAACTTATTTGACTGGATGCTGTTGCTCTGCCTCTAGCTGCAACAGTGCCCAGTCAAATAAATTTCAAAATATTCAACATCATATTTTATTATTATATATAATATGTTATCCTGAAGCATTAAAACGAGAAGGAAATCTTTATAAAAGTTCAGTGATGATCATTTTCTTCGAATCCGCCCTGTTTAGTTTAATATTTGCAGCCACTATTATTCGTGATTCTATTATTCTGGCTGTTACGCGATGCTTACTATAAAAGTATTCCTGTAATGCTAATGATAGTCACTGTACTGATGGCTTCTGAGGTGAGGAGATTTATAAAGATTTTGTCATCGTTCTAATGATTCATTATAACTTTAACAACACTTGAAAAATGATACCGGCCAAAAATAACTACTACATTGTTCTTCAGAAATGTCAGTTTTCAGGCCGAGCGATTACTGTTTCGGGAAACTGACCACTAGAAACTGTGACACGATAACTGAGCCAGTAATTCTAGTGGTAAATTGTGAAAAATAGTGTTTTATCAGCCGGCAAATGGACATTAACTCAGCAACGTGGATAATTTTCTTGATCAACCGGGGTGATTAACATCGACAAATCACGAACATTTTTTTACCTTTGCTGTATAAAACTGTTAAATATCTTTAAATTAATTTGATGGGAAGCAATTGCTGCCTAGGCAGCAATGAATTGCTGCTTCCAGTCAAATTACTTTCAAAATATTCAGAAGTTTTCCTTTATGGTTACCTTGAGAATAAGCTATCGGGAATTCATCGATGAAAGGGGTAAGGCATTAAGACTAGTTTTTACTGTATAATTACAAAACTAATATGAATTTTTTCTAACAGGTTCTTTGCATGTTCTTCGTTGCTCGAAATTTTACATTCAAATCTGGGTTAATGAGGAGGTAACAATACTGGATTTATTCTTACATCTTGCTTTCTTTGATTCTTTTTCACATCAAGAGAATACTTACCTCCCTAATACTCTTTGATATTGCCAAATATCGACTCATTCAATAAACACAGTTAGGTACCCCTACTGGGCAGGTAGTCAGATGACAGTCCGGCAGATGCCAGCCCCAACCTCGCGCATGCGCAGACTAGTACTTCCTCTTTACCAATTTATTGGCAATAAGAGACACATGCTCTTTTACTCTAAGCACTTCTGCTGTTTCTCACCACTCAAATCTATTCATTAGAAGTCATGTCTGAATGTGGAAAATCATCAGAGGAAGGCCCAGGATCCAGTCATCAGGTGACTTCTAATACATATTCAGGGGTGTAAATTTGTGGCGAACGGTTGAACGCGTTCGCGTGGAAGTTACGCAAACACGATTTTAGGAGAGCTATATTTGTTCTCCATAAAATACCTATTTTCGTTCGCCATAAAAAATTCAGCACAGTAGGCTCTTGGTACTAAGTACACTTAGTATATTAATTGTTTTCATATGATAGACATAATAGTTACGTGAAATAATTGATTTGTGTCATCAAAATATGTTCGCCGAACAGCTTTTTGTTGTGGCAGACCGCAAGTCTGCCACACTAAAGTGTGTAACAGGCTCTAAAGAATTTAGTGAATAGCTTAACCCTTCTTAACTTGTATGTTTTAAACTCAATTTACTGGAAATGTGATTTACTGGAAATAAGAGTTACTACGCACCGGTTTTCCTGACATAGAGGCCTGTTTTCTGGATCCCTCCAAAGCAATGAGCCACTTAAATATCTGGTGGTATTACTCGCGGAACCTTCCAGTGATAATATCTTGGGTCATATAACCCATCAAAGTGGGCGCTAAGATAATGCTTTACTGTGTTTAAAAGTGACACAGTAACTAGATTTTTTGTTCCGCCATTATCCGTCAATGGTAATCGTGAGAGTCGCACAGAGATTGGTTGAAATAAATCATGTGATTAATTCGTTATGAATGACAATGAGTCACATGATCAAATTTTACTGCAATAGTAATTTTTCATTCATGGCTAATGACATCAGATGGCCTGCAAGCCAATCATAAAATACGACTGTGCATTATCGATTATTATTAACTGCGACTGCTCGGTCGCGTGAGACATTTCTCATTACTGGTGAATTAGCAGACCCCCCCTCTAGGCTGATTCATGACAATTTTTATAGTTGAAATTAGTAACTGGGATCGCGCCATTCTGTAAGAATGGAATGTTTACATTACCGGACAGCTGTACCAGAGCTGATAATGCAATCTACTGGCCATTGACAGATAGAAATAGCCCTAGAAAAATATTTCTTCCAAAAATAACAAGTTGCCCAGGAGTGCAACCGATATACTGGACCGCGTATCTATCTCTACCAGCAAGTAATTACTGGGAAGAGAGACCTACAGTTATACTACACTCATGGGACTAACTTTGTCCCAAAAGGGTCTAAATTTAGAAATCAATTTTGGGGTGAGTTATTTGGTTAAGTGAGGGATATGGTGGGCAATTCAATCTCGAGTATATACAACATTGGCTTGCCTGCCATATTTTTCACTTTATCCGGGCAAGCGTTAAAGTCATCATCATCTTCATATTCTTGGGACATAAGCCACACGAATACTGCGGTATTACACGTAATCGTATGCACAATATCATTCTCTATCTGGTACTGGCCGTTCAAGTTCAATATTATTTATTTCATGATTAAGTACAGATTTACTGCTGACCTACCTACCATGAGGTTGCCATATGTGCATTTGCGAGACCTACTGTAGGTTACCATAAAAAAATCTAACTACACCCCTGCATATTTGTCTAATTTAGCGTTTTAGTCCTGTTGTAATGTGTTTCCGGGACTCACGATTAGACGTGATAAACGCCCAGAAAACTGGTTTATTTATATACGGCGCTATGAAATACTAATCTCTCTTTGTGTTTGTGTCCACAGGTATCTATCTATGATTGAAGAGGACAGCACATGATCAGAGGGTTTGTTTTTCTCTCCACCAAGGTTCCATTTCCTACTAATATTGTTAGGAAAACTAATCAAAATCTATGCCCAGTGAGTTGGAGGCCTCGTAAGAAGGTCTTCTCACTTTGCCCTCTTGGTCCACTTCCTTCCCTTTATGGTGGAGAGAGTTAAGAGGTCATAGAGTTTGGTGGAGCTTCCAGTGCATCAGATCGGATGGTTTGTCTATGCTAAAGATGCAGGTATTCTAGTTATGATATTAGGCACTTCAATTTATTTGAAAATATTTCCGAAATCTGCTGCCAATTTATCATTGTATATCTGATGTTTGCATAGTCTGTCTCTACTATCCTTTTCCAGTTAGATGTTCTGGATATGAATACAATTCGTCCTTACACCTGGATGTTGTTTTCGGGTCAGATTAACTTCTTATTTTTGAAGTTATGACGTCATAATCAGCCTTGCTCTTTATTAAGATTTATAAAGTTTTGTCCAACGCTGGTTTTCTCATTAGCTAGTGGTCTTTATGGCCACCTTCCCTCTATTTATTTTGGCTTTGAGTTACTAATTCAATTAACTAAAATACTCATTGGTTTTCCTTCTTGTGGAAGGTTCTTGAAAGATAGATTCGCCCTTCGCTTGTGTTTTCAATGCAGTCCTTGTGGCCCTTTGCTTAACTGCGACATATGTAAAAAGTGGGGGTGGGGGGTGTGTGCGTGGCGAACTAATGTCAGTTTTCTCTCATTACAGGCTAAAGAGAGGGCTGTAGAGGAGGAGAGGAAGTCTAAGAAAGAGGTTCTTCGTAAGAGGAAGGCCTCGTCCACCATGGATATGGAGGCCTTCCGTGTAGGGATGATGGGCGAGATGAAGAGGACAATTAAGGATTTGGTTCCTGAGTTGCTTCGTGGCATGCTTCCTGATCCAAATCCTTTGTTGTCGTCGTCTGCTGCTTCGGAGCAGATAATCCCCGCCTCCGAATCGGTGCTATGTAGGGACTTAGCAGTTTTCATCCATGATTCACAGGTGGCCCCCATTAGACGGGGAAGTCCACTATGAGGACACTGGCAGCGGTCTTGCCGTGCCGGTTGTTCATGGACAGGTGTCACTGGAGCCTGGTGCCTGCTTATCAGGCCAGGATTTACCGCACCATGCAGGTACCACTACCTCATATGGTACCGTTCCTGGCCAGTCTGGGTTAGCATTTTTCTCTGACTTGGAGTCTAATCTTTCTAGCCAGGAAGAAGAGGATTATCTGCTGAGTTCTCCTGGCGCCGTGGCCATGGACATTGATGTACGTGCACCCCTCATGGGGAATATAGGCGACATTGTTCATGTTGTTCATGGAACTACTCATGCAGGAGTAGCGTTCACGGCGCAGAAGTTAGCTCAGGCTGGATCTGATGGCCAGTTTTACCGTATACCTCGGCTTGCCTATGGTGTAGCAGGTGCTGGCCAGAGCTGTGGTGTGGCCAAATTTTCCCCATGCAATACCACGGCGCCTGCTCCTGGTCAAGCCAGTCAGTTTAGCATGCCTGTGCTTTCAGGCCTGCATGCTTTATCAGTTTTCTCCAGTCACACACACACCTGCGATTGCTCAGGAGGATGGCGAAGGCCCTCGTATTGTAGAGCATTCGTAGGTAGCCACAGAGGAAGACTGGTCTGACACTTGTCAGTGGCTAATAAACGTCAGGCCAGGTCTTGCTGTGGATCAGTCGGCCAGCCAGCGGGACAAGCGCCTGTGGCCGGCTCTGGCGGAAGATATTGTAGATATGTTTACAGCGGCAGAGACATCCATCAAGGTGTATAGACGTCTCGTGAAGGCCCCTCACGAGGTGGCAAAACGATGACGCATCGTACCTGAGCAGTATCAAAGGTACAGTGTGGTGCCTAAGCCAAGCGCGGATGATCGCGCTGCGCTAGGTGAAGATACGTGGCCAGGCTCCCGGTCTGACACGGGAGCGCTGTGCTCGAACGTTTTGCATTCAGCAAACACCATGTTGCGCGATGCGGAGGAGAGTTCGAGGGTGTCTATCTCGGCGCTCTCGCACGTCACCCATCTGTTACAGGGGGTAGTAACAGCATCTGCATCGCGCCAGCCTAGTCCGGTAACAGTCCAGAGCCATCCAGGATGGAATTAACCTGGCTCTGGATTGTTTAACCTGGTCTGTGACGAGTTGTGTCCAGGTGCGGTGCACGCTTGCCTTAAACAACTTGTGCCCGTCCCAGGACCTGTATAATAGACTGCTGCGTACGCCTATGACAGGTCCCAGTCGTTTTGGAGGTGAAGGATGTAAGCACCTCCAGGAGACGGTCACCCTGGTCAATAACCAGAGGGCGTTGCGCGAGCAATTTGAAGTGCTCCGCAGAGAGCGCGTTTGCGCAGCTCTCCTTGTATACTATTCCCTGCAGGCTCGGGAATGCGCTTCAGCCAGCAGCGAGGGGGGTGCAGGCTCCTCCGGCGCAGACATGGTGCGGGCCATGGCGCGTGAGGATCTGGTCGTGTAAACGTACCTGAAGGGTCGGTTAGCACGGTAAGAACCACTCCAGTGCTTCTGGACCAGGAGACAGTGCCACTCTTGCGCTTCTTATGTCCACCTCTCTCCCTAGGTGGTCAAGTGGGAGGCCAATTGGCCCACCACAAGCAAGAGTGGGAACGGTTGGCTCAGGACCGCTTAGTCTTTCGATGGCTTTCAGTCGGGTATCGTCCCGATTGGATAACAAGCCCACCATTGCGGCTGTCTGGTGCCAGTCTGGACTCAAATTCCAAGGGACGCAGATCAACGGTTGTGTATAGAGGAAGAAATAAATAATACTAAAAGGAGCAATTCAACCGGCACAAAAGTGCCCAGGCTTCTATTCAACCGTGTTCCTAGTAACAAAGAGCACTGGATGGTGGAGACCAAATCTTAACCTCAAGCCATTGAACAAGTTCATAGACACACCCAGTTTCAAAATGGAGACAGTGAAAATGGTGTTGGCAGGATTGGAGAAGGGAATGTGGACGGCATCAATAGACCTGATGGATGCTTGTTTCCACATTCCAATAGCGAGGAGTTTTCGTCGGTTCCTAAGGTTCGCATTCCAGGGCAGACAGTGGGAATTCAGGGTTTTACCCTTTGGAATTTCAACGGCTCCTCGGGTCTTCACCAGGTGGTTCTTGCTATAACAGCATACCTCCGCAGGAGAAGCATAGCAGTCCACATGTACATAGACGACTGGCTGTTAAAAGCACACACTCAGGAAAGTTTATCGGCCAATCTGGAGATAGTTTTGAAAACTCTCACAGACTTAGGCTGGATAATCAATTTCCAAAAATCAGAGCTGACTCCATCCCAGAAGTTTGTTTACCTGGGGATGTTCTTCGATCTAGAGACAGGATATGTTTATCCTACTCAGGAGAGGGAACAAGTACTCATCTCATTAATACAGTCAGTGTGCAACAGTCGTCATGTCCAGACACGGGTTTACTTGAGAATGCTGGGGTTGATGGTTTCTCTGGAACCAGTCATTCCTCTGACAGCCTTACACAGGCAGCCTATCCAGTTATTTCTCATGACACAATGGACCCAGAGTACAGGATCACTGGACTCGAACATGTCAGTGGTGGATGAAGACAGAGAATCTGCTGGCGGGGTTAATGCTAACCCCTCCCCACACTCAGTTAACGATGTATACAGATGCATCGATGGAGGGGTGGGGAGCTTGCCTGGAAGAATCCACAGTATCAGGGCTTTGGAATCTGGATCAGTCACAAGAACATATCAATCACGAGCAGTAGTCCTGGGTCTGGAACATTTCATAGAGAAAGTTCAGGGCAAGTGTTCTAGTTTGATCAGACAACTCAACAGTAGTGACTTACATAAACCGCCAGGGCGGAACGAAGTCGCCCAGTCTCTGTATGATGACATGGAAACTGCTTTGCTGGTGCCTGGATCACAGGATTACCCTGAAAGCAGTTCATATTCCGGGAAGGTTAAATCTGCTAACAGACTCATTGAGCCGAGGGATGAGTGTTTCACCTACGGAATGGCAACTAAATCAATGTGTGACGGATCGTCTGTTCAACCATTGGGGGAAACCCAACATAGATTTATACGCAATGAAGAAGAATGCGAAGATGACGACGTATGTCTCTCCGATTTCAGATCCGAGCGCTATTGCAACAGATGCGTTAGCTATCAGCTGGGTGGGAATGTATGCACTCCAGCAAGCCTGATTACAAAAATTCTTTAGAAAATCAGACAGGAGGCGTGCCAAGTGCTTCTGATCACCCCAAATTGGCCACGCCGATCATGGTATACGGATCTGCTGGACTTTCTGGTCCGCTATCCGGTTCCTCGGCCTCTGATGGACAATATTATCTTCCAGGACAAGGCCCTTCACAACAATCTGTCAATGTTCAGATTGACTGCGTGGATGTTGTCAAGGAATCTAGAATTAAGAAGGGCTTTTCTGAGCAAGCAGCCATGTTCATGGCAAAAGCCAGAGGGGGTCAACCTCCAGAACATAATTATAAAATCAACAGATTTGCAGAATGGTGCTCAAAAAGCTGTATTAATCCAATGGATTCATCTATTCAGGTAGTACCGTATTTCGCTTAATTGTAGCCTATGCTCTAATAGAAGCCCACCCCCTAACTTTGACATATGAGCTCCAATGATTTCTTAGCAGTTTCAAAACGGCAAAATTTTGTATTAGAAGCCCACCCCCAAACTCAGCAGATTGTATATGAAAATTTTTTTTATGAACAAATTTGTAAGAATAGCGTGTATAATAATAATAACAATCGTCCACACCGATCTCTGCCCTGCTACATTTTCGGCCCCTCTAGAAGTCAATACAGGCCTCGGATTTGTAAATCTCGACCACCTATTAGATTAATATCAATAGTAGGCCACGTATGTTCAAGATATAATAAAGTTTATTCCACATTTTTCTAGTCAAAATGCGCGTAAAACAGTCTTGGTGTGATTAAATACCTTCCTTATAAATATATTTTAAGACCAAATTTATGTACCAAACAAGCTCGGGAGAAAATGCACATCAATTTTGTAGCGCCGATCAACATTAAATGATCGAAATTGAACTATTACGAACGACAATATAGCCGGCTTCTTAAGTTGGCGAGCCAGTGGCTCTTTTGGGATGGGAGGCGTTGTGTTCTCGCGAGATATACGCTAACGGGAGTTTATCAAACGGGTACCCATTATTCAGATCAGTATAATACTCAGTTCCTATCGCGCAATGATAATATATAGAAATTCCCGACTTCCGAGTCCCCGATTCCAGACTATTTATATCCGAGTACTCGCTCTAAAATAAACTCTTCAATTGAGGCGAATCACGTGATTTGTATTTTTTCGCGACGCCATTTTATATGAAATTGTGGATTAATTTTGATGTAATAAACAACCTTTATTAAAGGATACGCAACACTTAGGCGCTCAAATCAAATAATTTCACTTCCCCGGTGATGTTTTGAGTTAAACATAGGCGTAGGCGGTGGGAATTTTTACGGGAGAAAGTGCGTTGAGTTTTTGTGGTATCGGTTTTAGGAAACTTTTTTAAGAAAACTAATATAAGCCCACCCCCTTTCTCAGAGATGTTGGGTTGGAAATTGAACACCTCTTGTCCTAATAGAAGCCTAGGCTTCAATTAAGCGAAATACGATAGCCGATTTCCTCTGTCACCTGTATGATGCCTATAGCCTCAAGCCTACATGTACCTCTATTGCTGGTTATAGGTCAGCTTTAATGACAATTATTCCTTGCTTGGCTAATAGGGGAAGTGATGAAGTAAATATATTAAATACTTTAAAGGCATGCGCAATCTAAGACCAAGGAATCCCCCAGTGATTCCGTCTTGGAGTTTATCTCTAGTGCTTATCGGCTGGGCGGAGAAGCGAAATTCATGCCTTGTCAGCCGAGGCAGACTGTTTTGTGGTTACAGGGGACGGCCTTAAACTTCTACCTAGGATAAATTTCAGGGCTAAAAATCAGTCTGAAATATCCAGGTCAACCCATATTTTTACGCACTGACTAGATATGATCCTAATTCAAAAGCATGGTGTCCAGTCCACATTAAACCGGTACAAACAACCTACTCAGGAATGGTGGACGGATCCAACAGCGTTATGGTTGTCATATATTGAACCCCATGGCAGGCCGTCTAAGGACACCATTTCCAGGTGGATTGTAGAGTGCATGCAATTTTGTCATAAATCTGCCACAGGTAAACAAGTTGACTTAGCTAAAGCTCACAGTGTTCGCGGTGTAGTGGCTTCTACTGCCCTGTTTAATGGGGTTCCTGTGGATGACATTATGTCAGTAGCCTAGTGGCACTGTGAGTCCAGTTTTACCGACCATTATCTCCGTGACACCTCGAATCCTCTCACCTTATCGATTTTGAAAAGATAATCTAGGTGTACATATTTTGATGAGGTGTTCTCATTTTTTTAATATATTTCACAATTAATCAATGGTAACAACCACTTATTTGGACTGCATCAGCCTTCACCAATGGGAAGATGATGACAGCAGCCAACTTCCACAAGGTCAGTCTTGTTTATGTGTTGTTCATTGTTGATTGTGTTGTCACGTGACCCTTCGTTATTAATATGGTGATGGTACATGTTTTATGTGGTTCATTATTGAGAGTATACGAAAATGAAGCCTTTTCGTTTTATGTCCTATAGTACATGGCACTTGTACGTAGAGAGCGTATGGGACATTGGGGTCATTCTGTCCTCCTCCCAAGAAGAGGGGGGTGGGGAGCGCATATGACATATGGTCTTCTCTCAGCCATCTTTTGTGTTATCCGATGTTCAAATCTATTCCTGGTTGTGTTTTCACACAATTTCGGACATTTAAGTGCCGTAAGCGCAGAAAAGCGCATACGGAAGAGCTGGTCTTTTGACCTCGCCTCCCTCCTGTAGAATTCTCTGTCGAATTCTGGCAATATCAAAGAGTATTAGGGAGGTAAGTATTAGAGCTGGGCGGTATTGATATTTACATGACGGTATCGGTACCATGAAAAAATACCGCGGTACCACGGTATACCGTCATCTGAGCTTGAGGCATGCCACGAAATTAGAACAATTTTTTCCATTTCCTTTTCACTTCCATCTCCAATCAACGGTAAATATAGGTAAAATAAATAAATCGGCTTCCTTATTTAGAGAAGAAAAACATGGCTATTTTGTTTCGCGATTTTATTAGGTCACTATTTTTATTGACGTAATATCATTCACGGGAATATCGGTCAAAGGGTGTGGTCGACTCGCTAACTATTACCCGCTATTTGAGACATTGGGGTGCACTATTTTCAATCTGGATTGTTCTTGCCTATTAATGCGTGCGACCAGCAAACGGTAAATTTTAGTTTGGCAGTCGAGCGCTTTGATAAACAGTCAAGACAAAATCTGCGAGTATTTAAACGGGGCGAGTGTTGTACTCTTTTATTTCTGTTGGAGTCGTATATTCTGTTACTTGCGAAAACAGGCCTATACACATACATATAACACGACATTGAATATAGCCGATTCCAAAGCTTCTGATAATTACCGAGTACCCGATGTGCAGACTCGTTACTCACCATGCTTCACGTGAACAATGCGTGTAAAAAGCTATTTCCGCAAACTTCCGACGTGTAGCCAGTTGAAAAATGAATTACAAAAACTAAAACACTATAATTTTTAGGTGTCGTTACTTAAACTGGATTTAATCCTTAAAGAAATTTCTTAAAACAAGCCAGAAAAATAAAAAATAACTTCAACGCTTGCTCGTTGTTAATAAATTAGCATGTGATCAAAACGGCGTGAGCAAATACTACGTTTTAGTAAATTTTCATTGATAAATTCAGCATAGTAATGTTTTTTCCCACGGTCTAGTTCATGAACAACCAATCAGATACGTCTGCGAGATCGCTGTTGTGTTTGAATAGCACGCAATTTGTATATTATTTTGTTATTCTAGCGCGTTTGTTCGGTGACAAAATGCTTGGAGTAATAAATTACAAATAATAGAAACGGGAATAGGGAATATATTATAGTGTAATTACTACCGGCGGACGGCCAGAGAATGAGTTTAGATGTTTTAAATAAAGCAATTTTACCGTGAGACTTTCAAGACGTACGTTTGACATACAATTCTGCCTGTCATTACTTTGTAATTGACGTCTTGATGTTTGTTTTTACAACGACCCTTTCACCTCAACTCGGCTAATAGTTAGGGATGCCTGTATTTTTGGCACTATTAGCACTTATTTACCCTTGGTCAAGTCAGATTTTATGAATATATTTCTCAAATATTGGTCAACCATTATGGACGGTATTCACGGTATTTGGAAATGTCAACGGTCACGGTATCAGTTCACGGTATACCGCGGTCCTCACGGTACTACCGTCAGACCGCCCAGCTCTAGTAAGTGTACTCTTGATGTGAAATAAACAAAATCACAGATTTCTTTTTTCACGAGAGTTGGTACTTACCTCCCTAATATGGACCCGACCTCTCCGCCCCACAGAGGCTCGGTCTTCTGGCTTTCTTAAAGTTGCATAGTGTCAGCCAATAAATTAGTCAGAGGAAGGACTAGTCTGCGCATGCGCGAGGTTGGGGCTGGCATCCGCTGGACTGTCATCTGACTACCTGCCCAGTAGGGGCACCTAACTTTTCTAATCTGAGTGTTTATTGAGTGAAAGTCGATATTTGGCAATATCAAAGAGTATTCGGGAGGTAAGTATCAACTCTCTCGTGAAAAAAGAAATCTGATTTCGTTTGTTTTTAAACATTAGTGGGGCTTCTACTGTGCTACCATGTAGACAGATGCTGCTGAATCTAAATAGATATTTTAATATATGCTTTATGTAGGAAAGCGCTGCCAATTCTATAGTTCTTAAAGTTGCATAGTATCAGCCAATAAATTAGTCAGAGGAAGGACTAGTCTGCGCATGCGCGAGGTTGGGGCTGGCATCCGCCGGACTGTCATCTGACTACCTGCCCAGTAGGGGCACCTAACTTTTTTAATCTGAGTGTTTATTGAGTGAAAGTCGATATTTGGCAATATCAAAGAGTATTCGGGAGGTAAGTATTTAAACATTAGTGGGGCTTCTACTGTGCTACCATGTAGACAGATGCTGCTGAATCTAAATAGATATTTTAATATATACTTTATGTAGGAAATTCTACGAGTAATATTTCATTTATGCTTTTTCAATAACTAGCGGAGCCCACTCTTTATCGAGAAAAACTATGTACGTATGTGTGTGTGCATGTGTGTGCGTGTGTGTGTGTGTGCGTGCGTGCGTGCGGGTGGGCGGGCGGGCGGCGGGCGGGCGGGCGGGCGGGCGGGCGGGCGTGCGTGCGTGCGTGTGTGCATGCATATGTGCCTGTGACACATTATGTGCATATAGTCAATGTATATAGCTTTATTCAGGCAATGCTTGATTCGGTCTTATCAGGAATATTTGAACATCAAACGTCACACTTAGAAAACAGGATCAAAGCTATATGCATCAGCAAATTTAGGCACAGAGGATGGATGGACCCATTCTAGTGTGTGTGTGTGTGTGTGTGTGTGTGTGTGTGTGTGTGTGTGTGTGTGTGTGTGTGTGTGTGTGTGTGTGTGTGTGTGTGTGTGTGTGTGTGTGTGTGTGTGTGTGTGTGTGTGTGTGTGTGTGTGTGTGTGTGTGTGTGTGTGTGTGTGTGTGTGTGTGTGTGTGTGTGTGTGTGTGTGTGTGTGTGTGTGTGTGTGTGTGTGTGTGTGTGTGTGTGTGCGGCATGCGTGTGTATGCGTGCGTGTGTATGCGTGCGTGCATGTGGGGTGAGGCGGGGGTGGGTGGGTGCCGTCACGTGGATATGCATGCACCTGAGAGTGTGTGTGTGTGTGTGTGTGTGTGTGTGTGTATGCGTGCGTGTGTATGCGTGCGTGCATGTGGGGTGAGGCGGGGGTGGGTGGGTGCGGTCACGCGGATATGCATGCACCTGAGCACATCTATGCATGCACATGCATATGCAATTATGCATTCAGTGGAACTATCTTTTAGTGAATTAAAGGTGCATATTCACACCAGAATGCTTGAAAATAGAATTGTTAAAATTGTATTCTTTTATAGGCTTAAATTCTGTGTCTCTATGTAATGAAACGAAATAAATCTTAACACATGATGACTTCATTACTTATAAATTAATACAAAATTTTAAGTTGTGAAATTGAAATAGAGGCTTGTGCCTCTATTTCAATTTCGCAACTTAAAAAATTGTATTAATTTATATGGAATGAAATCATCATATTAAGATTTATTTCGTGTCATTACATATAGGATCACAGTTTAAGCCTCTAACGGCATATAATTTAACCAATTTAATTTTTAGTAATTTTGCTGGGAATATGCAGCTTTAATTATTTCTTACTAACAATTTATTCTTTGGAGTATTTCTGAAATCTGATTCCCATGAAAGTAAGAGTATGCAACTTGGCAAATATTTGGAAAAAATTACCAGTAATTGCTGCTGCATTAATAGAGGGATCCATTTCTAGCTAAGCTCCGTTCAATTCTAGCTAAGCTCAGTCCATTTCTAGCTAATCTCCGTCCATTTCTATCTAAGCGCAGTCCATTTCTAACTAAGCTCTGTCCATTTCCAGCTTAGCTCAGTCCATTTGTAATTAAGCTCCATCCATTGTTAGATAATCTCTGTCCATTTCTATCTATGTTCTGTCCATTTCTAGCTAAGCTCCATCTATTTGTAGCTAAGCTATGTCTATTTCTAGCTACGCTCCATCCATTTGGTGCTACACTACATCCATTTCTAGTTAAGCGCCATCCATTTCTTGCTCAGCTCCATCCATTTCTATCTAAGCTCCGTCCATTTTTAGCTACGCATGTAAGCTCCATCAATTTCTATCTAAGCTCCGTCCATTTCTAGCTAAGCTCCATCAATTTCTATCTAAGCTCCATCCATTTCTAGCTAAGCTCCATCCATTCCTAGCTAGGCTCTGCCCATTTGTAGCTAAGCTCCGTCAATTTTCTAGCTAAGGTCTGTCCTTTTCTAGCTATGTTCTGGTCCATTTCTAGTTAAGCTCCATCCATTTCTAGCTAAACCCCACCCATTTGGAGCTAAGATATGTTCATTTCTAGTTAAGCTCTGTCCATTTCTTGCTCGACTCCATCCATTTGTAGCTAACCTCCATCCATTTCCATCTAAGCTCCATCCATTTCTAGCTATGATCCACCCATTTCTATCTAAGCTCCATCCAATTCTAGCTAAGCTCAGCCCATTTCTAGCTAGGCTCTGTCCATTTCTAGCTAAGCGCAGTCCATTTCTAACTAAACTACATCCATTTCTAGCTAATCTCTGTCCATTTCTAGCTAAGCTCAGTCCATTTCTAGCTAAGCTCTGTCCATTTCTAGCTTAGCTCAGTCCATTTGTAACCAAGCTCCATCCATTTCTAGCGAAGCTCCATCCATTTCTAGCTAGGCTCTGCCCATTTGTAGCTAAGCTCCGTCAATTTTCTAGCTAAGCTCTGTCCTTTTCTAGCTATGCTCTGTCCATTTCTAGTTACGCTCCATCCATTTGTAGCTAAACTCCATCCATTTGGAGCTAAGATATGTTCATTTCTGGTTAAGCTCTGTCCATTTCTTGCTCGGCTCCATCCATTTGTAGCTAACCTCCGTCCATTTCCATCTAAGCTCCATCCATTTCTAGCTACGATCCACCCATTTCTATCTAGGCTCAGTCCATTTCTAGCTAAGCGCCACCCATTTCTATCTAAGCTCAGTCCATTTCTATCTAAGCTCCATCCATTTCTATCTAAGCTCCATCCATTTTGTCTAAGCTCCACCCATTTCCAGCTAGCTCCATCCATTTCTTGCTAACCTCTGGCCATTTCTATCTCGCCGCCATCCATTTCTAGCTGGAGTCCGCTCATTCCTACCTAAACTCAGTCCTTCTGTACCTAAGCTGCGCCCATTCCTATCTAAGATCTATCCATTTCTAGCTCAGCTCTGCCCATTTCTAGCTAACCCCTGTATATTTATAGCGAAGCTTTCAATTTCTAGCTAGGCTCTACCAATTTCTTACTGGGCGTTGCCCATTTCTAGCTAAGATCCTTCCATTTGTAGCTAAACTCTGTCCATCTCTATCTAAGTGCTTCCCAATTCTAACTTAGCTCCAGCTCCATCACTAAAGCTAAGCTCTGTCCATTTCTAGCAGCTCTGTCCATTTCTAGCAGCTCTGTCCATTTCTAGTTACACTCTGCCAGTTTCTAGCTAAGTTCTCAATTTCTAACTTTAGATCTCCATTTCTGGGTAACTTTTGCCCATCTTTAACTAAGATCCGCCATTAGCCTCTGTCCATTTCTAGCTAACCTCTGCCCACATCTATGCTGGTTGGAATTGATTTAAATACTAAGGAACCATGGATTATCAGAATCTTTGCGTTATTTTGTTTGTGGACGTCGGCTAACATGTGATTTATTTGAGTATGACATCAGATACTTGAGCAAGAGATTGGATCGCTCTACCGCTGCCTCATGTGACACGCACTCAGTCAAATTGCTTTCAATGCAGCAATAAGCTTGAAATTTAGCAATATCAGGATATTTATCATTTGTGATGTGGCATGAGACTCGTTGAATCAGCTTGCTTGTATGCCTGAGATAGACTGAATAATTTGAACAATTTGGACTTTAATCTATTTCTGTCACCAGCTTTTCAGCCTGCTTTACATCATAACAAAAATAACATATCATTTTTTCATTCAACATTAAGACAAAAAATTCAACTTAGTTATTCAGGTAAGCTGTTGACTATCCTGAACCTAATTTGACAGCGATCTGGTGCTGCCATTGGTGGCAATAGCTCTCATTGAGATTAGTTTAAAAATAGTCAACAGAATGTTTGTTAAATCATAAAGGATTTGGCCTATTGGGTTCTAAAAATGAAAGATTAATGGAAAGATGTAAAAGATATCTCTGAAAAATATGTCAGCGGGTGGGTCCCTGTCAAATTTGTTTCAAAATTCTCACCAGCTTACCTGTATAGTTGCCTTGAAATTGGCATTCAAATTATTAGAATTGAATTTAGGTGGGTGGAGCTAGAAATGGGTGGGGAAAAGCTTGGATCCATCATGTTCAAAATATCTAACATTCACGCTATAGGCAGCACGAATACCCAGTCAAATTAGTTTCAATTTCTTCAATGGCTTACCTGTATAGTTACCTTGATATTGTGATTCCGGTAACTCACAGTTCTATCGATCTCAAGACTGGCAATTCGTGGGCGGAGCTTGGTTAGAAATGGCCGGGACATAGCTAGAAATGGGCAGTGCATAGCTAGAAATGGCCGGGTCATAGCTAGAAATGGGCGGGACATAGCTAGAAACTGCCGGGTCATAGCTAGAAATGGCTGGGATATAGCTAGAAATGGGAAGCACATAGCTAGAAATGGCCGGGACATAGCTAGAAATGGGTAGCACATAGCTAGAAATGGCCGGGTCATAGCTAGAAATGGGCAGGACAAAGCTCGGAATGGGCAAGGCATAGCTAAAAATGGATCCGTCTATTGCGACCAATTTTCTGTACAAAGTTTTCTATCTTTGAGCGATATCACAATAGCAGGATCCATCTCTAGCTAGCGTCTGCCGACTTTTTACATATGTTGGCATGGATTTCAAACTTTGAAACCCAAATTTCCAGCATCTAAATTTCAAGGTAATTATACCAGTAAGCTGTTGATTACTTTGACACTAATTTGACTGGGGGCTGTTTCTGCCATTGGTCAAATTGGTTTTACAACATTCAAGAGAATGTTTATTGAATTGCAAATTAGCGGAAATTTTGATTTTCACGACGGAACTATACGTTCTTACCATTTCGATTCCCGCTAACATATGACATACATTTGTACATGAGTGGATGGATGTCTGGTGTATATAATGCAACAGAATGTTCGCAGTGTGTGTGTTCTGTTTTATCATACATTCACTATGCCTGCTTTCCGAGCCACATTAGCTATCTTTAGTTTAGACATGCCATGTCATTTACTATTATGGATGAATCCAGTTTTAGCTATGCCCAGCCCATTCTTAGCTCAGCTCCGCCCATGCTTTGCCCATGTTGGGATCGATCGAACCATGAACTCCCTGAATCTCAATTTTCAGAAAGCTATACAGGTAAGCTGTTGAATATCTTGAAACTAATTTAACGTGGTGGCAGTGGGTGCCCAGTCAAATTAGTTTCAAATTATTCAACAGAATAATTATTGAATAGTAAGGACATGCAATTCATACAACTTGTCAGACTATTAAGCGTTTATGACCAACTTAATTACGTCATTCCTGACGTAAGTGGTTATAACTTCAGCCTACATGTGACGTAGTTGATTATGATATCATATGATTGACTGATAGATTGGATTCATCAGTTAACCCTTACCACTCCGATGTCAAAATTTTTAATTTTCAAATTAAATTAAAAGATGAACTGGTATTCATTTTTCAACAAATTTTGTGGAAGATGGTGCTGTCGTGGACAGCAACATCGTCCTCCAAGATTGTTGAAAAATGTACACCAGTTTTTTTGCTATTGACACAGTAAAAGATAACATATTGACACTAGAGTTGTAAGGGTTAATATATAATCATTCTGCCACTACTAACTTTCTAACGTTTCTTTCTTCGCTGCCAATGGTTTTGCCTCTTATAGTGAGGTGTGGAGAATGCTGCATCTTTATCGGGTATGTGTTTGATGCCATCTTGATTTACATTATGATGTCACTTTAAGCGTTGTCGCACAAAGTGATGATGTCATCATCGTCATATCAGGAGCACAATTAGCACTAT
The DNA here is from genome assembly GCA_034401795.1 of Chaetoderma sp. LZ-2023a. Classification (NCBI taxonomy): domain Eukaryota; kingdom Metazoa; phylum Mollusca; class Caudofoveata; order Chaetodermatida; family Chaetodermatidae; genus Chaetoderma; species Chaetoderma sp. LZ-2023a. Next base: position 189,984,422 of record CM067359.1, read on the forward strand.
GATTAGATTACCTGGCCAGAATAGCCAAGTAAATGTATGCTTTGGTGACCGTCCGGTGTCCGCCCATCCATTCAGTGTCCATTCATCTGTCAACCTTTGCTTAAAACGCTACTCCATATTAACCGCTTGGCAAATTTCAACCAAAGTTGTTTGGAAGAATTTTTATCATTCAATTTTTTGGCTGAAAATCTTAGATTTTATGAAAAATTTATTGAAAATTGTCAAAAGGGTACTCTTCATTAACCGCCTGCCGGATATCAACATAATTTGGTTGGAAGGCCCCTATGAGCGTAGACTTCAGAACTGGTATACATAATTTTGATTTGTATTTTTTTTGGTGAAAATTTAAACCTAATTTGGCTGGAAGGATCCTATGCATGTAGGCTTCGGAACCTGTAAACATCTTGAACTTTCCTAAAAATGGTGGGAATTCACTTAAAACAGTACTCATTAACTGCTTTGGCCATTCCAACCAGATTTGGCTGGAAGGATCCTAGAACGGTAGGCTTTACGTTAGTATACCGAATTTTGATTGACAATCTTTTCTGGTGGCCATCTTGAATTTTCCAAAAGTTTTGGGAAATCAGTTAAAAGGCTGCACATTAATCGCTTGGTTGATCTCAACTAAACTCAGCTGGAAGGACCATGGGTGAGTAGGCTTTAGAACTTTGTATAGCAAATTTTGATTGGTCAATTTTTGGAGCTTCCAGATATCCTTTAAAATGCTACTCTTCCTTAATCGATGGCCGGATTTCAAGAGCTATAAGAATTTTTGATTTTTGATAACCAAATAGTTATAAGTCGTGGAGATACTAAGATAATGGGCTTCAACAAATCAAATGAGAAATTTTTGATAAATTTTCTTTGGCAGCCATCTGGTATTTTCCGATAATTATCCATCATATCTATTTAAATGCAAATGGTTCACATGCTAATTGTTCAGGTGAGTGTCACCGGCACTTGGGCCTCATGTTGTACTTATTATAGCACTCGTGTTGTTTTTCTTGCTGTGATTAATTTTGTGTGATTAATTTCGTGTGTGTGTGTGTTTTGTTTATTTGTTTAGATTTGCTTGTCGCCTTGAATTTATGGCTGGCTTTGTTGTGACACACAACAGGCGCACAGCACGCATGCATGCACGCACCGCACACACGCACACAGAAAGTGCTTCATAACATCTATTGATGTACTGATTAACCCTACCACTCTGATGTAAATATTCTATCTTTTATCATGTGAATAGCAAAGAAACTGGTGTTCATTTTTCAACACAGCACCATCTTCTACCAAATTAGTTGAAAAATGAACACCAGTTCATCCTTTGATTTAATCTGAAAATTAAAAATTTTGACAGAGTGGTAGGGTTAAGTCTTTAATGGTCATATTTGGTGGAGAAAATAAAATTAATAGCTTATTGAATGATGCATTTCATGCAGTTGTTATGATTGAACCAGATAATTGCACATTATTTTGGTTGTTTGCAACCGGTTGCCAATATTAAATCTGTTTGTCATGTGCATCTCACTAAGAATGTAAAAAAATCCATGGACAATGTAATTTTTACAATATAATTGTGTAAAATATCAGCCAATAGAATCGGATGATCGTCAGATCGCATCAGAATGCCTTGCTGATTGCAAGCCAACACAGACAAATAATTGTAGCACTGTGATTTTAAATCCTTAGTGTGCACTGAGCATTAATTGTGAAAATAAATAAATTGCAGGATTGACCTGTGAAATTGTGATAAATCCCTGAGAAGAGTTGCTACCATGCTTATTCATATTTGTATTAACAATTTTATTCAATTTCACCATATTTTTAGTTCAACTTTACTAATCAAAACAACCTATTGTGATACCCTCCCTGCATGTTGCCCGGCGGCGGTGGTGGTGTCATCGTCGTCCAATTTGCATTTAGCTCAACTTTTCTTTTTAAATCTCATGGTTGGTTAGTCATATTGGACCCAAATTGCATGGAATAGTGAGAAATGGGCATGGAACAGTGAGAAATGGGCGTGGCATAGTGAGAAATGGGCATGGAATAGTGAGAAATGGGCGTGGCATAGTGAGAAATGAGTGTGGCATAGTGAGAAATGGGCATGGAACAGTGAGAAATGGGCGTGGAATAGTGAGAAATGAGTGTGGCATAGTGAGAAATGGGTGTGGCATTGAGAAATTAGCGTGGCACAGTGACAAATGGGCGTGGCATAGTAAGAAATGGGCGTGGCATATTGAGAAATGAGCGTGGCATAGTGAGAAATAGGTGTGGCATAGTGACAAATGGGTCTGGCATAGTGAGAAATGGGCGTGGCATAGTGAGAAATAGGCGTGGCATAATGAGAAATGGGCGTGGCATAATGAGAAATGGGTGTGGCATAGTGAGAAATGGGCGTGGTATACTGAGAAGTGGGCGTGGTATAGTGAGAAATGGGCGTGGAATAGTGAGAAATGGGTGTGGCATTGAGAAATGGGCGTGGTCACATGCTGCCTTAGAATGATTTTTTTTTAACATTAACATTTTCTGTTTAACTCAACTAACTTAGCAGTTTATAAAAAAAACACCAAAAAACCCACCCCAGCTGTTTATATCTCCTCTTTGGTTAAGCATACTTGACCCAAACTTGGACACATACTTCCCTATGATGACAGAGCATTACAAAAATAATGTTGTGGTCAAAGGTTTAAGGGCAAGGTCATTGTGACATTGGTAAAAAACATTTTTTCAACATTAACATTTTCCATTTAGCTCAACTTAGCAGTTCATATCTCAACTGTTGTGAATCAAAGTTGGACACATGGTTCTATTTAATAAGGATTAATCACATAATTTCTCACTATACCACACCCATTTCTCACTATGCCACACCCATTTCTCATTATGCCACGCCCATTTCTCGCTATGCCACGCCTATTTCTCACTATACCACACCGATTTCTTGCTATGCCACACCCATTTCTCACTATACCACGCCAATTTCTCACTATGCCACGCCCATTTGTCACTATGCCACGCCCATTTCTCTATGCCACACCCATTTCTCACTATTCCACGCCCATTTCTCACTATTCCATGCCCATTTCTCACTATGCCACGCCCATTTCTCACTGCCAGGCCCATTTCTCACTATGCCACACCCATTTCTCACTATGCCACACCCATTTCTCACTGCCACGCCTGTTTCTCACTATGCCACGCCCATTTCTCAATGCCACACCCATTTCTCACTATTCCACGCCCATTTCTCACTATACCACGGCCGTTTCTCAGTATACCACGCCCATTTCTCACTATGCCACACCCATTTCTCATTATGCCACGCCCATTTCTCATTATGCCACGCCTATTTCTCACTATGCCACGCCCATTTCTCACTATGCCAGACCCATTTGTCACTATGCCATACCTATTTCTCACTATGCCACGCTCATTTCTCAATATGCCACGCCCATTTCTTACTATGCCACGCCCATTTGTCACTGTGCCACGCTAATTTCTCAATGCCACACCCATTTCTCACTATGCCACACTCATTTCTCACTATTCCACACCCATTTCTCACTGTTCCATGCCCATTTCTCACTATGCCACACTCATTTCTCACTGTTCCATGCCCATTTCTCACTGTTCCATGCCCATTTCTCACTATGCCACGCCCATTTCTCATTATGCCACGCCCATTTCTCATTATGCCACGCCTATTTCTCACTATGCCACACCCATTTCTCACTATGCCACATCCATTTCTCACTGCCACGCTCATTTCTCAATATGCCACGCCCATTTCTTACTATTCCACACTCATTTCTCAATATGCCACACCCATTTTTTACTATTCCACGCCCACTTCTCACTATGCCACGCCCATTTCTCACTATTCCACGCCCATTTCTCACTATGCCACGCCCATTTCTCACTATGCCAGGACCATTTCTCACTGCCACGCCCATTTCTCCTTATGCCACGCCTATTTCTCACTGCCACGCCCATTTCTCGCTATACCACGCCCGTTTCTCACTATTCCATGCCCATTTCTCACTGCCACACCCATGTCTCGCTATGCCACACCCATTTCTCTATGCAACACCGATTTCTCACTATGCCACGCCCATTTCTCACTATGCCATGCCCATTTCTCACTATTCCACGGACATTTCTCACTATGCCACACCCATTTCTCACTGCCACGCCCGTTTCTCACTATGCCACGCCCATTTCTCAATGCCACACCCATTTCTCACTATTCCACGCCCATTTCTCACTATACCACGCCCACTTCTCAGTATACCACGCCCATTTCTCACTATGCCACACCCATTTCTCATTATGCCACGCCCATTTCTCATTATGCCACGCCTATTTCTCACTATGCCACGCCCATTTCTCACTATGCCAGACCCATTTGTCACTATGCCACACCTATTTCTCACTATGCCACGCTCATTTCTCAATATGCCACGCCCATTTCTTACTATGCCACGCCCATTTGTCACTGTGCCACGCTAATTTCTCAATGCCACACCCATTTCTCACTATGCCACACTCATTTCTCACTATTCCACGCCCATTTCTCACTGTTCCATGCCCATTTCTCACTATTCCATGCCCATTTCTCACTATGCCACGCCCATTTCTCACTATGCCACGCCCATTTCTCACTGTTCCATGCCCATTTCTCACTATTCCATGCCCATTTCTCACTATGCCACGCCCATTTCTCACTGTTCCATGCCCATTTCTCACTATTCCATGCCCATTTCTCACTATGCCACGCCCATTTCTCACTGTTCCATGCCCATTTCTCACTATGCCACGCCCATTTCTCACTGTTCCATGCCCATTTCTCACTATTCCATGCCCATTTCTCACTGTTCCATGCCCATTTCTCACTATGCCACACTCATTTCTCACTGTTCCATGCCCATTTCTCACTATGCCACGCCCATTTCTCACTGTTCCATGCCCATTTCTCACTATGCCACGCCCATTTCTCACTGTTCCATGCCCATTTCTCACTATTCCATGCCCATTTCTCACTATGCCACGCCCATTTCTCACTGTTCCATGCCCATTTCTCACTATTCCATGCCCATTTCTCACTATTCCATGCCCATTTCTCACTATGCCACGCCCATTTCTCACTGTTCCATGCCCATTTCTCACTATTCCATGCCCATTTCTCACTATGCCACGCCCATTTCTCACTGTTCCATGCCCATTTCTCACTATTCCATGCCCATTTCTCACTATGCCACGCCCATTTCTCACTGTTCCATGCCCATTTCTCACTATTCCATGCCCATTTCTCACTATGCCACGCCCATTTCTCACTGTTCCATGCCCATTTCTCACTATGCCACGCCCATTTCTCACTGTTCCATGCCCATTTCTCACTATTCCATGCCCATTTCTCACTGTTCCATGCCCATTTCTCACTATGCCACACTCATTTCTCACTGTTCCATGCCCATTTCTCACTATTCCATGCCCATTTCTCACTATGCCACGCCCATTTCTCACTGTTCCATGCCCATTTCTCACTATTCCATGCCCATTTCTCACTGTTCCATGCCCATTTCTCACTATTCCATGCCCATTTCTCACTATGCCACGCCCATTTCTCACTGTTCCATGCCCATTTCTCACTATTCCACGCCCATTTCTCACTGTTCCATGCCCATTTCTCACTATGCCACACTCATTTCTCACTGTTCCATGCCCATTTCTCACTATTCCATGCCCATTTCTCACTATGCCACGCCCATTTCTCACTGTTCCATGCCCATTTCTCACTATTCCATGCCCATTTCTCACTATGCCACGCCCATTTCTCACTGTTCCATGCCCATTTCTCACTATGCCACGCCCATTTCTCACTGTTCCATGCCCATTTCTCACTGTTCCATGCCCATTTCTCACTGTTCCATGCCCATTTCTCACTGTTCCATGCCCATTTCTCACTATTCCATGCCCATTTCTCATTATGCCACGCCCATTTCTCATTATGCCACGCCTATTTCTCACTATGCCACACCCATTTCTCACTATGCCACATCCATTTCTCACTGCCACGCCCATTTCTCACTATGCCACGCCCATTTCTCACTGTTCCATGCCCATTTCTCACTATTCCATGCCCATTTCTCACTATGCCACGCCCATTTCTCACTGTTCCATGCCCATTTCTCACTATGCCACGCCCATTTCTCACTGTTCCATGCCCATTTCTCACTATTCCATGCCCATTTCTCACTATGCCACGCCCATTTCTCACTGTTCCATGCCCATTTCTCACTATTCCATGCCCATTTCTCACTATGCCACGCCCATTTCTCACTGTTCCATGCCCATTTCTCACTATGCCACGCCCATTTCTCACTGTTCCATGCCCATTTCTCACTGTTCCATGCCCATTTCTCACTGTTCCATGCCCATTTCTCACTGTTCCATGCCCATTTCTCACTATTCCATGCCCATTTCTCATTATGCCACGCCCATTTCTCATTATGCCACGCCTATTTCTCACTATGCCACACCCATTTCTCACTATGCCACATCCATTTCTCACTGCCACGCCCATTTCTCACTATGCCACACCCATTTGTCACTATGCCACACCTATTTCTCCCTATGCCACGCTCATTTCTCAATATGCCACGCCCATTTCTTACTATTCCACACTCATTTCTCAATATGCCACACCCATTTTTTACTATTCCACGCCCACTTCTCACTATGCCACGCCCATTTCTCACTATTCCACGCCCATTTCTCACTATGCCACGCCCATTTCTCACTATGCCAGGACCATTTCTCACTGCCACGCCCATTTCTCCTTATGCCACGCCCATTTCTCACTGCCACGCCCATTTCTCGCTATACCACGCCCGTTTCTCACTATTCCATGCCCATTTCTCACTGCCACACCCATGTCTCGCTATGCCACACCCATTTCTCTATGCAACACCGATTTCTCACTATGCCACGCCCATTTCTCACTATGCCATGCCCATTTCTCACTATTCCACGGCCATTTCTCACTATGCCACGCCCATTTCTCACTATGCCAGGACCATTTCTCACTGCCACGCCCATTTCTCCTTATGCCACGCCCATTTCTCACTGCCACGCCCATTTCTCGCTATACCACGCCAGTTTCTCACTATTCCATGCCCATTTCTCACTGCCACACCCATGTCTCGCTATGCCACGCCCATTTCTCTATGCAACACCGATTTCTCACTATGCCACGCCCATTTCTCACAATGCCATGCCCATTTCTCACTATGCCACACCCATTTCATTATGCCACACCCATTTCTCACTATGCCACACCCATTTCACCCATTTCTCGCTATGTCACGCCCATTTCTCACTATGCCACGCCCATTTCTCACTATGCCACGGCCATTTCTCACTTTTCTCACTATGCCACGCCCATTTCTCACTATTCCATGCCCATTTCTCACTAAGCTCCTTCCACTTTATATGCATGTTTGAATCAATTTTAAAACTGAAACTTGAATTTTCAGAATCTAATTTTCATGTCGATTATGCAAGCAAGCCATTGAATATTTTGAAAATAACTTGACCGGTACCATTAAATTAATTTAATTTCATTTAATTAAAATTATTAAATTATAAATTCACCAAAGACATACAATTCAGACACACGTACCAGACTATTGCCACGTTTATGACTGACCTACAGCATTACAATGTCTGCTGACAAGTGACTTATTCAATGGAGCTTTCCAGTTTTAGTTATACCCCGCCAATCTCTAGGTAAGCTCCACCCACACTTCATTCAGGTTGGGATCGATCGAGCTCTGAACTCCCTGACTATCAATTTCTTGAAAACTATACAGGTAGACTGTTGAATATTTTGAAACTAATTTGACTTGGTGCTGTTGCTGCCTATGGCAACAACTGCGCCCGGTCAAGTTAGTTTCAAAATATTCAACAGCATGTTGATTAAATAGCAAAGACATACAATTCGTACAACATGTCAGACTATTAAGCGTTTAAGACGGACTAAATTGAGTCATTCCTTTTTATGAAAGCCTTCTAGTGGGTCAATGATGTTAAATAATATTGGAACATGGTTCCTTATATATGTGGCCACTGATCAGCAGCCATTAACCCTTCAACACTCAGCCACTTAAGCAGTGGTCTTACCACTTTAACCCTCAAATTTGTTTGAGAAAATTTCAAAGAAAATGTCCATTTGCACACCAAGAGAACCTTTTTTTGAAAATTTACCACTCGTATGACTTGCTCGATAACCGAGCCAGTCATTCCAGTGCTAAATTTTCAAGAATAATCATCTCTTGGTCCGCAAATGGATATTTTCGATGAGAAAACTGAAATTTTCTTAAATAAGTTTGAGAATTGAAGGATTAAATTTTTTCAAGAATCAAGAAATTTTTTTTTGTTTTCATAGAGAATGTCCATTTGCAGACCAAGTGAAGAGTATTTTTTTTAAAGATTTATCACTGGAATGACCTGAGCGAGCCAGTCATTCCAGTGGTAAATTTTCAAAAATAATGTTCACTTAGTCTGCAAATGTGGATTTCTCAAGTTGACTGCAAAAGCGATTTTTGGCTGTCCTGAGAGGGTTAACCCTTACTACTCTGATGTCAATATTCTATCTTTTACTGCGGCAATAGCAAAGAAACTGGTAGACATTAAAAAAAAATTTTGGTGTATGATGTAGCTGCGTACAACAGCTGTCTATGACAGCACCATCTTCCACCAAATTTGTTCAAAAATGAACATCAGTTAATCTTGTAATTTAAATTGAAAATTAAAAATTCGACATCGGAATGGTAAGGGTTAAGATGAATCATCAGAATTCCACAAATGCTAAAAACATAAGCATAAATGTGATGCAGATATTCATCGTAGTGCCATAGAAAATGTCTGCTTGTTTACTAGATGCATGAAATTCTCTTAATCAACTGATTTCTTTTATGTCATCTCTATAATTGCTTGTGGTGTGTAAGCCATTTATTCTCTGTCCTTGGAGGCTTTAGATATTTACTCACACCTTTCCTGCATGATGACAGTTGCAATATCAGTGTTGCATGAGGAATAACACAGGTTTTTTCCCTTCAACAAGGGTAATCACCTTACTACACATCAGTCCTAATGCTTCAGCAAAGGTAACTGGGTTCATAGCCACCAGTTCCAGCACTTTAATGATAACTGGGTTCATACCCACTGGTTCCTGCTATTAAACAAAGATAACCGGGTTACTACACACCAGTTCTTGCTCTTCAGCAATGATAAGCAAGTTACTACCCACAAGTTCATGCTGTTTAGCAACAAAACTATTTGGTCCCAAAGCTTCCAGTCTTCTTCTTGTCATTCGCTGATCATACCACCAGTCCTGTAAGTGACTATCGACATGATCATAAGCTTCCAGTAATAAGCAGGTTCCTCTTTCAATGGTAAAGATTTGGCAGGAAAATGTTCAAGGAAGGCTTAACATTTGTAAAACAATTAATTATAATCTTATTTTCCATTGCAGGTGTCATGCAGGCAGGCTAAACAGCACCAGCTCCCACTGTTGCACCCAGCCCAACAATTCCATAAGCAGCTCCAGCAGCACTCGAAACAGCACCGTAAGCACCACCAGCACCCACACCACACCCAGCAGCAGCAGCAACGGAGCCAGCATATGCCCCCACCGGGACACGACACCACTGCAGGAAACTCTAACCCACAATGGTAACAGCATTGATTCGACTTCAGATATGGATCAGCTAATTGGTTTCAACAATGGTACAGAGTATTCAACGGAATAGTTTATATTAAATTATCCCTAAATAAATTAATTGTGAATAATTTCATAGTTTACTTACGTAGCCTTATTGGAGTGACATTAACCCTTTAACACTCATATCACTAAAAAAATGGCTTTTGCAGTGGGCTTGAAAATTTCCATTTGCAGACCAAGAGAAGATTATTTTTGAAAATTTACAACTGGAATGACTGACTCGATAACTGAGCCAGTCAGTCCAGTAGTAAATGTTCAAAAAATAGTCTTGTTCTGCAAATAGACATTTTCTATGAGAATTAAAAATTTTCTTGACCAAATTTAAGGCTTAAAGGGTTAATTGTTACAGAATTGACAGATGAGAGGTTGGTAGGTATTCTGCTAACGATTTTGCTGAGATATGTTGCTGTCTAAAGTAGAAATCTCTGTTCATTATAGATCTGATGTGATTAATTATTTGTATCCCTCCCTATAATTATTTGATTAATGAAAAGCTACAGTGAATAATTTAATCCCTCTTGCGTTAACAGCCTCTCACTAAGCACTCGAAACACTCATGGTCAGGATTTGTCAAGAAAATTTAAATATTTGAATATTTGGTAAATGAACCTCCATTTGCATGCCAAGAGAAGACTACTTTTGAAAATTTACTGCTGAAATTGACAAAAATAGCTTTCTGTTGTCCTGAAAATTGATATTTTTCAAGGCCAATGCAGGGACTTTTTGCAGGTTTAAACCATTCAAATATTGATGGTATGCAAAATGTGTGCTTAATCAGCGTTCATTTGCAGATCAGGAGATTATTGTTTAAAAAACCAATCATCTTCTCTTGGCCTGCAAATGGATGCTCCTCAATGCCACTGCAGGGGCCGTGTTTTGCAGACCTGTCCATGAAAGAGTTAAGTTGACTCAAGACGGGTTAAAGAAATTCACATTAACCCTTTAACACTCAATCTTCTCATAAAAAATGTCCATTTGCAGATCAAGAGAAGACAATTTTTTTTTAATTTACCACTAATGACTGGCTCAGTTATCGAGCCAGTCATTCCCGTGTTAAATTTACAAAAATAGTCTTTGTAAATGAACATTTCTCAAAAAACCACTGCAGAAGTTGTTTTCGGCTGATGTGAGTGTTACAAGGTTCAAATCAAAAGACCTGACTATAGTGACCGCATTTCGAGTCTGTGTGTGTGTGTGTGTGTGTGTGTGTGTGTGTGTGTGTGTACGATGTCAGTTATAAACAGGTTCTCGCATATATCTGCTGGCAAGGACAGCCAGCACTCATCTGATAATTTTTTTTTGCTCAATTCAAATTTTTGTAACAAATACTGCCTTTTCTGTGACCCGAGATGCTGATTTGTATTTATAGTAGTAAACATGGGAAACTGCAATTATTATTGTTTTTTTAATTAAACCTATTGATTCAAGTTCTCACGTTAACGCTTGAAGAGCGAGGTGACAAATCGCCAATTCCATGTGGCGATGGAGTTTTTGCCTTTGAGAAATCGTCGCCTATATAGACAATAGACTCGGCGAATATAGTGTCATATAGTTACAACAAGTATGTAGTCAGCACATTGCACTCTTGGTAGTATTGCATGCTCGGTAGTATTGCATGCTGGGTAGCATTGTATGCGGGGCAAATTGATCACAAATCAACAGACATCTCATATCTCCTGCAAAAGTGACTATTTAATGGGACATGAGAACTTTAAGACAAAGCAGGCATATAACTTTGAGACTTTTAACACTCCAGACCAGATTTAACAAAGTCAGTGTTATGTATTGACTATATATTGTTGATGTATATTCTGATACTAATTTGACTGGAAGCCATTGCTACCATAGCAACAGCTTTCAGTCAAATTAGTTGCATAATGCCAACCAGTTTACTCATAGGTTTGCCTTGAAATTTAAATCCCGCCATAACTGGGACTAGGTTTGTGCGATTATTACTTTGAGTGATCGCGATCGATTTTTTAAGAATAATTGTTATTACTCGATTAATCAGCTTGGGTACAAATTACCCAGACATAACAACAAAAGCATACGAATGAAGAGATCTCCAATGGTGTTTAGAAAAGTCGATTTGCAGACCAAGAGAAGACTGTTTTTTAAATGTATCACTGGAATGCCTGGCTTGAAAATCGAGCCAGTAATTCCAGTGATACATTTTCAAAAATAGTCTTGTCCTGCAAATGGAACTATGTTCACTGAGCAAAATGCCAATTTTTGTAACCGATTTCAAATAGTAATTAAAACGTTGCAATTTAAATATTTTTATGTAGTAGAAGTTATTCACGATTATTTGATTATATAATTTTTAATCACATAAATTAACGATTTAAAAAATAATTGTGATTTTCGATTTAACATGTAATCATCCATGACACCCTTAATAATGCAGGCTACTGGACCAATACTAGACCAATACCGGGCCAGTAGCATGCATTATCTTGGTCAGTTGAAAGCATAAATGTTTATGAAATCACCCATTAGTTGGTAGAGTCACGAATTAGCTCTATCAGAAATGAAAAAAATAAAGTAAATTCATTAATTCTCACTCGCAAAATTCATTAAATACATTGAAAATTTTATTCACAGCAACAGCATTTTGCAAAATATAAATATTTGCCACATTCGCTATGCTGCGTTGAAAATTTTAATAAAGGAAATATGAATAATACCTAGAACTTCTCGAGAGGATACCAGCCCTTTTGAGGCAACTGTTCTTTTGCGAAAGACGACCGAATATTTAACAAATAATTTTGCAGATATTTGACATGATTGTCCTACTCGCAGCACCAATAAACCTACTCGCAGTATGGACAATTCTACTCACAGCACCAATTTTGTTCTTACGTACCATTTTCGCACAAAAATGACATTTCATCACACAATTGATTTGAAGTGACCAACATACTTAGTGACCATGATCAATTTTGTAGTGGTGACCATCTAGGGGAATTCTTTTCATATCGCGTAAAACCTGTCTTACGCTACCACCTTATGGAGCACTGATAAATGTTGGCTAAATACCAGTGGTTTAATACAGGTCACTCGTCATATATGATTAAAAATTAAATAATCAAATAATTGTGAATAACATATTTCAATACCTACATTTTAATCATTCTTTAATGTGACAGGTCACAAAAATTGACATTTTGTTCAGCTAATGCATGCCCATTTTCAGGCCCAGAGAAGACTATTTTTGAAACTATATCACTGGAGTGACTGGCTTGCCCATTGAGCCAGGCATTCCAGTGATACATTTTCAAAAATATTCTCTTGGCCGGTAAACGGCCATTTATAAAGACCATTGCAGCACCTGTCATTGATATGTCTTTGTTGCTATGTCTGTAATTTGTACCCAGGCTGATTAATCGAGAAATCACGATTGTTCATAAATAATCGATCGTGATAACTCAAAGCAATAATCGCACAAGCCTATGTGACGGACTGGTGATCTGAACATGTAGACTTATGATCACCTGTGTAAGACCCTGTCTTTTGGCCTTAAGGGACACATGGTCCCTTGGCCAGGTTTGAAATGTTTATTGGTGATGTTTACTATCGTGACAATATAATGGAATTTTTTAGATCTTGTGATTGATGTGTTATCAATATTTAGCATATGTTAAAGATTTTTAATTATTGTCATAATAATAATAATAATAATAATAATAGTAATAATATTATTATTGTTCCGTTTATTTTATTTTATTTTTTTATTCTTCCCCCAGAGTTGTCAAAGTTTCAAAATTCTGTGAAACAACAAGTCAATAGAGCCAAAACTTAGGATCTATGGTCTAGATGACCACTAGAATCAAAATGGCTAAAGAGAACATGATAGGTCACGGGGCTGGGCTGCCTTCTTGATTACGTCATGAATCACAGAATAATCTCTGGAACTTCTGATGAAATTTGGGGAATATAATTAACCAATGCAGGCAATTGAAGATACCTCACCGGAATTTGATATCTCCAAAAACATGGCCGCCATGGACCAATCAAATTTGACCATTTGGGCGGCCATTTTGAACTCTTTTTTATGGACTTTGATGGCGAAAATTGCTATACTTATGTTATTTGGTCTTGAATTTCGAAATTGTCATACTTCAAAATGGTAGATGAGTGTTTTGGCGTCCATCTTGGATTATTCGTCCACTTTTCTGGTCTACAGCAAGCAATGTGGTTCTCTGTTAGCGGATTAAAACCCTGCAGTGTCTCTCACAAAATGAACTGAATCCATCAGTAAATGGACACGATATTTAGTTTTTAATTTACCTCTATTATGCTGTTAAGCTGACACAAGAGGGGTTGAGGTTGCATATAAATGGGTTATATAGTATCTGCCTATCTGCCTATCTGCCTTCTATCGCCATGTCTACTGACAGGATCGTCACAACACTGGTGTCACAGGTTACAATTGTGGTATGAAGTGCAATAAAGAATCAATGTTTATGGTGAGACAATATGGCTCACATAAAGACGTTGTGTTGCCTTTTCAGATGAGAAATTAACCCTCTCACTGACAAATCCTTGAAACAGTATATTCTTTAGCATATAAAACTTATTTTGTTGAATATTTTGAAATTAATTTGACTGGAAGCTAGGCAGCAACAGCTTCCAGTCAAATTAATTTCAAAATATTCAGTTTTCCTGTATGAGATGGGGAATTCACCAGTGAAAGGTTTAAGTTCAGCTGAAGCGATTTTCAAACAGACTGATTGGAGGTTGCCCATGGGGTACAGACTTCTTGATTTTCGAGTCAATAGTTCAAACAGGGTCACAAATTACTGAAATTGTATTGCGTTTCTGGATGAAAGCTCATGTTCTTTGAATGAGTCTTCACCAGATGTTGGTAGGCGGTAGCTCTGGAATGAAGGGGTTGGGTGGTGGGGTGGTGAGTTGCTTGAAAAACACTAGATTTGAGGTTTAAGTGGTCAGGGTCACGATGACCCAATTATGGAAGTTATGTTTCTGCATATTTCCGCAATCTCTGATTAATTGTCATTCTTGCTGTTAATATTATTATTATTGTTATTATTATTATTATTCATGTTAGCCTTGCTGTGATTGTAAATGATCTTATTATCTGTCTGTTTTGTTATGGTAATAATTGTCCATACCCGTTGTTACATTATTTATTATAACTATATCGTCATGGAGATCACTTTCACAGGATTGTTATTAATTAAAATTTAAAAAGTGCTCTGTCATTTTGATGGTACAGACTTGCGTGTTAATTTCAAATTTCTCGTATTAAGTGTCGATTTGCAGACCAAAAGAAGGCTATTTTTGAGAATTTAACACTGGAATGACTGGCTCAGTTTTTGAGCGAGTCATTCCAGTGGTAAATTCTCAAAAATAGCCTTCTCTTGGTCTACAAATTGACATTTTTCAAGACAACCATAGAAGCCATTTTGTGCCAGTTTGGGTGTTAAAGGGTTAAAGATTAATTACTTGAAATAATTTAAAATGTCATACCATCTTTAAATGTTACGTTGTCATTTTTGGTGATATTTAAATTCATCTTTAATCTATAAATTTATTATTATTATTATTATTATTATTATTATTTTTATGTTTAAAATGTTAATTGTTGTTAAAGATAATGATAATTAGTTAGTTAAATACACACATTAAGATATCAGTTTATTATATGGTTTAGTCCTCATTCTCCTATATAATTATTTATGCTCATATTCATAACAAATTTATGAAAGACGCCACTATTTGTGTCATTGAGGTAATTAATACTTAATTTAAATTACATAATTATTTTTGCACTTCAATATTATTATAATTACAAATTAAATATTTTCCCTGTTATTGTTATTTGGCCTATATTAATTTAAGCATCCCACGCGTTGTTGTTGTTGTTGTTAAAATCTTTCTTTTGCTTTTTTACACGATATTTCTTAGACTTTTTATTGTTATCTAAGTACAAATACTTATTTTGTATGTATATGTGTTAACTAATTATTTATTTATTATTAATCAGTTTTGTTATATTTAACTAAGTGTGCTAGATGTGAGTTTAACCTATTAATAATACCTAAGGGAGGTAGTAACAGTGACCACCAAACCAACCCACCTCTCAAAGTTTAATTTTCACAAATTTCCTCTAGGCAGACACATGATGTACTTTACTTATGACCTCAGATCCTTGAGTAACAGATCAGATCCTTCCATTACCTGGCTCTAAACTGTCTCCAGACTACCTTTATCAAGGGGTGTACCTCTTGCTATGCTGAACATTTTGAAAACAATTTGACTGACAGTTGTTGGTGGGTTAGCCACCAACAACTTTCAGTCAAATTTTTTCAAAATGTTCAGCATAGGCAGAGTTATTGCCTGTTGAAATTATTGTCTGGTGTCGTGTAGCAGTCAAGACAGTTAATTAGAAAATGTTGTTGACATTATCTATCTATTTATTATAATCAGTCTGTTCGTGTCTGTCTCTGTGTGTGTGTCCATCTGTCAGTCTTGTTAATGGGCTGTGTTACATTTTTTTAGCTAGATATGATGGTAAAGGTGTGTTGCTTACCAAAGCTAGATGAGCATAGCTAGATGAGCATCATCTACTCTTCATGGTTCACTGAACATCATAGACATTATTTTATCTGACCTTATTTTTAACTCTCATCCACCAGTGGTCATGAAACTAGGTGTATTCTTGAATTCTCACCTCAGTTTGTGTCACACATCAGATTTCTATAGCATTTTGACCCTTTTACCGATGAATTCCCCATACCTCATTTTCAAGGCAACCATACAGGAAAACTGTTGAATATTTTGAAATTAATTTGACTGCCCATTTCTGCCTTAGGCAGCAATGGTTGCTTGGCAAATTAATTTCAGAATATTCAACAGAATAAGTTTTATACCGAAAAGAATATACTTTTTCAGGGATTTGTCAGTGAAATGGTTAATTGACAAGCAGGCCAAAGATGGTATCTACAGTCATATTGATGAGAGATTTCGATGTCGCCTATTTAATGAACGAGAGAAAGCTTTAAACAATTTACCGGTGGAATGGCTGTCTTGATTACTGAGCCAGTCATTGTTGTAGTAAAATCTAAAAAAATAACACCTAAGCTTAGAACTTTGATTTGTCCTTAAAGGGGGATCAGAAACAAGAATTATATTTCAATAAAATCACTGAAAATAAAGGCTTTTATCATATTTTATAAATAGAAAAGAATTTGACAGATTTTCAAAGTTTATCATAGTTAACATTTTGGTCAAAGTTTTGAATTTTGACACATAAAATTCACCGTATGATCTCATTGCGTGAATCGTCACCAGCATGGATTCAAATCACGCCCCACATGTTTTCAGATTAGAAAAAACTGGTGTCTAATAAAGTTATGACCTTGGACATAGCTCCTATTCGAGTTCTAGTTTAACAAACACTAGTATTTCTCTTGATCTCATTAATGCTGTCTGAACGAGCTGTTATGAGCTGATGATGTCATAGCACAACAATCATTCACGCGATGATGTCATAGCACAACAATCATTCACGCGATGATGTCATAGCACAACAATCATTCACGCGATGATGTCATAGCACAACAATCATTCACGCAATGATGTCATAGCACAACAATCGTTCACGCGATGATGTCATAGCACAACAATCATTCACGCGATGATGTCATAGCACAACAATCATTCACGCGATGACATCACTAAGTGATTCTCATGAGAAATTGAAGAAATAACTTTTCATGGTGAAATTTATTTTTAAGGAATTCGCAAATATCTACATGTTTTATTTTATTTAAAGTATAGAATAACATCAGTTGGCATTCTTTGGTGGTTCTCTGTTTATGTTCCCCTTTAAGGAATTAACCCGTACCACTCTGATGTCAGTGTTCTATCTATTACTGTGTAAATTGTAAACGAACTGGTGCACATTTTTCAACAAATTTGGTGGAAGATGTTGCTGTCATAGACAGCAACATCTTCCACCAAATTTGTTGAAAAATGAACACATGTTTATCTTTTAATTTAATTTGAAAATTAGAAATTTTAACATCAGAGTGCTAGGGGTTACGGGAGATAGTATTCATGTGGGAAATCACTGAAAATTATTATTATTATTATTATTTATTATTATTGTGTTTATGATAGTAACTGTCTGATCACCTGTTTCCTGAATCTCAAAGCCTTATTAATAACTATATTACTTGTACATAATTAATATATATATCATAACAGTTAAAACATGTTAAATTATTCACTAAACTAATTGTATTGTTTGATGTACTTATGTACTATCCTTTAATGGTCACAAACAAGACTAACTATAAGCAATATAGTGTTCTAGATTGTTGTTAGATTGAGATATGTCCTTTGTCTGTTTTCTGCTCAGAAATCCCTCTACCTCAAAACATCTTATACTTAGATGAGCCTGCACTAAGGTAACAAACACACAGACAGGTAACACATTAATAAACTAGCCTGCTCTAAGGTAACAAACACACAGACAGGTAACACATTAATAAACAAGCCTGCACTAAGGTAACAAACACACAGACAGGTAATGAATTAATAAATGAGCCTGCACCAAGGTAACAAACACACAGACAGGTAACACATTAATAAATGAGCCTGCACTAAGGTAACAAACACAGACAGGTAACACATTAATAAATGAGCCTGCACTAAGGTAACAAACACACAGACAGGTAACACATTAATAAATGAGCCTGCACCAAGGTAACAAACACACAGACAAGTAACACATTAATAAACAAGCCTGCACTAAGGTAACAAACACACAGACAGGTAACACATTAATAAACAAGCCTGCACTAAGGTAACAAACACACAGACAGGTAACACATTAATAAACAAGCCTGCACTAAGGTAACAAACACACAGACAAGTAACACATTAATAAACAAGCCTGCACTAAGCGAACAAACACACAGACAGGTAACACATTAATAAATGAGCCTGCACTAAGGTAACAAACACACAGACAGGTAACACATTAATAAACGAGCCTGCACTAAGGTAACAAACACAGATGGGTAACACATTAATAAATTAGCCTGCACTAAGGTAACAAACACACAGACAAGTAACACATTAATAAACAAGCCTGCACTAAGCGAACAAACACACAGACAAGTAACACATTAATAAACAAGCCTGCACTAAGGTAACAAACACACAGACAAGTAACACATTAATAAACAAGCCTGCACTAAGGTAACAAACACAGATGGGTAACACATTAATAAATTAGCCTGCACTAAGGTAACAAACACACAGACAGGTAACACATTAATAAACAAGCCTGCACTAAGCGAACAAACACACAGACAGGTAACACATTAATAAATGAGCCTGCACTAAGGTAACAAACACACAGACAGGTAACACATTAATAAACGAGCCTGCACTAAGGTAACAAACACAGATGGGTAACACATTAATAAATTAGCCTGCACTAAGGTAACAAACACACAGACAGGTAACACATTAATAAACAAGCCTGCACTAAGGTAACAAACACACAGACAGGTAACACATTAATAAACAAGCCTGCACTAAGGTAACAAACACACCGACAGGTAACACATTAATAAACAAGCCTGCACTAAGGTAACAAACACACAGACAGGTAATGAATTAATAAATGAGCCTGCACCAAGGTAACAAACACACAGACAGGTAACACATTAATAAACAAGCCTGCACTAAGCGAACAAACACACAGACAGGTAACACATTAATAAATGAGCCTGCACTAAGGTAACAAACACACAGACAGCTAACACATTAATAAATGAGCCTGCACTAAGGTAACAAACACACAGACAGGTAACACATTAATAAACGAGCCTGCACTAAGGTAACAAACACACAGACGGGTAACACATTAATAAATTAGCCTGCACTAAGGTAACAAACACACATACGGGTAACACATTAATAAACAAGCCTGCACTAAGGTAACAAACACACAGACAGGTAACGCATTAATAAACGAGCCTGCACTAAGGTAACAAATGCACAGACAAGTAACGCATTAATAAACGAGCCTGCACTAAGGTAACAAACACACAGACAAGTAACACATTAATAAACGAGCCTGCACTAAGGTAACAAACACACAGACAAGTAACACATTAATAAACGAGCCTGCACTAAGGTAACAAACACACAGACAGGTAACACATTAATAAACGAGCCTGCACTAAGGTAACAAACACACAGACAAGTAACACATTAATAAACGAGCCTGCACTAAGGTAACAAACACACAGACAAGTAACACATTAATAAACAAGCCTGCACTAAGGTAACAAACACACAGACAAGTAACACATTAATAAACGAGCCTGCACTAAGGTAACAAACACACAGACAGGTAACACATTAATAAACGAGCCTGCACTAAGGTAACAAACACACAGACAAGTAACACATTAATAAACGAGCCTGCACTAAGGTAACAAATACACAGACAAGTAACACATTAATAAACGAGCCTGCACTAAGGTAACAAACACACAGACAGGTAACACATTAATAAACGAGCCTGCACTAAGGTAACAAACACACAGACAAGTAACACATTAATAAACGAGCCTGCACTAAGGTAACAAACACACAGACAAGTAACACACTAATAAACGAGCCTGCACTAAGGTAACAAACACACAGACAAGTAACACATTAATAAACGAGCCTGCACTAAGGTAACAAACACACAGACAGGTAACACATTAATAAACGAGCCTGCACTAAGGTAACAAACACACAGACAAGTAACACATTAATAAACGAGCCTGCACTAAGGTAACAAACACACAGACAGGTAATGAATTAATAAACGAGCCTGCACCAAGGTAACAAACACACAGACAGGTAACACATTAATAAACAAGCCTGCACTAAGGTAACAAACACACAGACAAGTAACACATTAATAAACAAGCCTGCACTAAGGTAACAAACACACAGACGGGTAATGCATTAAAGGGGAACACAAGAAGGGTTACCATCGTTTGCATAAAACACGCAGTTCTATTGTAGAGCCCACATTTAAGCTACTGTATAAAGCTTTCCCCCGACATTTGTATATAAATCCGAGTAAAATGGTGTTAAAAAACGCTATGTTACTATTATTTTCTGCCAGTTAATTAAACCTATGACGTCATAGGTTGAATCCCATCCGACAAGAACCATAATAACGGCACTCTGAAGACAGGAGTGCATGCATCTGGATGGCGATATCACTATCGGTGATAATGCTATCGACATCATTTATATATGTACAGATTTAAGAGATTAAGACGTGTATCACACTATCGCAAATTTATGGAATGTATTTGTTATTTTCACACATTAATTGCCGAACCGTAAGATGGCCATTTTCTATGAAGATACCTGCCAATTACATTAACATTACAAAATCCCAGGAGGTTTTGAGGCTGGTATGAAAACATAAGTACCTAAAGATGGACTGGATGTATGTACAAACTATTTAAACTCTCATATTAATAGATGAAACTTTAATAACATTATCTGCCATAGCCCCAGTGAGAGCGTTGATTCAATAGTGGCAATTATATTGAATTGCCTATACTATCGCGTCATTCATTTATCTTAAGATCAAAACTTCATGGTAAAATTGGCACCATCAGAGAAATCGGACAAAGGACTGTTAGTATATATTCTTCAACATTTCCGCAAATATAGTTTATATATTCCTAAAACCGCTAAGGAGAATCCCCTTATAAAAACGCAATTCACAATTTTATTGCGATAGCGTTGGATGACAGCGAGAAAAACGTTCAACTTATGACGTCATACGCCTCATCCGGGAATAGAAATTTAACCCATGTACCACATATTTAAATAACGAAGATATATATTTCTAATTTGAGCACAGATCTTACAATTATATTTTTGAAAACGTTACGGTCTGTAGATTCATTTTATACACAGTAGTATAGAGAGGGTCTGGTGATTCCCTTTAACCATATAAAGCTCATTTTTTTTCGTAGAAGATGTCGATTTGCAGATCAAGAGTAGGCAATTAAAGAAATTGTATAAGTAGAATGACTGGGTCGGTTATCGAACCAAAAGCCAGTCATTCCAGTTATTAATTTTAAAAATAGTCTTAATGTTTTAAAGGGTTAATGAGGGCTTGTTTTAACCCTCTACTGGTCAAATTTGGTCAAGAAAATCTAAATATTCTTATTGAATGCCATCTGCAGGTAAAGAGAATAGTATTTTTGAAAATTTACCACTGGAATGACTGGCTCGATTATCGAACCAGCCATTCGTGGTAAAATTTAAAAAATACTCTTCTCTATCTGCAGGTTAGACATTCCTCAAGACTACTGCAGAAGCCTGTTTTGTCTGGCTTAATGATTAAAGGGTAGGGGCGGCATCACTTTACAGGTGATGGCTTGGATGAAACACCTGTGCTGTTCTTTATCAGAGCTCGTAGTCTTTCAAATTCAAATACTTTTAAGGATCTTAACTGACAGAGTTTTACTGCGTTTCACAGAATTCTTGACACTGAGTTTAACTGTTTGCTGCTTATTACATTTTCAATAGGAATTAACTCTGGATAGGCTGAATATTTTGAAAATAATTTGACTGAAAGTTTTTGTTGACTAAGCCACCATGTTTCAGTCAAATTGTTTTCAAAAGGTTCAGCAATCCAGAGTTATTGCCCATTATATTTTTTGTTTGATGGCTTGCATCAGCCCGAGACAGTTAATGTTCTAAAATTTACATTTACATTGTTCTTGATTTAGGCCCATTTACAGGGCAAAGGAAGACTGTTTGAAATCTTACCACCATTTTACTGTCTTCTCTTGGCCTGCAAAGTGGACAGACATCAACTAAGGAAAGATTTTAATTCTCTTGAAAAATCTTAATCATTTAGCGGTCAAAGGTTCAGTCATTGTGACATTACAGTACAGGCCATAAAGCGGTCAAAGGTTCAGTCATTGTGACACTACAGTACAGGTCATTTAGCGGTCAAAGGTTCAGTCATTGTGACATTACAGTACAGGCCATAACGCGGTCAAAGGTTCAGTCATTGTGACATTACAGTACAGGCCATAACGCGGTCAAAGGTTCAGTCATTGTGACACTACAGTACAGGCCATAAAGCGGTCAAAGGTTCAGTCATTGTGACATTACAGTATAGGCCATAAAGCGGTCAAAGGTTCAGTCATTGTGACATTACAGTACAGGCCATAAAGCGGTCAAAGGTTCAGTCATTGTGACATTACAGTACAACTCATAAATACCTTAAAGGGTTTATAAGTCAAAAACAGACAAATGTTAGGCAGTAGAATTGTGAACACGATGTAAGAAATGTTCTGCTGAATATTTTCAACATAATTGGATTGGAAGTCATTGCTGCTTTATTTTCAAAATATTCAACAATTATATTTAACACAGTTTTACTTTATTTTGTAAACATTTAGTTATTTCTGAGGTGAACTGTATGTTCTTTTAGCGTAATGATAATACAAAATATAAATATCATTATCTTTTCACAGATTCTTGCAAAATTTAAGCATTTTCAAGTCAATTAACAAAAACACGAGTACTTTTAACCCTCGAATTTGTTCAAGAAAATTTCAATCTTCTCAATAGAAAATGTCCATTTGCAGATCAGGATAAGACTATTTTTGAAAATTTACCACTGGAATGACTGGCTCAATAACCGAGCCAGTCATTCTAGTGGTGAATTTCCACAAATATTCTTCTCTTGGACTGCAAATGGACATTTCTCAAAACCACTGCAGAAGATGTTTTTGGCTGATATGAGTGTTAAAGGGTAAAAGGGTGTTGAAAAACTAATTCGTTAATTCAACCATTAAGGATTGTCACGGATTCTGTCTATGAAACGATGCTTATAACCATCAAATATTACATACCCTTAACCCTTTAACACTTAAATTTGTTTAAGAAAATTTCAGAGAAGACTATTTTTGAAAATTTACCACTGGAATGACTGGCTTGGTTATCAAGCCAGTCATTCCAGTGGTAAATTTTCAAAAATAGTCTTCTTGGTCTGCAAATGAACATTTCTCAAGAACACTGCGGAAGCCGGTTTTGGCCGATGAGTGTTAAAGGGTTAACCTTTCAACAACAAATCGCTGAAAAAGTAAATTCTTCACGATCTATAGCATATTCTGCTGAATATTTTGAAATTAATATGATTGGAAGCTGTTGGTGCCTAATGCTTTAGGCAGCGATGTCTTCCAGTCATATTAATTTCAAAATATTCAACAGCTTTCCTGTTTTTGTTTTCTCTGGTTAAACCCTGTCTTATGTAAGCACTTTATGTATCACCTCGAATAGAGGGATCCAGTCTGTCAATCAAGTATCTGATGTCATAATCAACTCCGTCACTCGTTGATACTGATGCAATTATAATTATATATATAATTTGTTGTCTCGGGGGTCACAAATTTTTCAAAAAGATACTTTAATCTTAAAATTTGCACATTTCTAATAGAAATTCCAGTGACTGCTTCAAGGCAGAAGTACATATATACATATTATATACAGATTAGACATTGTTGTGGCCAGATGTTAGTGTGTTGATAACTGGATTCACAGGTCATACCATTAACCACCTGACTGCTGAGTTTTTGCAGACAACATATTCCAGGGGATATATCTCTGGACCTGCGAAGTATTTTGAAAACTATTTGACTGAAAGTCAAATTGTTTTCAAAATATTCAGCAAGTCAAGTTTTTTGCTCATTGAAATTATTTTCTGGCAGCTTGTAGCAGTGAGACGGTTAAAGACTAACTTTATTTAATTTTCGGCAATCTTTCGCAGACTTGATAAAGCGCTTGTCGAAAATTTAAAGTCTTAATATGTATCATCGCTTTTAACTCCTATTACGATAGGATGCGCAGTAAATTACCATTCATCTCTAAAATTCCAGTATCTAAATTTCACACATGAGCCATACAGTTAAGCTAGTCAATATTTTTAAAACTAATTTGGCTGCGTTGCCTAATTTCAAATATTTCTTAGATCAAGCAGAATTGGTTGTCTCCAGTCTTTAGTTCTCAAATTAAGATTTTATTTAACTAACATATTAGCTATCAAGGGAGGTAACTAAACTATGATAAATGTTTTACCTGCAGAGCCTTTTGATTTAACTCCCCTGAAACCAAGTGGCTAAGAAAAGCTATATCGTTTCTCGCTTAGCTCCACCCAGTTTGGTGGCATATTTGAATAGATTTTAGCGCATTGAACCCTCAACTCTCAGAAGCCCAATTTTAAGATAACAATGCCGGTAATCTGGTGGATATTTTGAAACTAATTTGATGGGGAGCTGTTGCTGCCAATGGCAGAAACAGCTCCAAGTCAAATTAGTTTTCAAAATACTCAACAGAATGTTTATTAAATTGTAAATTTACCAAAGACATACACAATCCAGACCCTTGTGAGTGATGGCTTTCATGACGGCATTTGATTGTGATGTCAGCTAACTAGTGATGTATATTTGATGATGATGTCAGATTCTTGAGTGACAGATAGGATCCCCCCATTCTAAAGAAATGTGTTTAGCTGACATTTGAAGTATTTAGCTAAATGTTGTAATCACATTTTGGAAGTTAAACCTTTCACTGACACGTTCCCAGTATCTCAAACAAACAGAAATACTGTTGAATATTTTGAAATTGATATGACTGGATGCCGTGGCAGCAATGGCTTCCAGTCTTATTAATTTCAAAATATTTTACAGAATATGCTCTACATCGTAATGAATTTACTTTATCAAGGATTTGTAGTTGAAAGGTTTAATGTTGTATATAGAATGTTATCTGCACAGAGTATTTTTTCCATTCTAACATATATTGCATATCATGTATATCGTTTTTCTATGGATTTATTAATTAAATTTTAATTCGGCTTATTAAAAAAATGTCACATTTATTCACATGTTTCTATGATACATCCATGCACCCACCCACACGTGCACAGACCCACCCGCAGACACATACATGCACAGACACAAAAACACCTGTCATTAACCCGTCCACCAATGAATTTCCTGTATCTCATTTTCAAGGCAACCACACATGAAAACCGTTGAATATTTTGAAATTAATTTGACTAGAAACCATTGCTGCCTTAGGCAGGCAGCAATTTCTTCCAGTGTAATTAATTTCAAAATATTCAACGCAATAAGTTTTATATCATAAATAATGTACCTTTTCAGTGCTCTGACGGTGAAATGGTTACCCTTTTGATGGTCAAGCTGGCCAAAACTGACCTCTGTAATGGGCTCCAGAAATGTCCATTTGTAGGCCAAGAGAACCTAGCCAGTTATTCTAGTGGTAAATTCTTAAAAAAAAGTCCTATTGTGTTACATAATGACATTAAATAAGCAAATATTTAGATTTTCTCGGTCATCAAATGGATTCTGTCTCGTGGCCATTAATGGGTTAATGCTGATATATCCTCTGTTATTCCGGGTACAGGTGCACTCACGATGACTCAATTTCCACCGTATGTTACACGTTTAGTCAAGAGTCAATGAATTGATAACTGCTTTTATAGGATAAAACCTTTAAGGTTCAAATGTGCTTACAAGTTCATTGTAGGTGATGGTCAATGTATGCTTGGTTAAATCAGTGCTCTCAGAAATTGATGAGGTGTTATAGTTCATTTAGCATATTTAGTTAAAGCGATTAGTGACTGCTTAACACAAGTGGTCTTTATAGCAATTTGACTGCTGTATACTTTAACCCTTGCACTGATGAATTCTCCAGATCTCATTTTCAACACTACCATAGAGGAAAACTGGGGAGTATTCTGAAATTAATTTGACTGGAAGCCGTTTCTGCCTTAGGCAACACCGGCTTTCAGTCACATTAATTTCAAAATATTCAACAATAAGTTTTATATAATAAAGAATATACTTTTTCAGGGATTTGTCGGTGAAAGGGTTAAGTCATGAAATTTCGTTTGATTTACAATATTTTTACAATTTTCCCTTCACAAAATTTACATTTTATTTTTTGTTTAGTTACCTTAATGCAGAGACAAATTAATTCATTTAAGGTTAATTTCTAATACAAATATTAAAACTTTATTAACTATTTACACGAACAACATTTTTTTGTGCATATTTTATGCACAAAATACAAGTTGCCATGAGATATATTTGGTAATCTCATCGATAATGTCAGATGCGCGGTGTGTACAAGGAATTGTCATGGCATCATATATGCTTTTATGATAAATAGAATCTCAGATTTATTCCCAGTTAATACCAAAATTATCAAATCCCTGTCTCATAAATATCATTTTGAAATGTTTTTTCATCCATCCATGTGTGTGGACTTTCATTCGATAATTTTACGTCAATTCACACCCTGTAATGGCTCAAACCGTCCAAGACAGCGTACCTAGTGGTCTTCACATGTCCATTTACAGGCCAATAGAAAGCAATTTTGAAAATTTACAAATGGAATGACTGGCTCAGCAAGATCCCCACCCTCCATTTTTGTAACACTTTGTAGAATCCTAATGTATGGTCACACCATTTCATATGCTAAGATTTGAGCAAAATCAGACCAGTCTTTTCCGAGATAACCATAGATCCAGAATTCGATCCGATCCAGATTTCTTGAAAGTTGTTGATGACTTAGCAACCAACAACTTTCAGCCAAAATACTAAATATTCAGCATATCCAGAGTTAGACGCCAAAATGTAGTCTACATAAATTTATCAGGCAGACAGTTTCAGTAATAACGGTTGTCGTGGTGCTGGGGGCGGCTTTGGCTGCTATATCATGTGTTCAAGCTCGATATAGATCGTTCAACAAAATGATATTTATGAAACAGAATTAATAATTTTGATACTCTAGAGACCATCTATATTATATATAGATCTATATATATATCTAGCCAGATTGTTATATATTCATTGTTCTGTCAAATTGTGTATCACCCATATGTGATTCCATGTGATTGTATAATCTGTGCTGAATTGGTGATAAAATGTACTGTTTTTCAAATTGCTTTCTCATTACTTTAAATACTATTATTATATTATTACCAAGATCTTCACATAATTGTTATTATTATTAATATTAAAATTTAATATCTATATTCAATTTTTATGACTATCACAAAATAAATAGTCTTCACCTTGAGTTTCATGTCATATTTTGTTTGTCCGTGCAACAACTGTTTCATCCACCTTGCAAAGTAAGGAGGGTTGTGGTGAAGGGGTATGTGGCAACTGCATAAATGGAGAGGCGCTGTGGTTAGGTTGTTTCTACTCCTTGCCACCCCTCTCCATCCAGGAGTATAAATAGGTACTGGTGGAAAACCTCGGGAAGTTAGCTGTAATACACTAAAAATAAAAATCGGCCTAAATATAATGGACTGAATCGGACATAGAAATTTGGGTCTCGATATAGGCCAATCAAACCAATAACATTGTCTATTTGTCAGTATACATGTGTCAAAGCGTAGATAATACATCGTATATAAAATGTTTACCCATTTCTAGTTATGCCCCACCTATTTCTAACTATGACCCGCTCATTTCTAGCTATGCCCTACTGATTTCTAGCTATGACCCACTCATTTCTAGCGATGACCCACTCATTTCTAGCGATGGCCCGCTCATTTCTAGCGATGGCCCGCTCATTTCTGGCTATGACCCACTCATTTCTAGCTATGCCTCGCCCATTACAGCTATGACCCACTCATTTCTAGCTATGCCTCGCCCATTACTAGCTATGCCCCGTCCATTTCAAGCTATTCCCCATTCATTTCTAGCTATACCCCACTCATTTCTAGCTATGTCCCAGCCATTTCTAGCTAAGCTGTTATGTCACACTCATTTCTAGATATGTCCCACTCATTTCTAGCTATGTTCGACCCAGTTCTAGCTATCTCCCACTCATAAAATTTTTACCCATTTATAGCTATGACTCATTCATTTCTAGCTAGCCCCGCTTATTTCTAGCTTTGTCCCACCCATTTCTAGCTATGTCCCACTCATTTCTAGCTATATCCCACTCATTTCTAGCTATTTTACACCCATTTCTAGCTATGTCCCACTCATTTCTAGCTATTTTACACCCATTTCTAGCTATGACCCACTCATTTCCAGCTATGTCCCACCCATTTCTAGCCATGTCCCACCCATTTCTAGCTATGACCACTCATTTCTAGCTATGTCCCACTCATTTCTAGCTATGTCCCACCCATTTCTAGCTATGTCCCTCTCATTTCTAGCTATACCCCACCCATTTCTAGCTATGTCCCACCCATTTCTAGCGATGGCACGCTCGTTTCTAGTTATGACCTACTCATATCTAGCTATGCCTTGCCCATTACAGCTATGACCCACTCATTTCTAGCTATGTCCCACCCATTTCTAGGTATGTTCCAACCCATTTCTAGCTATGAGCCACTCATTTCTAGCTATGTCCCACCCACTTCTAGCTATGTCCCACTCATTTCTAGCTATGTCCCACCCATTACTAGCTATGCCCTACCCATGTCCCACTCATTTCTAGCTTGACCCACTCATTTCTAGCAATGGCCGGCTTATTTCTAGCTATGACCCACTCATATCTAGCTATGCCTCGCCCATTACAGCTATGACCCACTCATTTCTAGCTATGCCTCGCCCATTACTAGCTATGCCCCGTCCATTTCAAGCTATTCCCCATTCATTTCTAGCTATACCCCACTCATTTCTAGCTATGTCCCAGCCATTTCTAGCTAAGCTGTTATGTCACACTCATTTCTAGATATGTCCCACTCATTTCTAGCTATGTTCGACCCAGTTCTAGCTATCTCCCACTCATAAAATTTTTACCCATTTCTAGCTATGACTCATTCATTTCTAGCTAGCCCCGCTTATTTCTAGCTTTGTCCCACCCGTTTCTATATCCCACTCATTTCTAGCTATTTTACACCCATTTCTAGCTATGACCCACTCATTTCCAGCTATGTCCCACCCATTGCTAGCCATGTCCCACCCATTGCTAGCCATGTCCCACCCATTTCTAGCTATGCCCCACTCATTTCTAGCCATGACCACTCATTTCTAGCTATGTCCCAGCCATTTCTAGCTATGTCCCACTCATTTCTAGCTATGTCCCACTCATTTCTAGCTATGTCCCACCCATTTCTAGCTATGTCCCACCCAATTCTAGCTATGTCCCTCTCATTTCTAGCTATACCTCACCCATTACAGCTATTCCCCATCCATTTCAAGCTATACCCCATCCATTTCTAGCCATACCCCACTCATTTCTAGCCATGTCCCACCCATTTCCAGCTAAGCTGCTATGTCACACTCATTTCTAGATATGTCCGACCCAGTTCTAGCTATCTCCCACTCATAAAATGTTTACCAATTTCTAGCTATGACACATTCATTTCTAGCTAGCCCCGCTTATTTCTAGATTTGTCCCACCCATTTTTAGATATTTCCCACCCATTTCTAGCTATACCCCACTCATTTCTAGCTATATCCCACTCATTTCTAGCTATACCCCACTCATTTCTAGCTATATCCCACTCATTTCTAGCTATGACCCACTCATTTCCAGCTATGTCCCACCCATTGCTAGCCATGTCCCACCCATTTCTAGCTGATTTTGATTCATCATATTTTTTGGGTGAAAATCTTAGATTTTATGAACAAGATGGCC
The DNA here is from genome assembly GCA_034401795.1 of Chaetoderma sp. LZ-2023a. Lineage (NCBI taxonomy): Eukaryota > Metazoa > Mollusca > Caudofoveata > Chaetodermatida > Chaetodermatidae > Chaetoderma > Chaetoderma sp. LZ-2023a. The sequence continues at coordinate 190,014,921 of CM067359.1, forward strand.
AGCCAAACAAGAGGCCCAAGGGGCCTGTGTCGCTCACCTGGAGCACCATCAATTTTTGTCAAAATTGTTGGTGGGTGGTTTAGCAGTCTTTTAAATGAGTTGGTGGACATTTTTGCAAGTGCAATATGGCCGCCAAACACACTACATTTTGATTGCCACACGGCGCCCATGTTTTTTTGATGGATCAACTTCCCTTGCACAAATTTTAATGGCCCAAATTTTGGCGTGATCCCTTCAGCGGTTCTGAGAGTCATTTTCGTGAAAACCAGGTCATCCAAGATGGTCGTCGAACCATTTGGTAAATCAAGTCCTCTTGAACAAACTTGGCTTACCTCGTGGCCTAGATGAAGATTCTGCAAGTGGTTTTGGAGAAGATTTATAGACATTTCCTGAAATTGGCTGAAATTCAAAATGACCGCTGGGCAAATTGGCCGATCGGGTTCATTTGAACAAACTTGGATCCTTATGCCCTAATGATGCTTCCTGCGAAATATAATTGAAATCGGCCTGGTAGTTCTCGAGAAGACATTTTAAACTTCTCATTGCTTAAGCATGGGAGCTTTTGACAAGAAAATTATGCAAGATGGGCGCCAAACCGTTTATCCGACAGTTTCGAAAGTTGCAAATTTGAGCTCAGAATACCCAAAAACATATATAGAACCAATTTTGGTCTCACAATCCATCAAATAAAAAAATCCAATATGTCCGCCAAACACGCTACATTTTGATTGGCCCACGGCGGACATGTTTTTTGATGGAGCAACTTCCCTTGAACAAACCTTTATGGCGCTTAGTCCCTAATCATGTCTCCCAAATTTTGTCCTGATCCATTCAGCGGTTCTGGAGTAGTTTTCGGGAAAACTAGGTCATCCAAGATGGCTGCTGAACCATTCGGTCAATCAAGTTGTCTTGAACAAACTTGGCTTACCTCCTTGACTAGATGAGGTTTCATAAGTTTTGAATCGATTCCCCAAGCCGTTTTGGAGAACAGTTTTTAAAGACATTTCTAAAAATCAGCCAAAATCAAAGCTGGCCACCGGCCAAACTGGCCAATCGGCTTCGTTTGAACAAAATGAAATTTCTATGCCATAAGGCGGAGTATTATCACCAACTCTGTTCATACTCTTCATTAATGACATTGTAGCAGAGCTGCCCAATGGGATCCAAGCAGCCCTCTATGCAGATGACCTCGTACTCTTGTGCACCGAGGAGTACACAACGACTGCCACGTACAGAATGCAGCTCGCCTTGGACAGAATTACAGCTTGGGCCAATCGCTGGTGTATTACCATCAACAAAGAAAAATCAACAGCCATGCTATTCTCACTGTCCACCAAAACCAAGGTTGGCAATCTGACACTGGGCAGTACTCCACTCGAGTAAGAGGACCAGCAGACATACCTGGGAGTCGCCTATGACAGAAGATTAAAATGGAAGGAGCACATCCAGAATGCAGAGGCAAAGGCCAGAAGAAAGCTAAACATCATGAGGAAGCTGGCAGGAACAAAGTGGGGTGCCAATGAAAGGATCCTCAAGACATACCTAGGTGCCGTACGGCCACACCTTGAGTATGGATCCAGCTCATGGATGACAGCAGCTAAATCTCATCAACAGAACCTCGACAGAGTACAAAACCAGGCACTGCGCATCATCACTGGTGGAATGCGATTAACACCAATAGAAAAAATGGAGCAGACAGCAGGCATTCCCCCACTTAATAAAGGAAGGGAATGCAAAGCACTGATCCAAGCTGCAAAGTTCAAATCGTTCAACAACCACCCGATGAAAATCAGGCAAGTACAGCTGTCATCAGGAAGACTTAAAAGATCAAGTTTTGTGAGAGACAAAAGCACTTCAAAGGAAACACCAAGAAATGTTGCCAGCACAAATAGAAGACCCAAACCACACCCGTGATCCTCCACCCTGGGAAAACAAACTAGAGAGCATAGCTATTCGCACCACAGTACCTCATCTCACAACCAAAGATGAACACAGTGATGTGAGCAAGAAGGCCATGACCCTAGCCATGCTGGAAGAAATGTACCCTCAGGAGACATGGATAAGGATCTACACAGATGGATCAGCCAAAGATGCAATTAGGAGCGGAGGTGCCAGACTGCACATACAGTATCCAAACGGACAACATGAGTCAGCTGCAATACCGACAGGCAAACACTGCACAAACTACAGAGCTGAAGTCGAAGCACTGGTCCATGCAGCTAATACCATCAGCAGAACAGCAGACCCTATTGCACAGATTGTCTTTTTATCTGATGCCCGCTCCGTCCTTGAGGCTATCACCAAATGTAAGCTGCCACAACTTGAAGAAGCACTACAAACCATCAAATGCTTTCGGATAGCATTGCAGCGGATCCCCTCACACTGTGGAGTCCAAGGAAATGAGGAAGCGGACGAGATGGCAAAGGTGGGTGCAGAAGAGAATCAGACAGAAAACATGGTTACACATACAGAGATGAAGACTATCATCAAGTCACTCTATAGAACACCCCAATCAGAAGATACATACCATCATCTCTCGAGGCCAGAGCAAGTGGCCATTTTTCGTCTCAGAACTGGACATAACAGACTAAACCAACACATGTACAGGCGGTTCCACCTTACGACATCGCCCGCTTGTCCTTGTGGAGAAGCAGAACAGACCACAGAGCACATACCTCAATGTCGCAGTACGTATCAGCTGCTGAGAGAAGAGATCTGGCCTTTGTCAACCTCTTTTCTTGAAAAGCTGTATGGGCCTGTGGAAGAACTGCAGAAAACCACAGATTTCACCTTGAGAACGGCTCTCCAAGTGTGATACCAGCGATCGAAAAGAAGAAGAAGAAAGAATGCTTCCTGCCAAATATAATTCAAATTGGCCCAGTAGTTCTCGAGAAGATATTTTAAATTTCCCATTGCTTTAGTATGTGAGCTTTTGGCGGGAAAATGATCCAAGATGGCTGCCAAACAGTTTATCCGACAGTTTCGAAAATTGCAAATTTGAGATCAGAATACCCAAAAAACTATATAAAACGAATTTCGGCCTCAAAATCCAAAATGGCTGCCAAACACTATATTTTGATTGGTCCACCGCGGCCATGTTTTTCGATGAATCAACTTCTCTTGAACAAACCTTAATCGCCCTTAGTTGCTAATTATATATCACAAATTTCGGCCTGATCACTTCAGCAAGGGGTGGGGGGAAGAAGTCGTTTTTGTGAAAATTAGGTCATCCAAGATGGCCGCTGAACCATTTCGTCAATCAAGTTCCCTTGAACAAACTTGATTCAGCGATTACCCTAGATCATATTTCGTGAGTTTTGAATCGATCCCTCAAATTGTTTGGGAGAAGAAGATTTTTAAAGACATTTCTAAAAATCGCCCAAAATCCAAGATGGTCGCCGGCCAAATTGGCTGATCGGGTTCGTTTGAACAAACTTGAATCGCTACAATATATGCCTTCGGATGCTTCATGCCAAATATAATTGAAATCGGCCCAGCAGTTCTCGAGAAGATATTTTAAATTTCCCATTGCTTTAGTATGGGAGCCTTTGGCGGGAAAATGATCCAAGATGGCCGCCAAACCGTGTATCCGACAGTTTCGAAAATTGCAAATTTGAGATCAGAATACCCAAAATCCTATATAAACCCAATTTCGGCCTCAAAATCCATCAAATGAAAAAATCCAATATGGCCGCCAAACATATATTTTGATTGGCCCACGGCGGCCATGTTTTTTGATGGATCAACTTCTCTTGAACAAACTTTAGTGGCCCTAATCATATCTGCCAAATTTCGGCCTGATCCCTTCAGAGGTTCTGGAGAAGTTATTTTCGCTAAAACTAGGTCAACCAAGATGGGCGCCAAATTTTTTGACCAATTAAGGTCCCTTGAACAAATTTGGTTGAGCTCTGATCATATTTCATCAGGTTTCCTTCAATCCCTCAAGCGGTTTCGGAGATTTTTAGACGTTTCTAAAAATTGGCCAAAATTCAAGATGGCTACCGGCCTAATTGGCTTCATTTGAACAAACTTGGATCCCTATGCCCTAAGGATGTGTCCTGTCAAATATAATTGAAATTGGCCCAGCGGTTCTTGAGAATAAGTCGTTTAAAGGACACAGTTGACGGATGGACACACAACGGACGGTCGCCACAACATAAGCTCACTTGGCCTTTCAGGCCAGGTGAGCTAATAATATTTCCCAAATTTGGGCCCGATCCATTCAGTAGTTTTCGCGAAAAGTAGGTCATACAAGATGGCCGCCACACTATATGGAGTATCAAGTTCTCTTGAACAAACTTGGTTCAGCTACATGCCTAGATGATATTCCATGAATTTTGAATCGATCCCCTGAGCGGTTTCGGAGAAGATTTTCAAAGACATTTCTCAAAATCAGCCGATGGCAGACGGCCATCTTGGATTTTGGCTGACCGGCCCCGTTTGCACAAACTTGAATCCCTATACCCTAAGGATGCTTCCTGCCAAATATAATTAAAATCGGCCCAGTGGTTCTTGAGAAGAAGTTGTTTAAAGGAAAGGTTGCCGGACGCCAGCTATATTTTGATTGGTCCATGGCGGCCATGTTTTTTGACGGATCAACTTCTCTTGAACAAACTTTAATGGCCCTAATCATATTTACCAAATTTCAGACATCCCTTCAGCGGTTCTGGAGAAGTCATTTTCGCGAAAACTAGGTCATCCAAGATGGCCGCCAGGCAAATAGGCCAATCAGGTTGCCTTGAACAAAGTTGGCTCTAGCGTTGCAATAGATGATGTGTTATGAGTTTTGAATCAATTCCTCCAGCGGTTTCGGAGAAGATTTTTTAAAGGGTTTCTAAAAATCGGCTATTTTGGCCGGTGGCCATCTTGGATTTTGGCCGATCGGCTTCATTTGAACAAACTTCAATCTCTATGCCCTAGGGATGCCTCCTGCCAAATATAATTGAAATCTGCCCAGTGAAGAAGTCGTTTTAAAGGAAAAGTTGACGACGGACGACGGATGGACACATGACGGACGGTCGCCACGACATAAGCTCACTTGGTCTTTCAGGCCAGGTGAGCTAAAAATGATTCTGACTAGATGTTCTAGAGTCTACCATGATAAGGTCATTCTAGCCAAATTTGGTTGAAATATGTCAAGCGACTAAGGAGAAGCAACGAATTGACAATTTTCATAAAATCTAAGATTTTCTCCCAAAAATTTCTCAATCAAAATTCTGAATAGAATTTCTAGAGCCTACCACCATAGAATCCACCTAGTGAAATTTGTTTCAAAAATGCCAAGCAGCTATGGAGCAGTAGCATTTTGACCATTTCCGGTAAATTTCATAAAATCTCAGATTTTCACCCAAAAAATTGATCAATTAAAATTCTGAACACAATTTCTAGAGCCTACCACCATAGACTGCATCCAGTCAAATCTCGTTGAAATATGTCGAGCAGCTAAGGAACTGAGTAGCACTGTGACCATTTCCGGTAGATTTTTCATAAAATCTCAGATATTCACCCAAAAAATTGATCAATCAAAATTCTGAAAAGATGGTCTAGAGCCTACCACCATAGAATGCAGCTAGCCAAATTTGGTTGAAATATGTCAAGCAGCTAAGGAGGAGTAGCATTTTGACCATTTCCAGTAATTTTTCATAAAATCTCAGATTTTCACTCAAAATATTTACGCAACAAAATTCTGAATGGAAGTTCTAGAGCCTATGACGATAGGATTCTTTCAGCCAAATTTGGTTGAAATCTGTCAAAATTCTAAGGAGAAAGATGCAATTTGACAATTTCCGGTAAATTTTTAATAAAATCTAAGTTTTTCACCCAAAATATTTACGAATCAAAATTCTGAATGGAAGTTCTATAACCTATGACCATAGGATCCTTTCAGCCAAATTTGATTGAAATCGGCCAAAAGGGTAAGGTGAAGATGCAATTTAACAATTTCCGGTAAATCTTTAATAAAATCTAAGATTTTGACCCAAAAAATTTATGAATCAAAATTCCCAATGGATGTTCCGGATCCGAGCCCAATAGCATCCTTTGACCAAAATTTAGCTAAGATCGGGCTATTGGTTAAGGAGTAGTGTTTTAAAGCAAAAATTGACGGATGACAGACAGCAGGTGAGCTAAAAATGTACATGTACTGGAAATTGTCAAATTACTTCTTACCATTCTGAGCGATTTCAACCAATTATAGTGGAAAGGATCCTGTGGTGATGGGCTCCAGAATTTCCATTCAGAACTTTGATTCATCAAATTTTTTGGTCTAAAAATCTTGTATTTTATTAACAATTCTTGTCAAATTGCTTCTCCTTGGATAAAATGATCCTATGATCATAGGCGCCAGAATTTCCATTCAGAATTTTGCTTGACATTTTTTCTCCCATCTTGTTTAATGTAAAGAATATTTAAATGCAAATGTTTCAAATGGAATGAAATCATCATATGTTAAGATTTATTTCATTTCATTACATATAGACACATAATTTAAGCCTACAAAAGAATACAATTTTAATAATTTTATTTCCAAGCATTCTGGTGTGAATATGCACCTTTAATGATTATTTACAAAATTACAATACTGACCACATTTACAATACAATATTAACACTTTCACCCGTAAATTCATGCAATAGAAAATTGTTTACGACAAATAGCATATTCCGTTGAATATTTTGAAATTAATATGACTGGAAGCCATTGAGTTTCAAAATAATCAACAGCTTTCCTGTTTGTTTGCCGTGTGATTGACATACCGGGAATTTATCGGTGGAATGGTTAAAACTGACTATATCACAGATAGATATGAATATGAACAAAGTCCCCTGATATTATTACAAAGACAATGTTTATTCATGGAGGAAGAAATGCATGCCCTACAAACCTATACATCCCCAAAATGTGCTGCAATCAGGAAACAAGGACAATCAGAGATTGCACACCCTCGCCCTCCTCCAATTTTTGTCACATGATAAGGATTTTTCGGATTTTCAAGAATCCAATTTTTTGGATTTTCTCTCATACCACACCAATATTGTGGAATCCTAGTGTAGTCACACCTTATCTTGTGTTAAGATTTGAGCCAAATCAGACAAGTAGTTTCTGAGATATCCAGAGATCCATCAGTTGATCTGATCCACAACCATTTTTTTTAAGTCCGGAGAACGGCCAAAGTCTGGAATCCTCTAACACAGCAATTAAGCTCATTTGTTGTGTTAAAATTTAAGCCAAATCGTGTATACCTGTATATAAGCAGTTATTGAGATACATCACACAGACACACATAGGAATGACGATTGATAACTGAGCCAGTCATTCCAGTGGTAAATTTTCAAAAATAGTCTTCTCTTTGCCTGAAAATTGACATTTAATAAACAAATATTTAGATTTTTGTGACCAGATTAAGTGATTAACACTTTAATGACTAAATTTGGTCAAGAAGATCAAAATATTTGTTTATTAAATATCAATTTTCAGGCCGACTATTTTTGAAAATTTACCACTAGTGTGTGTGTGTGGACGCGCGCATGCGTCTGTGTGCACGTGAGTGCATCTGTTCACATGTGTGCGTGCGTACGTGTGCGTGTGCGTGTGCGCTCATACAGTAAAATAGAGATCAGGGCACTATATATACACACACACAGGCAAGGCCATTTGCTGAGCTCTAACTGGCTGCATCTTGAACAGCCTAATTAGTGAGAGCTGTTCTGAGCCTGAATAGAACACCAGCCTAATTTAAGCCCAAAATAGAGTAGCTACTCCAGTTACTAGAGTAGAGCCTAAACTGCTAGAGTACCTACTCTGGTACATACTCTAGGCTATCCACCTATCAACAAGGGTAAGTAGAGTAGGTCATGTGTTTGCATTGAAATCAATGTAAATTAAACACCTTGTCATTTACCTGAGTGTAATTGATCACATGCTGATCTACCTTAGAGTATGTACTGTACTAGAGTTTTCTCCTAAACTCTCTAATCTTGTCTATAAGCTCTGTGCATACACCATACAATGTGAAATCAATTACAAAATGGGGGTTGATTGGGGTTAATGTGTAGCCTGCATGTCACATGGATACCTGTGCGTGCGTGCGTGCGTGCGTGCGTGCGTGGCTGTTACAATTGCATTGAATTGCCGATGTCTATACAGTCTCATGGACATTGCCATTATTTTCTTGATCATCTAAGGTCACACCAGGTTAAGACTTTAAATTTGTTTTTAAAATGATAAATGTCCATTTGCAGACCAAGAGAAGACTATTTTTGAAAATTTACCACTAGAATGACTGGCTCGATATCGGAGCCAGTCATTCTAGTGGTAAATTTTCAAAAATAGTCTTCTCTTGGTCTGCAAATGGACATTTTCCAAGACAGCTGCAGAAGACATTCTTGGCCAGCTTGAGTGCTAAAGTGTTAGGTGGTCCCAGAAGTCATATTATATCTTATGAAGCAAGGCACCTGTCTTATGGTTTCACATATATAAAGTGGCCTCTTAACACCTTAGTGGTCAAGCTGGCCAAAGACATTGGTCTTGAGGTAGGTTCATTTGCAAGCCAAGAGATTACTATTTAAAAAAATTTAAGTTAAAAAGTTATCCAGCCAGTCATTACAATGGTCAAGTTTCAACCAGAACTGTGGTTGCACTGCAACCATGAAGCACAATCTTACGATTTTGCAATGAACTATGAATCTTACTTCAAGCATAAAAGATATAAGGCTTATCAATACACTTATCAATAACCATGGTCATTGACCTTTTGACCCCAAAGTAAACATAAGACACAATGTAAGATATAGAGTGAAGTTGTGAAAAACTTTTCTGGACAGGAATGTTTTGTGTTTAGCTCAACTCACTGCTTTCATCTCGTGTATACTTTAGGGTCAAAAGGTCAATGATATTTGACCTTTTGACCCCAATGTCATTGTGTGATGCTGTGTCATTATAAGGAAGCATGTGTCCAAGTTTGGGTCCAGTATAATCAATCAAATATGAGATATAAACAGAAAAGTTGAGCTAACACAAACTGGACGATGACAACGGATGACAACACCACTGCCGCTGGCAGATGACATGCATGATATCGCAATAGCTTGTTTTACTTCATAAAGTCGAGCTAAAAACACTCTTCTCTTGGAATACAAATGGACATTGTCTCTGCGAAAATGGAAACTTTCATGAACAGATTTTAGGGTTAAAGGATCAAGGATAGTAGAGAGTAGATCCCAAGTGAATTCCACTTTTGTGTTTGACAGACTCATTCTTAACAGACTCATTGGTTAGCTAACATGTGATATATGTTGACTATGACATCAGCTAACATGTGATATATGGTGATTGCGACATCAGCTAACATGTGATATATGTTGATTATGACATCAGCCAATATGTGATACATGTTGACTATGACATCAACTAACGTAATATATGTTGATTATGACATCAGCTAATACTGGGGGAGAAAGATGACACCTCCATGCCGGTCTCTTCCGTAAGTACCAACTTTGTTAGGATACTAAGTCATCAAGGACTGCGGGCTGACATCCACATACAGAGGCAACTCTGACTATGTCTAACAGTCTAACAAGAAACTGTGCTCGACATCCTCGGATGACGCAATCTTCCCAGGAGCTTACCATAGCTACGTGGAATGTTCGTGGTCTGACTGCAACATCAGAGGTAAACCGTAGGTGCAGACTGTGAACACTATAAAATCAATATCACACGCATTCAAGAGACTAAAGTAGCTAAACACTCAGAGCAGCAACTACAGACAGGCCATAAGCTAGTGCTCATGGAGCAAAAACAGGCCACTTACCGTGGATTAGGCTTCGTAATCGGACCAAGGGTATTGGACAATGTCATTAGTTTTGGATACATCAGTGATCGCGTTGCATTTATCGACCTGGCCATACCAACGCGAAAGCGCACCACCACTAAGTGTCACATAGTCAATGCATATGGGCCAACTACCCAAAGGGCCAAAGAATCCAGCTATATTAGATTCCTTCTATGCAGAACTAAGCTCGGCCATTACTATCCCAGCTAGATGGCAACTGTTCGTGTGTGGCGATTTCAACTCCAAGCTGGGTAACTAAACTCAGCATTGCGGACAAATGTTCAGGCCTTGGCTCATGCATGGGATCGCATGGAGAGGGCACACGCAACAGCAATCAAGATGCACTGGTGGCATTCCTTAGTTCCAATGGCCTATTTGCCACAAATACGGCTTTCAAATACCCATGCCGCCACCGGACAACTAGGACTGGACACAATGCTGATCACAAAGCCCCAAAAGGTTCTAAGGCTACAAAAGCTGTCTTCAAACAAATAGATTTCATAGTATGCAAGACAACAGCAAAACCCCTATGCGCGTTCCTATGGAGGCACAGACCTCAATTCTGACCATACGCCAGTCATTACACGCCTCCATATGAACCAGCTCTACATAATGAATAAACACCATACCAGGCAAGAGGGTAGAGCCACCTACAACTTACCCAAGCTCATCAGCGACACTGACACTCAAATGTCATACAAAAAGGCCCTCGGGGAGCAGATAGCTAACATCGACGTCAGCTCCGATCCAACCGAAGCCATAACCAAAGTACTGATATCTATGGAATCATCAGCTACTAGCACCATAGGTGTTCTAAAAAACAACAGAACTAGGTATACTGACGCCCCTCTCATAGTAAAACTGTCAGCAGAACACAAAGCATTACATCTGCGCATCTATCAAAGTGGACAAAGTGAAGATCGCACCAAACTACACCAGGAATGCAATAACATTCTGCCCCACATTAGCGAATGCTTAAAAGATCTTGCTATCCAACAAGCAGACGCCCTAGCAGATGAAATCACTGCCACAGATGACTGCCACAAAATGTTTCGGGCAGCCCGAGCCCTGACAGTTGCTGACTACACACCACCACTAACTGTACACAACTCTGAAGGACACTTTATCGGGACTGACCAGGGCAAAGCCGAGGCAATTCGAGAATGGTTCAAGGAACAGTTCACTGACCATGATGATGAGCCCTTGCCCCCATTCTCAGGCACCCTGAGGCCATTACTAACACCAATTAATACAGCAGAGGTTGAGAAAGCACTTAGGGCCCTGAAAAATGGACGTGCATCTGGACCTGATGGTATGACCAATGAACTATTCAAATATGCAAGTGACATCTATACAATGCAACCTGTGTATCCTTGATGATGTATAACTGTAACAGCTGGGCAGCTCCAAAGGCAGCTCTAGGCAAACTCGATGCCTGCCACCGCAAACACCTATGCACCATCACTGGACACCGATGGCCAGAGAGCATAATTTCCGACGATGCACTATACAAGATGTGTAATATGACGCTGCTGTCTGTAAAAATCGCCCAGCAAAGACGCTCCATGTTTGGCCATGTGCTAAGGATGCAGGAAGACACACCAGCACAGAGAGCCCTGGAATTCGCCCTACACGGAGCCAGCAAATACAGAGCCAGGAGAGGACGTCATTGCGTAACTCTGTTAAGCGTGCTACGAGGTGATCTCAAGAAAGCAGGATTAGGTACACTCAAGTCAAGAATGGACCTGAGGAAACTACAGATTTTGGCTGAGGACAAAACACAGTGGGCAAAAGTGAAGAGGGACTGATTGCAGCTGTAGGATGTTTCTACTACTACAGCCGCAGAATACAGTAATCATACATACAACATGTGACATGTTGATTATGACATCAGCTAACATGTGACATGTTGACTATGACATCAGCTAACGCATTATATGTTGATTATGATGTCAGCTAACATGTGATATATGTTGATTGTGACGTCATCTAACATGTGACATGTTGATTATGACATCAGCTAACATGTGACATGTTGATTGTGACATCAGCTAACATGTGATATGTTGATTATGACGTCAGATAGTTGAGTCATAGATTGGGCATTCAGGCATGAAAGGGGCAGATTATTATTATTTTTATTATTATTATTATTATGATAATAATCATTTAAATCATCATATTTTTCCTCACGATACTGTTTCAACAATCTGACAGAATAGCATCAGCGTAATTTTACGCTATAAGGTGTGCTATAAGGTTCATACACGAGAATAATTGTAAAATAACATCTATTTATGGAAGAATTGTCTCAGCTTAAATTTCCTAGAATATCACTAGAGTTCATAATCGCTTGCTGTGTGTTTATATGAAGAACTTTATCGATCATCGCTATTTCTGTACTTCGTCTCTCGATGTCCTCAGCGGGTGTCCATGACATGTCATACTCGAGTTTGTAAGCATTGATAAATGCATGCGGACAGGATGACCCCCATTCCTACAAGACAATGCAAATATACATGGATTATGTAAAAGCACGTTTTAATGCTCAAGCCAGCCAAACTGACCTCGCCCGCGCTCCCGAGGAATGGTAATTTACAGGCCAAGAGAAGATTATTTTGAAGATTTACTGCTGGAATGACTGGCTCGGTTATCGAGCCAGTTATTCCAGTGGTAAAATTTCAAAAACATTATTTTCTTGGCCTGCAAATGGATATTCACTAAAATAGACTATTTAAAAAAATGTTACCAATGGAAAAAAATGTTTTCCACAAGACCACCATGACCTTTTGACCACGAAGTTCTCTCCCATTATCAGGAAGCATGTTTTTAACCATCACCACTCTGATGTCAATATTCTATCTTTTACCCTGTTAATAGCAAAGAAACTGGTGCACATTTTTCAACAGTTATGGTGGATGATGTCGCTGTGTATGACAGCTGTCTATCACAGCACCAGCTTCCACCAAATTTGTTGAAAAATGAACACCAGTTCATCTTTTAATTTAATTTGAAAATATAAAATTAGTGGTACATGCTAATTGTATGCCTGCTGAATTTCTGCAGACTACATGTTTTCATGGGATTTAACTCTGTGGACATGTTAAATATTTTGAAAAGAATTTGACTGAAAGTTGTTGCAGTCAAATTGTTTTCAAAATATTCATCAGGTCCAGAGTTATTGCCCATTTAGATTTTTGTCAGACAGTTAATAACCAAGCTGGTCAAAAATGACAACTGCAATGGTCTGGAGAAATGTCCATTTGCAGAACAAGAGCATTTAAAAAAAATTTACAACTGAAATGACTGGCTTGATAACATATGATTCCCCAAATCCATATAAAAATCCTCTTCCGTTGTTCTGCAAATGGACTTTTCCGATGAGAAAATTTAAATTTTCTTGAACAAACTTGAGCATTTAAATGGCCAGTCATAATTTGCATCATAAAAATTTAATGGCAAAAAAAAAATCAAATTTGTTGCTTATTGAATATCCATATATACAGGCCAAGAGAATACTATTTTTGAAAATTTACCTCTAGAATTCCTGGCTCAGTTATCAAGCCAGTCATTCCAGTGGTAAAATTTCAAAAATAGTATTCACTTGGCCAGCAAATAGCCATTATGTGATTAATGCTTTGAGTGAACTGTGATTTAATTACTCGATTAGCCAGATATAACAACAAAGCCATATGATATCAATGATGACAGCTGCAATGGTGTTTAGAAATGTCTATTTACAGGCAAAAGAGATGCTTGAGCCAGTCATTCCAGCAATACATTTTCAAACCAGAAATGTGGTTGCAATGCAACCATCAAGCTCGACTTTACGACTTTGCAATGAACTATGAAGCTTGACTTGAAACATAAAAAATAAATATATAAGACCGTATCACCAAGAGGCTCAAGGGCATGTAACACTAACCTGGACGATTAGGGTGTGAATCATTTGTATTTAATTTGCCCTGTAGGTGGGGCTTAGAATACACCTTCCGTATCCTCTGCGTGTCGTAAGAGGCGACTAAAGGAGGTAAGGGTGAGGTAACCCTGACAGAAACCTCAAGTGCTGAAGACGGAGGTTCCAGGCCGCACGGCGCACTCTAATAAACCATGGATCCACGCACTTAATGCTTATGATCACGTCGATAGTCACTTACAGAACTGGCGGTATGATCAGCGAACGAAAAGAAGAAGAATTTGTATTTAATTACCGGTAGACATGATGGATAATTTCGAAAAAATCCAAGATGGCCACCAAAGAAATTGACCAATCAAAATGCCTGTTTGATATGTTGAAGCCTACCGCCATAGGATCATTCCACACAAGTTTCGTTGAGATTGGTCCACTAATGGGCATTTCCATTTTTAGCTATGCCCTGCCCATCACTAGCTAAGCTCCACCCACACCCCGCCGTGTTGGGATTGATTGATCCCTGAATGCCCTAGCTATCAATTTCTTGAAAACTATATAGGGAAGCTGTTGAATATTTATTAAATAGTAAAAGCAAACAATTTGTACAACAACGCATAGACCGTCTTCAAATATGCATTCGTGACATACTTATCGACGTCATTCATTATGATGTCATTGTATACATCACGCAGTTCATTATGACGTCCTATGATCGGTGGGTACTCTAGAAAGGTGAATTAATGGGTAGCATTTTAAATGGTTCTGGAAGGTTTTAAAAAAACCCAGATGGTCACCAAAAATTGACCAACCAAAATTCTGACTAGAAGTTCTAGAGCCTACCACTCTAGAATCTTTCCAGCCAAATTTGGATAAAATCCACCATGTGGTTATGGAGAAGACGCATTTTGACAATTTTCCGTAAAATTTTTCATAAAATGTATTATTTTCACCAAAGAAATTGACCCATTAAAATTCTGAATAGATGTTCTGTAGCCTACCATGATAGGGTGTGTCTAACCAACTAGGGTTGAAATCTTTCAAACGGTTAATGATGAGTAGTGTTAAGACAATTTCCGGTAAATTTTTCATAAAATCTAATGTTTTCACCAAAAATCTGGACCAATCAAAATTCTGTATATGTGATCTGAAGCAAGTCCCCATAAGGTGTTTCCAGCCAAAGTAAGTTGAAATCTGCCAAGCGGTTAATAAGGAGTACAGTTTTGACAATTTCCGGTACATTTTTCATAAAATCTAAGGTTTTCAGCCAAAAACTTGACCAATTAAAATTCTGTATATATCTTCTGAAGCATAGGCCCATAAGATCAATTTCCAGCTAAAGTAAGTTGAAATCTGCCAAGCGGTTAATGAGAAGTAGAGTAAATTTTTCATAAAAATCAAAGGTTTGCATACAAATAAATTGACCAATAAAAATTGTATATACATGTACTGAAACCGAAAGGACTAGGGTCCTTCCCGCCAAATTAGGTTGAATTCTGCCAAGCGGTTAATGAGGAGCAGTGTTTTGAAAATTTTCGTTAAATTTTTCATAAAATGTAAGATTTTAACACAAACAAGAGGCCCAAGGGGCCTGTGTCGCTCACCTGGAGCACCATCAATTTTTGTCAAAATTGTTGGTGGGTGGTTTAGCAGTCTTTTAAATGAGTTTGTGGACATTTTTGCAAGTGCAATATGGCCGCCAAACACACCACATTTTGATTGCCCCACGGCGCGCATGTTTTTTTGATGGATCAACTTCCCTTGAACAAATTTTAATGGCCCAAATTTCGGCCTGATCTCTTCAGCGGTTCTGGAGGAGTCATTTTCGTGAAAACCAGGTCATCTAAGATGGGCGCTGAACCATTTCGTCAATCAAGTCCTCTTGAACAAACTTGGCTTACCTCTTGACCTAGATTCCCCAAGTGTTTTCGGAGAAGATTTTTCCTAAAATCGACCGAAATCCAAAATGGCCGCTGGGCAAATTGGCCGATCTGGTTAATTTGAATAAACTTGGATCCTTATGCCCTAAGGATGCTTCCTGCCAAATATAATTGAAATCGCCGTGGTAGTTCTCGAGAAGACATTTTAAATTTCCCATTGCTTTAGCATGGGAGCATTCGACGAGAAAATTATCCAAGATGGCCGCCAAACCGTTTATCCGACAGTTTTAAAAATTGCAAATTTGAGCTCAGAATACCCAAAAACATATATAGAACCAATTTTGGCCTCAAAATCAATCAAATAAAAAAAATGCAATATGTCCGCCAAACACGCTACATTTTGATTGGCCCACAACGGCCATGGTTTTTGACAGAGCAACTTCCCTTGAACAAAGTTTACTGGCCCTTAGTCCCTAATCATATCTGCCAAATTTCGGCCTGATCCCTTCAGTGGTTATGGAGAAGAAGTTATTTTCGCTAAAACTAGCTCAACCAAGATGGCCGCCGAACTATTTCACCAATTAAGTTCCCTTGAACAAATTTGGTTGAGCTCTTGCCCTAGATCATATTTCATGAGGTTTCCTTCAATCCGTCAAGTGGTTTCGGAGAAGAATTTAAAGACGTTTAAAAAAAACCGGCCAAAATCCAAGATGGCCACCGGCCTAATTGGCTGATCGGTTTCCTTTGAACAAACTTGGATCCCTATGCCCTAAGGATGCTTCCTGCCAAATATAATTTAAATTGGTCCAGCGGTTCTTGAGAAGTCGTTTAAAGGAAAAGTTGACGGACGGACAACGGACACCCCACGGACAGTCGCCACGACATAAGCTCACTTGGCCTTTCCGGCCAGGTGAGCTAAAAATTGACCAACCATAATTCTGTATATATAAATTCTGATGCCTACCCCCATAGGGTCCATCCAGCCAAATTAGGTTGAAATCTGCCAAGTGGTTAATGAGTAGCGTTTTTAAACAAAGGTTGATGGATGGATAATGGATGACAGATGGTCACCATGCATATCAGTAACCTTGACTTTTTTACCAAAAGATTATTGTGTGATACCGTGGATCATTGTCAATTTCGAAAGATTTCTTCTACAGACCTAGTCCAATCACTCTATGAAGTTTCAGTGATCCGATAAACGGTAACAAAGTTCATGCGAAAACCACACTACCGCATGTTCGGATGGCGCCATCACATAATATTCCGCCAAAATATTGGTGTCCTTAACACTATTGACCAATGGGAAAAGCACCATTGACCCATGGGCCAGTCATCCCTAACATTATTGACCCAGCAGATGACATTTACCAATTGGATGATGGTCACAGTAAAAAAAAAATTGGATGAGGAAATGCAAGAATATTGGTTTCATTGACATTATTGACAAATGAAAAAGGTACCATTGACCAATGGTGCAGCCATCCCTGACATCATTAACCCAGCAGATGATGTTTACCAACTGGACGATGGTCACAGTAAAAACAAGAGCTCTGCAAACGGCGCATAATACCCCCGCCATGATGACAAACCAATGAATGAGAGCTATCAGAAAATATGTATTTCATCCTCAGACCCATCAGACCAGTCATCCTTACGAAGCGTCAAAGCGATCTGTTAAATGGTCAAGGAGGTATCGTCTTGAAACTAATTTTCAAGACGGCTGCTGCTGACTGGCGCCATATTGGATTTCAGATTATCGTAAATTTCACTAAGTTTCTTCACCAGACATACATGTATTCCAACGACCCTAGGAAGTGATCCGATAAATGGTAACGGAGATATCATCCAGAAACCAACTTTCAAGATGACAGCCCGTGGCTGGCGGCAATCTTGGCGTTCGGACCATCGTCAATTTCGATAGGTTTTTTTCTCCAGACCGTGTCCAACCACCCTATGGAGTTTCAAAGCGATCCGATAAACGGGAACAGAGTTATCATCCGGAAAGCAATTTTCAAGATGGTGTCTGGCGGCCATCTTGAATTTCAGATCATTGTCAATTTCAATAGGTTTCATCTCCACTCCTAGTCCAATCAGAGTTATCATCTGGAAACCAAATTTCAAGATGGCCACCGGTGGCTGGCGGCATCTTGGAGTTTGTATCATTGTCAATCTCGATAGGCTTCTTCCCCAGAGGTAGTCAAACTGCCATATGAAATTTCATAGCGATCCGATAAATGATAACGGAGTTATCATCCAGAAACCAATTTTGAAGATGGCCGCCAGTGACTGGTGGCCACCTTGGATTTCGGATCATCGTCGATTTTGATAGGTTTCTTTCCCAGACCTAGTCCAACCAGCCTATGAAGTTTCAATGCGATCTGACAAACGGAAATGGAGTTATCATCCGGAAAACACTCTGTCGGCAGCACGTCCGATGAGACGGCGCCATTATGTAATACTAATACCATGCTAAATGTTTTGGTGGAGTATAAAAATTGGATGAGGAAATGCAAGAAAATTAGTGTCATTGACATTATTGACCAATGGGAAAGGTACCATTAACCAATGGGGCAGCCATCACTGACATTATTGACCCAGCAGATGACATTTACCAATGGGTCAATGGTCACAGTAAAAAATGTGGATGAAGAAATGCAGGAATATTGGTGTCATTGACATTATTTACCAACAGGAAAAGTACCACTGATTAATGAGGCAGCCATCACAGACACTATTGATCACTAGTTCAATTGTCACAACACTAACATCTACCAAACGAGCAATTGTGAGGTCAGTCTCAGGTCACCGTAACAAATTTGGATGGGGAAATACAAGAATATTGGCATGATTGACCAACAGGAAGACAGAAAGAGTACCATTAATCAATGCGGCAACCATCCCCGACTCTATTGCCATTTGATTGAAATGTACTAAGGATTTCGGTTAAGGACAAGAAACAGTGGGCAAAAGCGAAGAAGGACTGATTGCAGCTGTATGATGTTTCTACTGCTACAGCCTGTAATGTAAATTAGCTAATGGTAAATGTAGCACAGTTATATTCTCCTTACTTCACTGAGAGTCTAGATCTGGACAAATACAATAAGCCCACTGACATCACGGGGAAAGGAATGGAATAAGGAATGCTTTTCCCCCGAATGTGAAATCAATTTGATGCTGTATCTATCTATATCTTCCAGCAGTACATGGAGGGTGAACAATAACCCTTTCACTGCTGTGGTTTTGACGTGCGCCCATTTGCTTCAGGCCGAGATTAGGCTATTTTAGAAAATTTATCACTTGAATGACTGGCTCGATAAACGAGCAAGTCATGGCTCGATAAATGATCCAGTCATTCCGGTGGTAAATTTCCAAAAAAATAGTCTTTCTTGGCTGGCAAATGAACATTCAAAATAAGTAAATATTTCAATATTTTTGATCAAATTTAGCCCGTAAATGGTTAAGTGAGTGAGTGAGTGAGTGAGTGAGTGAGTGAGTAAGTCAGACACATACACTCGCAACTACAGCGCATTACACATTTTTAATCGATCACTCGGTATCCACACCACTGAGGTTACAATACCAGTTTTCGACATGACACCAGTATACCAGCTAGCCCTCGGACCCATATCTAATATTACTCAGCATGCCAAATCTATATGCCCCTATGTGATGCCAAATCTATAGGTCAATGGACCTATCCATTTTTAGCTATGCCCCGCCGATCACTAGCTAAGCTCCATCCACACCTCGCCGTGTTTGGATTGATCGATCCCCGAATGCCCTAGCTATCAATTTCCTGAAAACTATACAGGGAAGCTGTTGAATATTTTGTAACTAATTAGACTGGGTGCTGTTTCTGCCATAGGCAGCAACAGCGCCTAGTCAAATTAGTTTCAAAATATTCAACAGAATATTTATTAAATAGTAAAAGCAAACAATTTGTACAACAGCCCATAGACCGTCATCAAATATGCGTTCGTGACGTACTTATCGACGTCATTCATTATGATGTCATTGTACACACCACGCAGTTCATTATGACATCATATGATGGGTGGGTACTCTGGAAAGGTGAATTGATCGACATTTAGAATTAATTAATCACTGAATGGAGTAATGACAATCTCTTCTTCATCTGCCAGTATGCTTGCCAAGTCAAACTACCATTAAAATTCGACTAAAGGACGCAGTTTTTTGTGTCATATTACATGTTCTAGGAAGGGGGGTGCGTCCTATAATTGAGTACAGTGTTTGAGCACTTTTTTTTGTGTCAAGTTTCGTATAAAAACTAAATGATACCACGGAAATTGCACTCTTTTCGCATGGTACACATTTTCGGACTATGTTTAATGTATACCTCAAAACAACATCGCGGAAGTGAAATTATTAAATTGGAGCACCTAAATATTGCATATCCATTAATAAAGATCATTTATTACATCAAAATTAATCCTGAATTTGACATAAAATGGCGTCCAGAAAAGATATAAATCATGTGATTCGCCTCCAAAGTTTGAGCGAGTACTCGGATAAAATATTCTGGAATCGGAACCCTGAATACTATATATTATCATTGCACGATAGGAACTAAGTATTGTACTTTAGGTCTGATCCGTACCCGTTTGATAAGAAACTCCTGTTAACGCATAAGATCTCGCGAGAACACGGCGCCTCCAATCGCAAAAGAGCCAGCGGCTCGCCAATGTAAGAAGCGCTTTATCTCATTTTAATTCTGATTTCGGTTTGGATCATTTAATGTTGGTCAGCAATACAAAATTAATGCGCAATACACGAGTAAACACTGTTCCATTATTAATTTTTTCTGAAGGGAAATATTATTTCTCTGTTCTGATTGGATAAATTCTCCAATACAAGCCAATGAAAATAGAGAATGGCAGATATTAGAAGAACTCTTGCCATGTAGATGGGGCTTAGAATACACCTTCCGTATCCTCTGCATGTCGGAAGAGGCGACTAAAGGAAGTACGGGTGAGGTAACCCTGACAGAAACCTCGAGTGCTGAAGACGGAGGTTCCAGGCCGCACGGCACACTCTAATAAACCATGGATCCACGCACTTAACGCTTATGATCATGTCGATAGTCACTTACAGGACTGGCAGCATGATCAGCGAACGAAAAGAAAAAGAAGAAGAACTCTAGTAAACACAACTGCTGATCTTACCGCATTCCTAATATCACATGATTTCCATATTTTCAAGGCGACATTTTATGTCAAAAGTAGCATTGATTTTGATGTAATAAATGATCATTATTGAAGATATACGATATTTAGGCTGTCCCATTAATAATGTCACTTCCACGATTTTACCATTAAAAGGATAACAAAGACTACTCTGATAAACATGACATTTAGAGAACATTTAAAGGACTGCTTAAGTTATTAGTGTTTAGACATGATTTATGTAAGAATTAAGCCTCTGCATATTAATTTGGAAATTATTTTTGTGTGCTCATTAAAGGTTTGCTGTCAGGATATACATCACTGAGTCTATACATATCTTAAGACTTATTACAGCACCACCACACCCCCACCCATACCTATGCAGTGATTGAACCTCTCTAGAGGGCAGTCTATGTATGTGAAGATGAGCTGACTCAAGACTGATTAGTGACGACATTCGGTCAGGTTGCCGTGCTGACTGCATGCTGTCATGTGTAGCACGTACAGCACCCGGGATGACGGTCAGGTTGCCGTGCTGACTGCATGCTGTCATGTGTAGCACGTACAGCACCCGGGATGACGGTCAGGTTACCGTACAGACTGTATGCTGTCATGTGTAGCACGTACTAACTGTATGCTGTCATGTGTAGCACGTACTGACTGTATGCTGTCATGTGTAGCACGTACTAACTGTATGCTGTCATGTGTAGCACGTACTGACTGTATGCTGTCATGTGTAGCACGTACTGACTGTATGCTGTCATGTGTAGCACGTACTGACTGTATGCTGTCATGTGTAGCACGTACTGACTGTATGCTGTCATGTGTAGCACGTACTGACTGTATGCTGTCATGTGTAGCACGTACTGACTGTATGCTGTTATGTGTAGCATGTACTGACTGTATGCTGTCATGTGTAGCACGTACTGACTGTATGCTGTCATGTGTAGCACGTACTGACTGCATGCTGTCATGTGTAGCACGTACTGACTGTATGCTATCATGTGTAGCACGTACTGACTGTATGCTGTCATGTGTAGCACGTACTGACTGTATGCTGTCATGTGTAGCACGTACAGCACCCGGGATGATGGTCAGGTTGCCGTACTGACTGTATGCTGTCATGTGTAGCACGTACTGACTGTATGCTGTCATGTGTAGCACGTACTGACTGTATGCCGTCATGTGTAGCATGTACTGACTGCATGCTGTCATGTGTAGCACGTACTTTGTACTGACTGTATGCTGTCATGTGTAGCACGTACTGACTGCATGCTGTCCTGTGTAGCACGTACTGACTGTATGCTGTCATGTGTAGCACGTACTGACTGTATGCCATCATGTGTAGCATGTACTGACTGTATGCTGTCATGTGTAGCACGTACTGACTGCATGCTGTCATGTGTAGCATGTACTGACTGCATGCTGTCATGTGTAGCACGTACTTTGTACTGACTGTATGCTGTCATGTGTAGCACGTACTGACTGCATGCTGTCCTGTGTAGCACGTACTGACTGTATGCTGTCATGTGTAGCACGTACTGACTGTATGCCATCATGTGTAGCATGTACTGACTGTATGCTGTCATGTGTAGCACGTACTGACTGCATGCTGTCATGTGTAGCACGTACTGACTGCATGCTGTCATGTGTAGCACGTACTGACTGCATGCTGTCATGTGTAGCATGTACAGCACCCGGGATGACGGTCAGGTTTCCGTACTGACTGTATGCTGTCATGTGTAGCATGTACAGCACCCGGGATGACGGTCAGGTTTCCGTACTGACTGTATGCTGTTATGTGTAGCACGTACTGACTGCATGCTGTCATGTGTAGCACGTACTGACTGCATGCTGTCATGTGTAGCACGTACTGACTGCATGCTGTTATGTGTAGCACGTACTGACTGTATGCTGTTATGTGTAGCACGTACAGCACCCGGGATGAAAACCTTCCATTATCATTACGATTCTTTAACCCTTTAACCCTCAAATTCGTTCAAGAAAATCTAAATATTTTTCCTTAAAGCATTCATTTGAAAATGAACAGAAGACTATTTTTACAAATTTGCCACTGGAATGACTGACTCAGTTATCGAGCCAGTCATTCCAGTGGTAAATTTTCAAATATAGTTTTCTCTCAGTCTGCAAATGCACATTTCTCAAGACATATGTATAACAACATGTACGGTGTAGACTTAACAAGCCTTATGCCTTGTACTTATTGTACAGGAGTCTGAACATTTCTCAAGACCACTGCAGCAGCTGTTTTGGCGGGCTTGAGTGTGTTAAACCTGTCTGCCCATGAATTAACCACTAGTATACGTGGCTCAATAACACAGCCAGTCATTCCAGTTTAATTTTCATAATTTGTCTTCTCTTGGCCTGGAAATGGACATTCAATAATCAGGTATTTAACATTTCTTGACCAAATCAGGTGATTACAGAATTAACTAAAGCACTACAATGTACTTAAAGCATCTTCATCAAATGGGAGAGCCTGTTCAGAGAGCACTACTAATTTCGTGGTAAACGGTTAAGGCGACCTGATTAACCCTTACCAATCAGGTCAAAATGAATTAAAACAGAAACTGGTGTTCATTTTTCAACAAATTTGGTGGGAGATGGTGCTGTCGTAGACAGCAACAACCTCCAGCAAAATTGTTTAAAAATGTACACCAGTTTCTTTGATATTGACAAAGTAAAAGATGGAATATTTACATCAGAGTGGTAAAGGTTAAAGAAATTGTGTTGTGTTTGTATAATCATTCAGCGCATAGACCATGGTCAGTGACCAACATCCTGGTCACACAGGTGTAAATTCTCAAAATAGTCCTATTTTTCCCCTCCTAATGGAGAATTACCGAGCAAGCATACGTACCTTGACCAATCTTCTCCATTGAAGGATGACCACTTTATTTCGCATAAATCTATTTTTAACTCACCTGGGGTGATATAAGCGAGAAATATTTCTGTCCAGATGGTCTCTCGTACAGGTAGTATGTGTGGCCGGGTTTCTTCACCATGTTACATGCAGCGTGGTGAAGTGTCGCATTCTGCTTCGCCTCCTCCAAAACCTAAACATGACAACAAGCGACCTTTCTATTTTTAGCTCTGCCCCACCCACCTCTAGCTAAGCTCCACCCACAATGGACCTTTCAATTTTTAGCTATGCCCCACCCAACTCTAGCTGAGCTCCAACCACACCTTGTTCGGGCTGGGATCAATCTATCTCTAAGCTTTCTGTCCATCAATTTCCAGAAAACTATACAGATAAGCTATGGAATATTTTGGAACTAATTTGACCGGTCGCTGCTACTGCCAATTACCTATCAGCATGTTTATTAAATAGTAGAGACATACAATTCGTACAACGTGTCTGAATATTATGAGCTTTAAAGACGGGCCAAATAGAATCATTTATGATGTAATGATTATGATGTCATCCTACATGCCGCTTAGGTGATTATGACATCAGATGATAGATGGATACTTTGGAAGGGTGAATTATTGTAACCATTAGTGGTCAAGATTTATTAAGAACATTGAGTAAATAATGGAGGAACCCAGTTTCTCAGTCAATCATATGATGTCATAATCAACTACATCACATGTAAACTGACATCATACTCACCTACATCAGATGTAGGCTGACGTCCCAATCAACCACATCACATGAAGGCTGACATCATAATTAACCACATCACATGTAGGCTGATGTCATAATCAACCAATGTAGGCTGACGTTATAATCAACCACATCACATGAAGGCTGACATCATAATTAACCACATCACATGTAGGCTGATGTCATAATCAACCACATCACATGTAGGATGATGTCATAATAGAATACATCACATGTAGGCTGACATCATAATCAACTACATCACATGTAGGCTAACATCATAATCAACTATATCACATGTAGGCTGATGTCATAATCAACTGCATTACATGTAGGCTGACATCATAATCAACTGCATTACATGTAGGCTGATGTCATAATCAACTACATCACATGTGGCTGACATCATAATCAACTACATTACATGTAGGCTGATGTCGTAATCAACTACATTACATGTGGGCTGATGTCATAATCAACAACATTACATGCGGGTTGACGTCATAATCAACAACATTACATGTACATTGTAGGTTGACGTCATAGTCAACTACATCACATGTAGGCTGACATCATAATCAACCACATCACATGTAGGCTGACATCACAATCAACCACAACACATGTAGGCTGACATCATAATCAACATTACATGTAGGCTGACATCATAATCAACTACATTACATGTAGGCTGACATCATAATCAACCACATCACATGTATGCTGACATCATAATCAAAAACATTACATGTATGTTGACGTCATAATCAACATCACATGTAGGCTGACATCATAATCAACCACATCACATGTAGGCTAACATCATAATCAACCACATCACATGTAGGCTGACATCATAATCAACTACATCAAATGTAGGATGATGTCATAATCAACCACATCACATGTAGGCTGACGTCATAATCAACTACATCACATGTAGGCTGACATCACAATCAACCACAACACATGTAGGCTGACATCATAATCAACATTACATGTAGGCTGACATCATAATCAACTACATTACATGTAGGCTGACATCATAATCAACCACATCACATGTATGCTGACATCATAATCAAAAACATTACATGTATGTTGACGTCATAATCAACATCACATGTAGGCTGACATCATAATCAACCACATCACATGTAGGCTAACATCATAATCAACCACATCACATGTAGGCTGACATCATAATCAACTACAACACATGTAGGCTGATGTCATAATCAACTACATTACATGTAGGTTGGCATCATAATCAACTACATCAAATGTAGGATGATGTCATAATCAACCACATCACAAGTAGGCTGACGTCATAATCAACTACATCACATGTAGGCTGACGTCCTAATCAACCACATCACATGTACATGTAGGTTGGCATCATAATCAACTACATCAAATGCAGGCTGATGTCATAATCAAATACATCACATGTAGGCTGACGTCATAATCAAATACATCAGATGTAAGCTGACATCATAATCACCTACATCAGATGTAGGCTGACGTCCTAATCAACCACATCACATGAAGGCTGACATCATAATAACATGTAGGCTGACATCATAATCAACATCACAGGTAGGCTGACATCATAATCAACTACATCACATGTAGGCTGATGCCATAATCAACTACAATGTACATTACATGTAGGTTGACATCATAATCAACTACATCAAATGCAGGCTGACATCATAATCAACATCACTGGTAGGCTGACATCATAATCAACTACATCACATGTAGGCTGATGCCATAATCAACTACAATGTACATTACATGTAGGTTGACATCATAATCAACTACATCAAATGCAGGCTGTCATAATCAACCACATCACATGTAGGCTGACATCATAATCAACCACATCATATGTAGGCTGATGTCATAATCAACTACACCACATGTAGGCTGACGTCAAAATCAAATACATCACATGTAGGCTGACATCATAATCAACTATATCATATGTAGGCTGATGTCATGATCAACTATATCACATATAGGCTGACATCATAATCAACTACATTACATGTAGGCTGATGTCATAATCAACTGCATTACATGTAGGCTGACATCATAATCAACTGCATTACATGTAGGCTGATGTCGTAATCAACTACATTACATGTGGGCTGACGTCATAATCAACAACATTACATGCGGGTTGACGTCATAATCAACAACATTACATGTAGGTTGACGTCATAATCAACTACAACACATGTAGGCTGATGTCATAATCAACTACATTACATGTAGGCTGACATAATCAACATCACATGTAGGCTGACATCATAATCAACTACATCACATGTAGGCTGACATCATAATCAACTACATCACATGTAGGTTGGCATCCTAATCAACTACTTTTGTACATCACATGTAAGCTTACATCATAATCACCTACATCAGATGTACATGTAGGCTGACGTCCTAATCAACCACATCACATGAAGGCTGACATCATAATTAACCACATCACATGTAGGCTGACATCATAATCAACCACATCACATGTAGGTTGATGTCATAATCAACTACATTACATGTAGGCTGACATCATAATCAACTACATCACATCTCGGCTGACATCATAATCAACCACATCACATGTAGGCTGATGTCATAATCAACTACATCACATGTAGGCTGATGTCATAATAAACTACATCACATGTAGGCTGACATCCTAATCAACAACATCACATGTAGGCTGATGTCATAATCAAATACATCACATGTAGGCTGATGTCATAATCAACTACATTACATGTAGGTTGGCATCATAATCAACTACATCAAATGTAGGCTGACGTCATAATCAACCACATCATATGTAGGTTGATGTCATAATCAATTATGTCATGAATGATGTAGATAAGTTTGTCACGAATGCTTAATTGATGACAGACTAAGTATTGTTGTACGAATTGTATGTTTTTACTATTTAATAAACATTCTGTTGAATATTTTGAAATTAATTTGACTGGGCGCTGTTGCTGTATAGTTTTCTGGAAATTGAGATTCAGAGAGTGCAGGGATTGATTGATCCCAACACGAGTCAAGTGTAGCTAGAGATGGGCGGAGCATAGATAAAACTGCATTCCTCTATTATCATGCTTAATTCGTGTGTTATTGCTGAAGGACGATAGTTTCATTAAACCTTCAATGGACAAATTTGATCAAGAAAATGTAAATATTTGCTTATTGAACATGTTGAATTATAGAAGAGTATTTTTGAATATTTACCACTGAAAAGAGTTATCGAGCCAGTAATTACGGTGGAAAATTTTCAAAAATAGTCTTCCGTTGGTCTTCAAATGGACATTTCTAAGAACAATGCAGAGCCTGCTTAAATGGCTGGCTTCATCATGCAAGAGTTAATGGCACCGTAAACCATCTCCCTGATCAGATTTTGCAGACGACATATTCTAGGCCTAATATCTCAGTCTAAATCTGCTAAGTGTTTTGAAAAGAACTTGACTGAAAGTTGTTGGTGGCTAAGCCACCAACAACTCTCAGTCAAATTGTTTTCAAAATATTCAGTAAGTTAAGAGATTTTGGCCATTGAAATTATTGTTTGGTGGCTTGTAGCAGCAGCGAGATGCTTAAAAATTGATTCGGACGGCCACATAAGTGGACAGAGAACTAAGCTTGTGAAAATCAATGTGATCAACTGCAATCTCACTGCCAAAGCAATGTTCTGTTCTTGTTGTTATATTAGCATAATAATCTAGCTAAATTCCACACACTTTTTACGAGTATTCGAATCGAACTTTGAAATGTGAATTCATAGAATTTAAATTTCATGGTAATTTAACAAATATTCTGTTGAATATTTTGAAACTAATTTGACTGAGGGCTGTTGCTGCATACATAGTAAGGCAGTCAAATTATTTTCAAAATATTCAGCAGAATATTTGTTAAATTAAGTTCAGACTTTTATTTTCATGACAGAATTATATGTCATTATGATTGGGATGCCAGCTAACTATTGAGGTAATTGTTTATGACATCAGATACTTGAGCAACAGACACGATCCCTCCATTAAACCACGACAATTAAAATACAATAACTGGCTCACCTTCCGTGCCTGTTCTTGTAAATAGCGAATCTGATCAGCTATAACCAGCAACTTGTTACCAGCATTGGCACGAATAAAATCATCTGCCTGCAGCACATGAGAAAACACACAACACATTTAAGAAATGACCAATCTAAACAAGAGGACCAAGTGGCCTTATAACATCGCTCAACTAGAACATAGCCATTTCAACGAGAAAGGACATCACTTATAAGTAGAACCGTACGGTTTGGTCACCAGAACAAGGATGGGTCGTACCAAATTTGGTTTAAAATCTGCCAAGGGGTTCTCGAGAAAACATTCTATATTTCCTATTGTTTAAGTATTTGGTGGGAAAATGACACCAGCTGGCTGCCAAACCGTTTATCTGACAGTTTCGAAAGTGGCAAACTTGAAATCAGCATACCCAAATACCTATACAAAAACAATTTCAGCTTCAAAAATCCAATATGGCCCCCAAATATTGGCTACATTTTGATTAGTCCACAGCGGCCATGTTTTTTACGTATCAACTTACATTGAACAAAGTTTAATGGCCCTTAGTGCCTAATCATACATGTATCACCCGGATTTCAGCCCAATCCATTCAGCGGTTCTAGAAAAAGTAATTTTCGTGAAAACTACATGTACATTGTAGGTCATTGAAGATGGCCAGTGAAGCATTTGGCTAATCAAGTTCTCTTGAATGAACTTGGATCAGCTATTGCCCTAGATGATCATTCATGAGTTTTGAATCATCGACATACAACCAACCTCCACCCCAACACACATACTCAGGGATGCACACATATTCTAAGTCCAAAACCATGCAATGACTACTTGGACACCATGGCTAACTGATACATGTAGGCAATTGGTCCAAACATAAGCAAGGTTCAAAGCCTGAAAAAAGCAGAAACATATTCAAAATTATGTACATTGTGATGTGATATTGCCAGCCCATATGGCCAATTTCTCCAACTCAGCTGGATCTGTACACGCCTACAGGACTCTGACCACAACAGTCTGCTCCTGCAGGGTAACTTTGAGAAAAGACAATACCCCATAAGCATCCTCACCACAGCAAGAGCAAAAGCCAGACACACCCTACTGAATCCAATACGGCCGGCCCAACAATGCACAAAAACACAGATGCCCATTTTCATCTGCAAATTCACTCGCACAGGCATTTTCCGTAAGAAGACCATCATCAAATACTGGCCAATCTTGGAAGCCAGAAACATGTGCAGGTTAGCATTTCCGGAGAAAAAACTATTTGGCTTCAGGAAAAATAAGATCATTAAAGACACAATGGCCAGGGCGAAATTAGCACCACTCACAGCACCGGCACGGAACACCCACAGGAACCTGTTTAAGCCTTGTCCAACCAAAAATTGCAACATCTGCAACCACATGGACAAACAACGATTTTTTTACCAGTAACCACCTAACACTCGCATAAACCGTGAAGACCATCCGTAACTGCCAAACCAGAAACATCATCTATCTCATCACCTGCAATGTCTGCCACAAACAATGTGGGGGGGGGGGGGGGGGAACCTTATGCACGTTCAAAGTACACATACGACACACCAGTGTCCAGATTTTTCAATACAAAACACCACTCTAGGAATGGCACGCATTTCAGAATCATCCAAGTTCTCACATCAGACCAGGATGACAGTAACTCCACCAAATGGAGGCGACTGAGAGAAAGTTATTGGATTCACCAGCTACATGCACACACCAGGCATCAACAAATCAGGTTAAGGGCCTCCACTTCCCTGACACAATTAAGTCACCTGGTCAGCATGTAGTTATCACCACATCCCACCCCCACTAACAACACTAGCGCAACCTAATTGAAATATACCCTGTTACATACATGGACATGCAGTTATTTGTGTTGAATAAAACTGTGATCAAGTTACCACACCCCAGCTCACAATGACCTGTATGACTGTACAATACAATCGAAAATTGCCATTATATTTTGGCATTGTTTGAAATAAAGTTTATACAAGAAATCAAGTGTGTATTATTACCGGTATGTTTCTATGCAGGGGCAGTGGTTTTCTCCAATAATGGAAAAAACCCCGGAATTCACGGAATTGGTAATTTGAAAGGGAAATCAACGGAAAATTGTATTTTTCTGCCAAATCTCGGTAAATTGAAACGGAAACATGATATTCAAACGGAAATTAATGGATAGTCATTTTCCTCAAGAAAGGGGAACATTCTCATCTAGAATTGTAAATTATTAAATACGGATATATTCTCCACTTTGACGTCATACTTTCTGAACATACTAATAACACAATTGCACAACACAAATCTGGTAGTTTTATTGACTACATTAAATGTACATGAAGCTTAGATGATATAGTTTACAAAATGGGAATGAAACGGAATCTGCAATTTGGTGAATCGGAAAATGGCAAATTCTGAAACGGAAAACCAGTCGCTATCTATGTATATGACATTTACTATTCAAATGATGATTCAAAATTAATGATGATTACATCTACACAATTTATGAAGAATAGAATAATTAAGACTTTAGATGTAAAAAGACACATGTTTTCAGTGAAAGAGTTGCCTCCCTTATTAAATTATTCTGACCATGATCAAAACATTGTCAGCCATGATCAAATAATTGTTCCTAAAAATGTTCAAAAGCAGTTTTAAAAAGGGAATTTTAAGAACTTTAACGTTAGGAACTGTTCTTCAGTTGTTCCCGAAAATATTCAAGCACAACTTAGGAACATTTTAAGACCTTAAGTTCAAGAAATGTTCTTCAGTAATATTCTTTTTACATATTGAGTGACATCTCTGACCAGGATATCACTGTCAATAGAAATAACACTGAAATTCTCCGGTAACCAATTCACATGACCATGGTCGACCAGGATATATGCTGGACAATGCACGACTTTGATAATTGTTAAAAAAATTTTAATAATCACCATGAACTGAAATATCTGACCATGAAATCAGTGCTGTTAATAAGAATAACATTAAAATGCTCTGGTAACCATGGTCGACCATGGTCAATGAGGTACATTTATAATTCTTTAAAATACTGGTGACATATTTGACCATGATATCATTGTCAATAAGAATAACATTGAAATTCTCCAGTAACCATGGTCAACCACGATATATCCCGGTCAGTGAAGTTAAAAATTCAGCTACACATGAACTGACCATCATGTGACCATAATATCATGGTTGATAACAAAATCTCAGAAATTTATGGCAAATGTGGTCACTCATGGTTTATCACGTGGTCATCTGACCATGATATACTGACCATGTTAACATGGTCATTGAAACCATGGTCAGGTGAGCCAAGAAATCATGGTCAACCATGACATTATGGTCAGCAGGAACTCAGGGGAGCAGCAGACATTCAGAATTTTGAGGTCAAGGTCATTGTGATCTTGATACTAAGCTAGATTTGCATTCGGAAATACCAAGACTCACCAATATCCTGTCAGTGTAACACTGATGTCTTGTTTAATTTTTAATATGATTATAAATTCACGATTTAATGAATAGTCGCGATTTTCGATTGAATGAATTTGAATCACATACATTTTTAATCGAGCAAGACTAAGTCTTATTGTCTAACACACTAGTGGTTCAGCTACATGTAGGTTACTCTCAATATGCGTGAGCTTACTTTTTGCACCTGTTGAGCGAGTGTGACGAGGTCCATGGGGTCAGCATTTCTGTTTGTCTGATATGAACTGATGAGCTGTGTGCCTGCTGGAGCCTCATTACTCTCCACAAGACTAACTGAAATCACACATAACATAAAAAAAATCTAAAGTTCTTAATATTTTGCAAATTCTTAGGTGCAGGTAGTAACTCAATACACCGTCATGTCCCTTAGTCAGTTAGTCACAAAAGCGTATTCCAGGCTGTATCTCAAAAACTAAGTACTGATCCGATTTGGTTAAAATATTAACACAATGAAGAAACTTCCAGTACAAGAGGATTTCCAGACTTTGCCTGTGATCCAGATAACAGAACCTGGAACGGGATCAGATTAACTTCAGGATTTGTGGATATCTCGGAAACTGTTGGTCCGACCTACATGTACCTACATGACCTCGCTCAAATTTTAACACAGGAAAGGGTGTGATTATATATACACTAGGATTCCACAACTTTGGGTGTGGTCTCAAAATTTGGAACACGCAGCTACCGAGATTCTATCTGCATGTACCTTGTTAAATAACGCAATAATTTTGTCAAGCAAACTGAACTGTAACCATTTAACCAACAAATCCCGAAAAAATTATAACTTATTCTGTTGAATATTTTGAAATAAATTTGACTGGAAAACGGGCGGTTTTCCTGTATGGTTGCCTCGAAAATGAGATATAGGGAATTCATCAGCGAAATGGTTAACAGCCAAATTTTGTGAAGAAAATCTAAATATTTCCATACTGAATGCCAATCTCCAAACCAAGAGAAAGCTATTTTTTTAGAATTTATCACCGGAATGACTTAATCAATTGCATGTACTTTACCAATGAGTCACGCCAAAAACTCTCCTCGAAAAGCCATCTCCCTCTCATGCCTGTGTTATTCAGGTGCATATGCTGAGAAATATGTCATCATTATGCTATCACGCCTGTGTTATTCAGGTGCATATGCAGTGAAATATGTCATCATTATGCTATCATGCCTGTGTTATTCAGGTGCATATGCAGTGAAATATGTCATCATTATGCTATCATGCCTGTGTTATTCAGGCGCATATGCAGTGAAATATGTCATCATTATGCTATCACGCCTGTGTTATTCAGGTGAATATGCAGTGAAATATGTCATCATTATGCTATCACGCCTGTGTTATTCAGGTGCATATGCAGTGAAATATGTCATCATTATGCTATCATGCCTGTGTTATTCAGGTGCATATGCAGTGAAATATGTCATCATTATGCTATCATGCCTGTGTTATTCAGGCGCATATGCAGTGAAATATGTCATCATTATGCTATCATGCCTGTGTTATTCAGGTGCATATGCTGAGAAATATGTCATCATTATGCTATCATGCCTGTGTTATTCAGGCGCATATGCAGTGAAATATGTCATCATTATGCTATCATGCCTGTGTTATTCAGGCGCATATGCAGTGAAATATGTCATCATTATGCTATCATGCCTGTGTTATTCAGGTGCATATGCTGAGAAATATGTCATCATTATGCTATCACGCCTGTGTTATTCAGGCGCATATGCAGTGAAATATGTCATCATTATGCTATCATGCCTGTGTTATTCAGGCGCATATGCAGTGAAATACGTCATCATTATGCTATCATGCCTGTGTTATTCAGGCGCATATGCAGTGAAATATGTCATCATTATGCTATCACGCCTGTGTTATTCAGGTGAATATGCAGTGAAATATGTCATCATTATGCTATCACGCCTGTGTTATTCAGGTGCATATGCAGTGAAATATGTCATCATTATGCTATCATGCCTGTGTTATTCAGGTGCATATGCAGTGAAATATGTCATCATTATGCTATCACGCCTGTGTTATTCAGGCGCATATGCAGTGAAATATGTCATCATTATGCTATCATGCCTGTGTTATTCAGGTGCATATGCTGAGAAATATGTCATCATTATGCTATCATGCCTGTGTTATTCAGGCGCATATGCAGTGAAATATGTCATCATTATGCTATCATGCCTGTGTTATTCAGGCGCATATGCAGTGAAATATGTCATCATTATGCTATCATGCCTGTGTTATTCAGGTGCATATGCTGAGAAATATGTCATCATTATGCTATCATGCCTGTGTTATTCAGGCGCATATGCAGTGAAATATGTCATCATTATGCTATCACGCCTGTGTTATTCAGGTGAATATGCAGTGAAATATGTCATCATTATGCTATCACGCCTGTGTTATTCAGGTGCATATGCAGTGAAATATGTCATCATTATGCTATCATGCCTGTGTTATTCAGGTGCATATGCAGTGAAATATGTCATCATTATGCTATCACGCCTGTGTTATTCAGGCGCATATGCAGTGAAATATGTCATCATTATGCTATCATGCCTGTGTTATTCAGGCGCATATGCAGTGAAATACGTCATCATTATGCTATCACGCCTGTGTTATTCAGGTGCATATGCAGTGAAATATGTCATCATTATGCTATCATGCCTGTGTTATTCAGGCGCATATGCAGTGAAATATGTCATCATTATGCTATCACGCCTGTGTTATTTAGGTGCATATGCAGTGAAATATGTCATCATTATGCTATCACGCCTGTGTTATTCAGGTGCATATGCAGTGAAATATGTCATCATTATGCTATCACGCCTGTGTTATTCAGGTGCATATGCAGTGAAATATGTCATCATTATGCTATCACGCCCGTGTTATTCAGGTGCATATGCAGTGAAATATGTCATCATTATGCTATCACGCCTGTGTTATTCAGGTACATATGCAGTGAAATACGTCATCATTATGCTATCACGCCTGTGTTATTCAGGTGCATATGCAGTGAAATATGTCATCATTATGCTATCATGCCTGTGTTATTCAGGTGCATATGCAGTGAAATATGTCATCATTATGCTATCACGCCTGTGTTATTCAGGTGCATATGCAGTGAAATATGTCATCATTATGCTATCATGCCTGTGTTATTCAGGTGCATATGCAGTGAAATATGTCATCATTATATTCAATAACTTATGCATATTTCCATTTGATGCTTCAGTCATTAAACCATCACAACTAGCTCCAGTCTGAGGAACCATCACACCGTCGCCACACGAGAAAAAAACTAGAAAATGACAATAAAACAGTTCCCCGTTCTAACACCACCGAACGGTCAGCATATTTTGCTCCATATTAAAACTTTATTGTCCAGAAACAGCCATTTGAGTGAGCCTGTACGCGGTATCACCGAAACAGGATACCATCATTTTCCTTTGAATTGAAGTATGTCATCGCCTAATGGCGCTGTATTTTGACATTTTGTTTTGGACAATTGTCTTCTAACTTGGGGCTGGATAAGGGATAAAGTCACTAACAAGCTAAGCCAATATATTTTTTAGTAGCTAAGGTATTTATTAAATTATTAGCAATTTCTGCTTAAGTGCCCCGAAACTGGATACTCCACGCTAATTTATAAGTAATGAAATCATCATATCATTATGCCTAGATTTATTTCATTTCATTACCTAAAATGATACCCTCAATAAGAAATTATACTTATTTAGACCGGTTAAAATATCTGAATCTACCATCTCTCTATTACCGTCGATCATGTGGGGATATGATTCAAACTTACAAATACATTCATGGCCTTTATCGTGTTCAGTGCCCATTCTTGGAGATAGACAAACAAAGCATCACTCGGGGACATAATTTTAAACTCACTAAGAGCCGAAGTAACAAACTAATTCGGCAGAAGTTTTTTGCAAACCGAATTACGAATAGTTGGAATAGCTTACCAAATGAAGTAGTTAGTCCCGTAAGCCTAAATATCCTAAAAAATAAACTGGATTCATTTTGGTCAGATTTTTTGTATACACAAGAGCCAGTACACAATCATTATCTTTCCTTTACCTCGAAACAAATTAACTAAGCAATTAGCATAATGTAGTCGCCATCTATCTACAGGCATTTTGCCTATAAGGGTAGTATAGATCTAGGCACACAATGTAAGCCTATAAATGGGCATTATCGTCAATCTCTCCCCCTACCAGGATTTTTCCGTATGGCGTGAACAATAGAAGGGGGAGAGATTGACGATATAGTCTATAAAAGTATATAATTTTAACAATTTTATTCTGAATCATTCTGCTGTGAATATGCACCTTTAAGTCCCTGGATTGATTTGATATATCGAAAACTGGTGTCATAACATATTATACCAGTTTTTGCTTCATTTGCTAAGAAATTGTTACGCAGAGATGCCTCATCTTATGTTGATTGGTATTTCTCGTCATAATTTACCTGCTACCGTTGATGTTATATCTGGATTTTGCATTTCTAATAAATAACATAATTTCAATGCATAAAAAAAAAGAAAGACAGAATTTCGGGAAACCCCGTCCTTTATATTAACCATCGGGAAAATCTGTGACGTCATTTATAGGGTAGATATGAAGTGCAAATCCTCAGAACGGCGGAGCCCCAATAAAAGCAAGATTACTAACACAGTAACAGGCACATACATACTGCCTCTTCCTTCATCATCATCATCATCTGTTCCGACGTTGGAGGGCCATGCAGGGCCTATTGTCGATTTCAAACTTTTTCCCCCACTACATCGTTGGTTGCGCAGTGTGCGAATAGTGGCTGTAGTTCTAGGTTGCTTGTTGTTGTTTTTGTATTTTTTTACTTTTTTACCCTTTTTTCGCTTTTTACTTTTTGTGCGATAGGGTGTAGGCCTGTATTTTATTGATATATGGACAATTTACAATGTGCATATATGTACATATTTATATCATATGGCCGGTAATCTTAATCCACCTAGCTGACAGTTGTGCCGGAATAAATGCGCGAGATTTCGGTTGGCATTGTACATGTAGCTTACTTCTGACCGTATTTATTTCTGCTACTAACCTGGTAGGACCTTATTTATGTTCTTGAGGATATGCTTAATACGTCTAAGCTACTACTAGACTGGTAGGACACGCCCACCTTAACTCTGTACTTAAGGAGACACATGCACGCATACTATTTACACATTATAGAAGTGTTAGAGGCCTGCACGACTGCTGTAGACAGGGGTGAAGATATAGATGTCCTGTATCTTGATTTCATGAAGGCATTTGACACAGTGCCTCATGAACGCCTTCTAAGTAAATTAAGCCAATACAAAATTTCAGGTAATCTACTAAACTGGCTAAGATCCTTTTTAACAAATCGCCAACAGAGGGTTGTAGAAATGGAGCCTTTTCGTCATGGACACCTGTTTTGAGTGGAGTTCCACAAGGCAGTGTACTCGGTCCAGTACTTTCACTATTTTTATCAATGACATGCCATCTGTGATTGAATCTGACATTTTTTTTTTTTGCGGGTGATACTAAAGCTTATAGAACCATAGCACATGCAGATGATTGTAAAGAACTACAACAAGACTTTAACTCACTGCAGCAGTAGTCAGAAACATGGCAGGTCCGATTTAATCCTCAAAAATGTTCTGTAATACACATAGTCCATAATCACTTTAATACTTCCTATCAAATGATAGATGATGGGAAACCCCTAAAATTACATAGCGAAAATATAATCAATGACATAGGCGTGTCAATAGATACAAAACTAACATTTGGGAGACATATAGAGAAGATAACTTCCAAGGCTAATAAAATGACAGGCATAATATGGCGTACATTACAATATATAGATGAAGACCTGTTCATGAAACTTTATCCAACATTAATCCGCTCTCACCTGGAGTATGCTGCCCCTGTATGGTCACCAAACACATGGAAACAAGCAGAAAAACTTGAAAAAAATCAGAGACGAGCTACGAAAATGGTGCCCAACTTAAAAAATCTAAATTACCAGGCAAGATTAGAATATTTAGAACTACCAAGTCTAGTATACAGAAGAATAAGAGGGGATCTTAAAATATCTATAAGTACATGCATAACCTGTATACTGTGGACTCTAGAAAACTTCTAATTATCGGTCCAAGAAAGAGAACTAGAGGCCATAAATTTACATTACTAAAACCAAGAGCAAATACACCACTTAGACAAAGCTTTTTCTCTAACCGTGTCATAGACTGGTGGAACTCCCTGACGCCTGAAGTTGTTGAAGCTCCATCTCTAAATAGTATTAAAAGCAGACTAGTTAAACTATTTATTCAACATCCTGTATACTATAATTATAGAGCTCTAGACAAACCATGTAATCCAAAAATGACTATTAGATAATGTAGCTCATCACCAAATTTATTGAATTAGCTGATAATAGGATACAATGTCCTAAAAATCTGTACATGTTATGATTATGATTATGATTATGATTATTATACCACTCCTTGGTAACAATTATATATCTGGATGCATTGAAATCAGAGGTTTTCAGTCGGCGGTACATGTGCATGTAAATAACACTAAAATAGCATAAATAAATCACATAGTATCGACACAAAGAGCACGAAAAAACAAAACAAAATGTAAATGTAAGGAAGCCATACTCATATTTTGCAAACAACAAACCAAGAAAAGTATCTATCATGAAAGTCAGATTTGTTTAATCAGATGTGTGGCTTATCGACAATGATATTGGGGGAAATAAAGTAGTTGTTTACAGCTCAGAAAGCAGGAAATGGTTTCATTTTCATAACCCCCATTTTTATGAGAAGGTCAAACTAAATCTGTGGATCGGCCCCTGTGTAAAAGCCATTCACATAATACATATATATATATCCTTTTCTTGCTTTGTTATTTGTCAAATATGAATATGACTTCCTTCTTAAATTTACATATTTTCAGTTTTTTGTGCTTTTTGTGTTGATAATATATGATTTATTTATGTTATTTTCTGTGCTCTTTACATGCACACTTTAAATATATATATATATAATTGTTTCGTAGGCCAGTTACTAATTTAGTACATCGTTTTTGCACTTGCTCTGGATGATTTATGTCTTTAATTAAATAATGTGCGCGCATGCAGTATTCAAAATGTGGCCGGACATAGGTTTTGTATACAATTTTGAATGATTCTCTATCCAAATGATTGAATGCCCTTTTGATTGATCGCATAATAAACATGGCGTTGTTTGCGACTTTTATACACTGACATGAAGGTTTTATACACTGACATGATGGTTTATACACTGACATGACGGTTTTATACACTGACATGAAGGTTTTGTATACTGACATGATGGTTTTATACACTGACATGATGGTTTTATACACTGACATGAAGGTTTTATACACTGACATGATGGTTTTATACACTGACATGAAGGTTTTATATACTGACATGATGGTTTTATATACTGAGATGATGGTTTTATACACTGACATGAAGGTTTTATATACTGACATGATGGTTTTATACACTGACATGACGGTTTTATATACTGACATGATGGTTTTATATACTGAGATGATGGTTTTATACACTGACATGAAGGTTTTATATACTGACATGATGGTTTTATACACTGACATGATGGTTTTATACACTGACATGAAGGTTTTATATACTGACATGATGGTTTTATACACTGACATGATGGTTTTATACACTGAGATGATGGTTTTATATACTGACATGATGGTTTTATACACTGACATGATGGTTTTATACACTGACATGATGGTTTTATACACTGACATGATGGTTTTATATACTGACATGATGGTTTTATACACTGACATGATGGTTTTATACACTGACATGATGGTTTTATGTCACTGTTAATCCATACCGATGGATCCTCTTCTTGCTTTGTTATTTGTCAAATATGAGTATGGCGTCCTTCTTACATTTATTTACTTACATATAAAATAAATGTAAGAAGGACGCCATACTCATATTTGACAAATAACAAAGCAAGAAGAGGATCCATCGGTATGGATTAACAGTGACATAAAACCATCATGTCAGTGTATAAAACCATCATGTCAGTGTATAAAACCATCATGTCAGTATATAAAACCACTATGTCAGTGTATAAAACCATCATGTCAGTGTATAAAACCATCATGTCAGTGTATAAAACCATCATGTCAGTATATAAAACCTTCATGTCAGTGTATAAAACCGTCATGTCAGTGTATAAAACCATCATGTCAGTATATAAAACCTTCATGTCAGTGTATAAAACCATCATCTCAGTATATAAAACCATCATGTCAGTGTATAAAACCATCATGTCAGTGTATAAAACCATCATCTCAGTATACAAAACCTTCATGTCAGTGTATAAAACCGTCATGTCAGTATATAAAACCATCATGTCAGTGTATAAAACCATCATGTCAGTGTATAAAACCATCATCTCAGTATATAAAACCATCATGTCAGTGTATAAAACCATCATGTCAGTGTATAAAACCATCATGTCAGTATACAAAACCTTCATGTCAGTGTATAAAACCGTCATGTCAGTGTATAAACCATCATGTCAGTGTATAAAACCTTCATGTCAGTGTATAAAAGTCGCAAACAACGCCATGTTTATTATGCGATCAATCAAAAGGGCATTCAATCATTTGGATAGAGAATCATTCAAAATTGTATACAAAACCTATGTCCGGCCACATTTTGAATACTGCATGCGCGCACATTATTTAATTAAAGACATAAATCATCCAGAGCAAGTGCAAAAACGATGTACTAAATTAGTAACTGGCCTACGAAACAATTATGACATACTTCAGACTGAGTTTAATGACTCTCAAATAAAAATCGAAGACTTTTGCTTTCTCTCTGATACGTTTCAATATATGTGGTAAATCCTGAAGAACATCGACAGGTTAGACATATGTGCACACCAGTTTGGAATAATTGGAATTACTGAGACATGGCTGAAAACTGATCTACTACCCTGATTAACAAGCCTGATTGCACCGTTATTGAACGACGCAGAACAACACAATGGGCGTTTCCGGTTTTGGCTATGCCCCGCCCATCTCTAGCTAAGCTCCACCCACGCCTCGCTCGTGTTGGGATCGATCGATCTCTGACCACCCTGACTATCAATTTCCAAAAAACTACACAGGTAAGCTGTTGAATATTTTGAAACTAAGGCAGCAACAGTTCCCAGTCAAATTAGTTTCAAAATATTGAACAGCATGTTTATTAAATAGCAAAGAACTACAAAGACATACAAATCATACAACGTGTCGGACCATTTGAGATTTGATGACGGTTTAAATGGAACCTTTTGTGACGTAATGATTATGACGCCATCATTCACGCGCTGAGGTGATTAGGACGTCATACAAGGGCTGACGATGGATGGATACCCCTGGAAAGGTAAATTATGAGGTGGTGTAGGCATCGACATTAAAATAATGTACGGTACCAGGACCGAGAGGATATGTCCGGCAGTAGTGGGCACATAGAAACCATCTTTATTGAAGTCTCATCAAACAACTGTAAAAAATATCAAATAATTGGCGTAATATACAGACCCCAGGCAGTGATACTAATAAATGTATTGACTCATTAGACCATTTACTCCGAGCAGATCAGAGGGAGAAAAAATTGGATCCTTCCTGGGAGATTTCAATATCGATCTAATGAAGTAAAATAGCTTGTACACGCAAGACCTGACAAATCTTCTAAATATGCATTACTTGTATCCAGAAATCACCATACCTAATAGCCTAGTATCACGGAATTCACTGCAACACTGATCGATAACATATGCTGTAATAACACCTCTAACAGTATAGAAACAGGAATATTTGTAGCTGGTATCTCTGGCCACCTACCAGTATTCTATCGTGAAAAAAACACCAACAAATGAAACACCAAACAATATGAAACTGAAAATCTCAAAATTTAAGATTAAAGATGCCTATACAATACCTTTCATAACATCTGCACAACAGTCTATGAAAAGGTTTAAGTGTAACCCAACTAATCCCTGGCTAACCAATGGACTGGTAGCTGCTTGTCACAAAAACAAACTATATCGGAATTACATCAAAATTGCAACAAGATATAATAGAATTCACCTTTTCAGAGTATCCATCCATCATCTGACATCGTATGACGTCATAATCAGTTCAGCGCGTGTATGATGATGTCACAAGCATTACGTCACGAAGAGTTCCATATAGACCGTCATCAAATCTCAAATAGTCCGACACGTTGTATGAATTGAATGTCTTTGTAATTATTTGCTACTTAATAAACATGTTGTTTAATATTTTGAAACTAATTTGTCTGGGTGCTGTTGCTGCCTAAGGTAGTTTTAAGATATTCAAGTTTACTTGTGTATTCATTTTGGAAATTGATAGTCAGGGTGTTCAGAGATCGATCGATCCCAACACGAGCGAGATCTGGGTGGAGCTTAGTTAGAGATGGGCGTGGCATAGCTAAAACCGGAAAGGTCCATTCAATTTAAGACCTACAGGAACAGACTAGACGTAATGGTCAATGACGCCAAGCAATGTACCGGCACGATAAATTTGGGCACAAAATGGCATCCGCATAACTTGTAAAATAATTAAATCGATGGTTAACAAGGACCACGGCAAACACCAACAATCCAAATTTATCCATGACAACATGATCATTACAGACAGACATGACATAGATATAGCTAATACATTTAACAAGTATTTTGTCAACATTGACCCTAGACCTGCTAACAAAATCCAGACAAATACGAACAAGAACCTCAAAGATAATCTCCCAAGTGGCGTAGTTGTTAATGAGGTCATACACGTGAGTGACAGACTGGATATCTTCATTGTTTCTAAATGATGTTCCGATTAATCGCTTATAACTTGTTACGTTGCTTAGCTTAAAACTTTACCACTCAAGCGGGACAAAGAACTGTTTCTACAACGGTCGTCAGAAATATCAAATTGCGGATCAAGAGAAGACTATCAACGTGGAGTCAACGTTGAAACAACATCATGTGCCTGCTGGGTACCCTTGGAAATATTCAACTGGAATGATTGGCTCGATGGCTGAGCTAGTCATACCTAGTGATAATTTTCGAAAATAACCTTCTCTTGATCTGTAAATGGGCCATTTTTATGGGAAAGTTGAGATTTCTTGAACAATTTGAGTGTTATTGGGATACAGTTATATTATCCGTTTCAATAAGCCAGACGAATATGATAGTCTTGGTACGATGACATCACGCAAACAATTCAACAATCAGTCATATATGGATGCTAAGTTCTCAAATACAGTAAGCGTAATAGGTTAAAATGTCGATTAACAAAAACAGAAACATGTTAGTTAGTATAATTGTGAATACGATGTAAGAAATGTTCTGCTGGATAATTTGAACAAAATTAGGCAGCAATGTCTTCCAATCCAATTATGTTCAAAAATATTCAACAGTATGATATGTTAATTTATTTCCTCTCTGCACTATAGGGACGCTAAAATGTCATTAACAGGCGCTCTCTCATGGCAACACGGGCCATCAAAATTGATTACTAATGATGTGATTCCCTTATAGCAACTCATTTGTTATGGTAAATAGCATTTGAGCTCAGATGTGGTTCATTAAGACTGTGGTTTTAAGACCATCTACCTTAAAGAACCGCCATCTTGTTATCCCAAATGGTAGTGTCTGTTACAGGCAGATTTACTTATATCTTCACCCTTATTGTGTCAAAGGAAACCTTTAATTGTCAAGCCGGCCAAAAACGGCCTCTGCAAACGGCCTCTCTGCAAACGGCCTCTCTGCAAACGGCCTCTCCGCAAACGGCCTCTCTGCAAGCGGCCTCTCTGCAAACGGCCTCTGCAGTGGTCGTGAGGAATGCCAATTTGCAGGCCAACAGAAAACTAAATCTTCAAAGGACACAGAATATGCTAAATTTTGACTTTCTTGACCATTAACTGTTTACTGGTCAGCCATGTCAAAAACGGCATGTGCAGTGGTCACGTGGGATATCCAGTTGTTGGAGAGAATTGCAGAGAGCAGCTGTGGAGGATTCCAGTTCATCCATCAATCATATGACGTCATAATCCACCATGTGGCGTGTAGGCTGACGTCATAACCGATTGACGTATCTATGTTCGTCACGAACGCTTAATTAATGATGGACTAAGCGTTGTTGTACGAATTGTATGGCTTTACTATTTAAATAAATAGACTGTCGAATACTTTGAAA
The DNA here is from genome assembly GCA_034401795.1 of Chaetoderma sp. LZ-2023a. Lineage (NCBI taxonomy): Eukaryota > Metazoa > Mollusca > Caudofoveata > Chaetodermatida > Chaetodermatidae > Chaetoderma > Chaetoderma sp. LZ-2023a. The sequence continues at coordinate 190,059,303 of CM067359.1, forward strand.
CTAATTTGACTGGTCGCTGTTGCTGCCATAGGCAGCAACAACATCCAGTAAAACTATGGTTCAAAATAGCTTACCTGTATAGTTTTCTGGAAATTGAATGTGTGCTCCCAACACGGGAGAAGTGTGGGTGGAGCTTAGCTAAAGATGGGTGGAGCTTAGCTAAAGCTGGATTCCTTAATTGTTGTAGATTCCAGGTAAATTCAAAGAAAACGTCTTCTCTGGTTGTGCAGATCGACTCACTTAGCGAACATTTAAATCTTCTTGGAAATTATTGAGCATTAAAGTGTTAATTAGTATAAGACGCTCGCTTTACGTTCTTTGGCGCTGTTGACATAGGATGTGGTTAACATTGGGCCACGCGCTGCAACGATCAGCTCCTTATCAGCTTGACAAACCAAATTGAATCCAACACGAAATTAAATTCAAGACAAGCGAAGACTATAAATGAGCAGACTCCGCTGCCTAGCCTATCACTCCGCTCAGAAGCTTGGACTGGGAGGGCATCATTTCATTAAGCCGGGTCGATTTTCGCTGATACGTATTCAGATTGCGTCAATCAGCTCTTAATAGCTACTTGCGCGCTATCCATGCAGATATCTTTTCTTTTTCAACTCCAGTGAATTAGCATTTTCAAAATTGCACAACTGTCTTTGTTATCAAACTGCACGTACAGGTGAAGTAATGGACTACGTCACGAAGTAAAACAAGAGTTACCACCCACACTATCAAATTATAGGCTTCAATACCAAAAACAATACTCAGAACAGGAGACACTACAGATTGCAGTAGAGTCTCTCCCGTTTCTGTCACATTCAGGATGCGGATTAGCAATGAACCTTTCCAGTTTATCCATCAATCATATGACGTCATAATCAACAACGTAACGTGTAGGATGACATCATAATAAATGACGTCATGAATAACGCAGACAAGTTCGTCACGAGCACATAATTGATGACAGACTAAACGTTGTTTTAAGAATTGTATGTCTTTACCATTTAATAAAGATGCTGTTAAATAGTTTGAAACTAATTTGACTGGGTGCTGTTGCTGTCAGGCAGTTCAGAAATCTACCGATCCGAACACGGCAAGGTGTGGGTGTAGCTTAGCTAGAGATGGGTGGGAGATAGCTAAAACTGGATTCCTCCATTGAGCGGATGGGCTGCAACTAGGACCATAGACCCTATACCACGCGAAGAAAAATTATAAGATTTCCCAAAGAAGTAAAATTACCCGGGGTCCAATGACACGGACCACTGATGTCATGGGACCGCGCGAATGATTAGTACTATTAAAGATATACTAAGAACAACTATAAAGTACTACGTAGTACGTATATTGCAAATGTGCAGAGATAACTGGAGATTAACATACAATTATATTATCTGCAATTCATCCTACTACAACCACATTACGATGATATTTCAAAACTACTACATTATTTATTTATCTTTCAATAGAGCACTTTCACTGATGGTCATATTGCCAGATTTAGCTTCTTATTGTGTACTATATTGCTCTGCCATAACAGGTAACGGGTTATTTTGACTCACTATCGGTCATTCAGAATGAGACGAAGTGATCTAAATCCCATGATACAGCGTCTCTTTCGGAAGCGGACTACATGGTCATCAGAGAAGTCACAGTTAAACCCCCATGAAATATGATGACTCCTAGAAGTCAGAATTCAAACAAAAGGATAGTATAACTATATCCCAGTCAGAGGTCTCGCCATCATCGTGGCCCGGTTGACGTAACACCAAATTGGGATAACAGCTCAAGGCATAGGCGAACTAGGCACTGCCTAGGATGCCAGATTTTAAAGGGGCGCCAAAAAAGGAGTGGGGGTGCCTCTCACCACCAAAACTACATGTACTCAAAGCAAATAAGATTTTTAAAAAAATCCACACTTAGGACAAGAGCAATATTTCGCTCTAGAAATGCAGGAAATACCCTCTCCGAGCATCTGGATTTCAAAATTTTCTGGGGGAGGATCCCAGGACCTCAGCCCCTTGCCCTACGTAAAGCGTGATTCTTTGCCTTTGTCTAGGGTGTCAGAAACCCTAGGCCCGGCCCTGGATAACAGGGATGCGGAAGATGGTACTTTATTACTATCTAACGAATTCAAGGTGGATAATTTTTGGTAATTGTTGACAAGCTTTTGGCAGCCCTAACAACACATTGTTGTCGGTGTATTCGTGAGAGGTTTGGACTTGCATCAAACTGCAAGACATAAGTACAGTTCTAGTAGTAATGGGCCTTTCCAGTTTTAGCTATGCCCCGCCCATCACTAGCTAAGCTCCACCCACACCTCGCTGTGTTGGGATTGATCGATCCCCGAATGCTATGACTATCAATTTCCTGAAAACTATACAGTTAAGTTGTTGACTATTTTGCAACTAATTTGACTGGTTGCTGTTGTTGCCTATGGCAGCAACAGCGCCCTGTCAAATTAGTTTCAAAATATTCAACAGGGTATCTATTAAATAGTAAAGACATACAATTCGTACTACAACCCATAGCCCGTCTTCAAATATACGTTCGTGACGTATTTATCTACATCATTCATAACGTCATAATGACGTCATTGATTGTGATGTCATTGTACACGTCACGCAGTTAATTATGACGTCATACGATGGATGGATAGAGTTGAAATTTCTATGGGCTTATTAAGTGCTGACGTATTTCCGGGTCCAGCTCGATTATTATACACGCAAAACAATGTTTTTGTTTAACAACAAATGATGACGTCATAAACACGCACTTATGATGTAATAAAGCAAAATACCCATTTCCGGGTTGCGAATCACGCGCAGTGACTTCATACTTAACAAGTCCATTACAGGCAATATGCTTCAAGGAAATGCTGAATCTACGCCAAAATGTGAAAGTGGTGTCATAGTTATCAGTTATGATTTTGTTATTGTGTCTGTTGTACTTAGCCAATATTTGTTTTATTTAAAAGCGATTTAATTATTTTCCAAGTTTAATTTAAATTGTTCTTAAAATGGTCAGATCTATTTTAGTAATAGGTTTTTATTATCTGTTTTTATTATTTGAATCACATTATTTCTGCACTTCTTAATTATTAATTCATTATGTTTTGTTTGAAAATAAAAGCTGAATAAAGTTTGTGGTTTTTCTGACAGGCGATTATCAGCTCCTAGCTTTTGGTCTGTCAGACGTAGTTGCTCTGAGTGAATAGCTACTTTAACCTCTTGAAGGCATGTAATTTCGAGGTTATAGACTGCACCTAAGTTTTGCCTCTCTGATGTTGCCGTTGGATCACATACATAATAGTACATTCCACGTAGTGATGGTAAGGTCATGGGAGGATAGCGTTGTCCGAGGATGTCAAGCACAGTTTCTTGTTTGAAAAAGGTTAGACATAATCAGCGTTGCCTCACGTATCGAGACAACTCAGTGCTATTGTGTCCCTTAAGTCTAATCCATATAATCATTAGTCATATTGTATTAAAATCTAGCTCTATATATTTATAATTATACTGTATGTATTATGTCCACGTTCAATGGCAGGCTATATCTATTTGTTTATAGATCTTGTGCTAATAAAATATTCTGACTCTGATTCTGTCAGCCCGCAAGCCTTGACGATATTAGTTTCCCAACAAAGCCGGTACTTACAGTGAGGACCGGCGTGTGGATGCCACATACTCCCTTTTGTTTATGCGGGCCTTCTGTTAATCATAACCTCTGATTTGGGTGTTAGAAACAGGAACTAGGTTTGGCCACAAGTGGCAGAGATTCCTACCTATCATTAGATATGGCCATCCATCGGGTGCAGACGCCCCGCTTCCCGTAGGTTGCTTTGGAAAGCATCTACCTCCATGGATAGCAAGCATACATGTTACCTCGCAACATGTCCGCACTAGGTGAGAATCTGGATACCCTGCTCCGTAACCACATAAAACATCACTGGACGATGGCTACATTTTACACAAGAAAATTTAATGACTGACATATCGTTACAGTGGGGGTAGAGAGACGAATATCCACTGAGAGTGTCCTTCCCGTGAGGGCATGGTGGATTCCAAGATCCTGCCCAGACACTACAATGAGTTGGGTGGAGATGCGTGTCTCGTCCGGTACTAGTCCTATGGACCTAATTTTTTACCTGTCGTTAGGTTTATATTCCAATATGCCCAAAATGCACTGCGGGCTGGGAATAAAATATCATCCTACAATAATAACTATATGTTCTCGCAGTGCTTTCCTTCTTTGGCAAAGTAGCTAACTATCAAGTATCCGAGGATATGGAGGAGATGTATGTGAACCCGCACTTTGGCCATCACCGCTCGAAAACCTCCGACAGTTTCCCAGAGTCGGATCAGTCCAATGTGCGGATGGGGTATCTAAACAATTGAGAAGCCTTACGGCGTGGTGGATCATGGAAAGAGACAATGACTTAATAAATATGAGGCCCTATAGGTATTTGGCCAATCTTACATAACCTTGCCGGAGTGCTGGGCTAGATTACCGCAACAACTGGAAAAGAGGCGACACTACATGTCTCCTAATGAAGAAATTGTCCCTAACCACTTTAACCTACCCTATCGAGCTGAATAGTAAGGTTAGTCGGTAGCATGCCGGGCTCGAACATTTAGAGCACGGTCAGTGACCTCAGTGAAAAATTGTTGATGGCGGGAATAAGTGATGTGTATATTGTTGCTGTTTGGTATTTCCTAGCGTACTTTTTACAAATAACAAAACATATCAACTGGATGGCTAACTGCCATATACATAACTAACCAAGCCAGTGTAACAATTTACATAATGATTAAGTGAGGTAGTAAGCATATAATAAGTCAATAACCTAAACGGTGCGGTTAGTCAAAGCACCCACAGTAAACAAGGATAATATACACAGTAATAAAGAAATCATAAATTGCGGTCTGAAGACCAGTACGGTACCTGTTAGTCATCAGTACCTTATACGGACGTAAATTATGGCAATAATACATAATATGTATAGTTACTTGAGTACCTAGTAGTTACTTGGACGATACAGGCTACTATGTTACTGAAATTGATGCGCTAACATATTGGTAGCACAAGTCCATGATCTATGAGGATGGAAGGTTTCTGCATGCACATCTCCGCAGCTGGTTTCCGTAGAAGGGTCTCTGCATGCTGACTCCGAAGTAGATATGGTACGAACTCCGAACAGTAAAACAGAGCAATGATATCTAGTATTAGGGGGGGGGGGTGTATGTGGCATCTATTTATACGGTGGTGAGAAAGTTCTCCATCCGGCGACAGAAGTATAAAATTTAAGCATAACCCATTAACAGAGAGGGTTACTTATAAACATATAATTAATGCATGTACATATTGAAGCACACAGTGCGGGGTGCGTTGTATAGCTCTTGCGGCGCACCGGGCAAAGTCCACTCGACTGGGGTCAAAAAGTTAAAACGGTATCTCACACGACATGCAGTGTGGTGGTTGAAGTCCACTTTCGCGTGGTTGGCAGATCCGGCGAGTCATCCACCAAGAAACATCGCTGCTCTACATTATGTAGGCTTTACATATCGGGCCGCAAGGGCCGTCCCGCAAAGTTCCACTTATAGGTGTTCGGAAACAGAACGATAACTTTAGTTTATTATTGCTCCCTGATGGCCGTCCGGGAGCATCCAAAATTGTACGTAATGCGGGTTAGCCGAGAACTGCTTTTACGTGCGGGTGATCTCAAAGCCGTCAGGAAACGCGGGGAATGTTCTGTATCATTCTTATCCGCAGGTATTCCGGTACACTCGTCTAGTCCACACCTCCAGTCAACTCTCGACTCTTCGGCCTCCACGCCGACGATGCTTTTGATCTTCGAATTTCACCCCTTTTATACTTGCTGGGACGTCAGAACTGGCCGCCTGGACCAATCAGCGGCCGATGTACCAGCCAATCAGCGCACTAGAATACTGTGACGTATACACAAATAACTATCTATTTAGATATGTATAGATATGTGAAGTGATGCAGCAGGTCATGTGTACACAAATCACTGTGTATTTGGTACTCGTAAATATTTATAATTCATTTATTCTCATCGTTCTTGGTATCAATCAAGATAAGAATTCGACGAGCTTTCCAAAACTGTAAGCCATTTTAAAATCGGTCCAGAAACGATTTTAAAATGGCTTACAGTTCTGGAAATCTCGTCGAATTCTGATCTGAACGATGAGAATAAATGAATTATAAATATTTACGAGTACCATCTCGGTACACTATAGGTACACACTCACGCCCAATCACGATACACGTGTCGTTGAAGAAGCGTCTGAGTGCGCGCATGCACACCACTCGTTCTAACTAACTTAGTCGTTTTCACGACGAAATGCCTCTCGTATAGGCTTATACAACGCTTACTGCTCTGCCCAGGTGGGGTGCGCTTTTGGGAACGAATCCAAGACGGGCAGCCCGTACCCAGCTTGGCTGGGACGGCCAGTACCCACCTGGTCGATCCGCGCTACATGAGTTCATCCACATATACCTATCTACAAATCAAGAAGCTAAGGTAAATGATGATCCACTTCGTGGCGGGGAACCATAGATGAACAGTAGGATGCTGGGCTCATTGCTTTGCAGTACTGCTGACAATGCTGCATTATGGGAAACAGCTTTCAAGTCCTTCTGGAAGGTGTGGATTCGTAGATCAAGACTGCCCACGACGAAAAGATATGTTTGTGCACAGCAACCTGCGTATCATTGATACGGTACAACTGTAGTACCATGGCAGCTCCAAAGGTAGCGCTACACAAACTTGATGCATGCCACCGCAACCACGTCTGCTCCATCACTGGGCACCGATGGCAGGACAGCAAATTTTCAACGATGCACTATAGAAAAAATGTAATACCTCGCCACTGTCCATAAAAATCGTCCTGCAAAGATTGTCCATTTGTGGCCATATGCTAAGGATGCCATGGGACACACCGACGCAGAGATATTTGGAATTCGCCCTAATGGGAGCCAGTAAATATTAAACCAGGAGAGGACGTCATTGCACAGCGTACATCCAGATCGAGAATGGACCTGAACAAGCTAAAGATTTTGGATGAGGACAAGACAGAGTGGTCAAATGCGATGGACTGATTGACGTTGTATGGTATTTCTCCTCCTACAGCGGCGGAGTGCGGTACACCATCATCAGTTATCAGTCTATTTTTGAGACAGGGTTTGATAGGGTTGCGCTTATTGGACCTTTCCAGTTTTATCTATGGCCCGCCCATCTCTATCTAAGTTCCACCCACACCTCGCTCATGTTGGGATCGATCTATCTCTGATCTCCCTGACTATCACTTTCCAGAAACCTATACAGGTAAGCTGTTGAATATTTTGAAACTAATTTGACTGGGTTCTGTTGCTGCCTATGCCTATGGCACCGACAAGCTAAATTAGTTTCAAAATATTCAACAGCAACTTTATTAAATAGCAAAAACACACAATTCGTACAACGTGTCGGACAAAGACGGGGTTAATTGAACTATTCATGATGTCATGATTATGACGTCAGCATACACGTCACCTTGGTAATTATGACGTGATATGACGTCAGATGATCGATGATAAACTTGGAATGGTCCATTTTTTCTGTTCTACAGCATTTTTCATTGGGAAGTTTTCAGATGACGATGCACAGTCTGTCATATGTGAATCTGTTCCGCTTCGAGAACTAGCCAAACATCTGTCACAAATTTACATAATATAGAATGCATGGAAATTCAGATGCATAGAGTGATAAGTGATTTGAACTAAGAGGACAATTTCCCAAGCTTTCAGTAGAGGAGCCCAGTCTGTCAGTCAAATATATGATGCCATAATGAATTACGTCACAGTTAGGTTGACGTCAGTCATGTCATAATCTATTATGTCATGAACGACGCATCTAAGTCCGTAATAAATGCTTAATAGTCCGTCAAGTTGTACGAAATGTATGTCTTTACTATTTAATAAAAATTCTGTTGAATATTTTGTAGCTAATTTGACTCTTTCAAGATCCTTTGTTGTGTTAAAATTTTAGCCAAATCATATCCGTGGTGTTTTAGATACAGTTACATTCACACACACACACACCCACACGCGCATGCACTCACACACACACACACACACACTTTAGCATGCTGGGCTATGCGCTGGTACGTCCTGCTGCTCTGCTCCATTGCATCGCATGTACAGGATGCGCGGGAGGGCTGGTTAGCTGTGGTTCTCGGGGTTACAAATCCTGTATCGCGACTCAGAAAAGTACAAAGACTTACGTCTAGAGCCGGTGGAATGATAACGTTCCGGTGGGGCCGTGCGACCATTGCCGCCAAGATTGAACCTCACTGTCTCATCCCAACTATTTGTGTCACTGGTATGATGGTCCATAACTCAATTTAGGAGCCTAGATATGACAATTAAAAATAAACTATACAAGCAATGGTATTCGTTTGTTAGCACGAGAGAGAAAATATACAGTACATGGAACCAAGTTGGTGTCTTGTTAACGTGGCTTCGTCAGAGGTACCTCACCGATCGTTATATATCCATGAGGTATCCCTACAAGGGAGCGTCCTAACGATGCCACTTATATAGTTTAATATAAACCATGATACCCCTTACAAAAATATTATTGTTGCGAGAGGAAAGTGCCTCGTGTGGGCCTCCGTCACAGGAAAATTCCTTCAACGCCGAAGCGGAGGCAGGGAGCTGGCAAAAAGGGGCTCTCTCTTGTTCAAACCTATGCTAAGTGTAGTGTGAGTCAACCTAGTGAAATTATAATTAATGTGATGCATGCTATATTACGTGAAGATGGGGTGGATGATTCCCGTAGAATTCAATACCGTCATCTTATCTAAGTCCAAGATACTGTATTGGTAGTTGCCTCTTTTATTTATGCGGTCATTCTGCTAAATCCTAAACTACCAGTTAATTGTTAGATCTATATCCACGCTTTGGTCACAAGTGGCAGGAATTTCTACCTATCTTTGGTACACGAGGCTGACTGGTGAAGAGGCACGGTTTCCCTAAGGTCACCCTCCAGAACATCTCTATCAGAAAGGCAGTGAGCAGACATGTTACGGAGTGACAGCTTCAGAATCACATAACGATCCAGTTACAAATCACACCGCAATGACGTACAACATTACTAGGACATGTCAATATTACACAAGCAATTAGAAAAGTGCATAAAAGTTTATGGCGGGGAGTGAGAGGCAGATATCCATCTCCAGTGGCCTTCCCGTGAGGGCTTGGTGGGTTACAGGACCACACCCAGTCACTGTACGGAGTTAGATGGAGATCTGCGTCCCATCCATCACCCGGTGTGTCAGAGGCGGACCATATGAGATCCAGCTCCGGGGGCCAACATTTGCCTGTCATTAGGGTTAAGTTCCAGGATGCCCAGAGATGCACTGCTGGCCAGTTAAAACATTTGTAATGTTTTTGCAGTGCTTCCTACTTTGGCGTGCTTATCTATGTTAACTGGTATCCGAAGATACATAGGAGGTGTATGCGAAATCTACACTTTGGTCTTCACGGCTTGGAAACCCATAATAGTTTCCCAAGTCGGATCATGCCAACGTGGCGAAGGGAGTTACAGAAAATTAATAAGCCTTGCGGCCGGAGGAGCATAGAAAGAGACAATCAAGCTATATAATAAGAGGCCCTAAGGTAACTGGCCAATTTTACACAATCTAGCCGGTGTGCAGTGCTATACATCTGCTACATCCGGAAAAGAGGCGTACACAAATGACTCCTAAGGACGGGTTGTCCCTAACTACTTTTACACCTGTCCTATCGAGCTAGAATGGCCAGGTTTAGTCGATCACATGTCAGGTTTGCACAATGAGAACATGAGCAGTGACCTCAGTGTAAAATTGATGCTGGGGGAAAAGTGATGCAGATTTATTGTTGCTGTATAGTATAGCCTAGCATACTGCGGTCCTAGTATTTTATATAAAATAAACAAAACAAGTAACTAGGATGGCTGCTGCCATATATATAACCAACTATCACAGTATTGACAATAAATCAGGTCCTAGGACCTTGCGGTGCTCGTTACTCATAAGCACAAAAATAAGGATAATATATATAATAAAGATATAAATGATAAAATACGGTCTCAGGCGACCGGTCGGTACCTATTAGTCATCAGTAACTGTAAAGAAACAAATGATTACAATAATACAAAGATATAGCTAAATGAGTACCTATTAGTCCTCGGGACAGAAAAAGTTCATAAAACACTGTAGATGCTGCGTCACAGATGAGGAACACGAGATGCCACTAGAACTGTTGATGCAGCTCACTCCCAAAGATGGTGAAGAAGGACGACTGTAGTTGCGGAAGTCCACTAGATAGTCATAATAGCTTATACAAATAATTTAAGCAGATTCATGAAAGGTTCCGTACTGTATCGGAAGGTTGAAAGCTGCCCGTAACATGAAGGGCTACAGCTGAAAGTTATAATTATAAAATACACGTGCAATTTCTGTGTACACAATACACGGTGCACCGCATAGCTCTTGCGGCATACCAGGCAATGTCCCACTAGACTGCGGCCTAAAAGTTAATTAACACACGACATGGCGTGCGGAAGTTTGATCGCCAATTTTCAGCATGGTTCGGCAGATCTGACGAGTTGTACACCAAGATTCAACACTTGTTCTACATACTGGAGAGGTTACATTTGGGACGCTTCTTCTATTCAATTAGTTGCCCCTGGATGACCATCCGATGGCTTACAAAAACTAGATGCAGATGTTCGATTGCGGGCCAGAGACTAAGAACTGAAGTCCGAAAGGAACCGCTGTGGTTATAGGGGAACCACAGTCAGTAAGCAGTTGCCCACGTCCTGCACTGCTCTGGCCACACAACCTGCCACTGCTCTCTCTCGTCGAAGTGTCGTCTCGATTCTTGGTTTTGCGCTCCTTTTATACTAATCGTGACGTCATAGGGAGGACTCTCAGCCAATCAGCGGGCGATCTGTAGCCAATCAGCGTGCATATAGGAAGTGTGCGGGCTCTATCACGTGATAGACACCTTTCCCATTCAGGTAGTACATTTACGTGTTTACGACGTCCTTGTAATATTTTGAAAAATATTTCTAAATTAGGATAACTCGGCCATTTCGGGTCCGATTTTAAAAAGGTAAACAGTTTTAGAATCCACGTCTCATTCCGGTCTTGATAGGTACAAAGAACGACGTGAATAGTGGAATTTAAAGAAATTACGTGCACCAACTCGGTGCACTTTAGATGCATTCTCTCCCAACGCTGACAAGTGATGTCAGGGAAGCTCTGACGCGCGCGCATGCGCGCTACACGATCTCACGGACTTAGACATTTCACAGAAACCTCTCTCATATGGCTTTATACACGCGTACTATCCTACTTATGGGAGCGTGCTTGGAACGCGCCCGGAGCGGTCGTCCTGTACCCCACTGAGCTGGGACGGTCCGTACCCATACGGCCGATCCGCGCTACAGCACACACGCACCTACACACGCACAAACGCACGCAGGTGCGTGTACGCAGGCACGCACGAACGAACACACGCCCTACTCTGATTTCCTTAACCATAGAATTATTACTCTCATGAATAAGATGAAAATTAGATGCTTTGGGAACTCACCCCATGCATTCTGAGTGAATAGTTTTTCTCCTGTTCTTAACGTTTGCACGAACAATAATAGAAAGCCTTTTAAAGATTTGGTTTAAGGGGGCGAGGATGGGGTGTACTCCGTTTCGCGTGCGTGGTTCCAGTATGTGCTGAAATTGGAAACTCGTTGCTTATTGCAACAGTAAATTATGAACCTAATTTTGTGATTGAGGTTATATATATCTATTATTATATCCATTATATCTATGTAATGTGGGTGGAAATTATGTGCTCCTCGTGTGGTCTTTAATCAATATAAGAATAATGCTTCAGCTATATAATAATACACGGAGCGTACACATCCATACAGAGATTATCTGGCCGGAGGAGGATTGCGTCATGTTGGGTCAACATTGGTTGAGCTAGTTGCTAATGAGCAAAGGCATAGTAGGTCTACCGTAGGGGTCTACCGTAGGCCTACTAGTATATATCTAATACATTAGTGGACCGAGATGTCTGGTAGTAATTTCTGACTGACTCGAGTCTCTTCTCGACTGTCTCTGTCTTATCGGCACCCCTCCACAACCTCGCCCCCACCCAGCGTCCCTATCTGACCCCTCTCCTGTTCATTCCTCACGCCCTCCTGTCCTACATCCACCCCTCTCCTCCATGCACCCACCCACTGTCACCATTCCTCTATTCCCCAAACTCTCTCTCTCTCTCTCTCTCTCTCCCTCCCTCCCTCCCTCCCTCCCTCCCTCCCTCCCTCCCTCCCTCCCCCCTCTCTCTCTCTCTCTCTCTCTCTCTCTCTCTCTCTCTCTCATGCAAGACCAAAGTTTGGAGGAGCACTGGTGGGAACTAGTCCTGGTGACATAATTGCCATGTCAAAATCCAGAGGCTTAACTGATCGTGGGACCAAACAAATGGGTATTCATCGTATTGCCACCCATCAAAAGTTTTGTAAAAAAGAATGGATTCTCTCATAGGTCATCTCCTGCATTTCCAGACATAAATTTGACAGATGTTTTTATGCAAAATTATCATGCTTTTGCGCAGTTTCTCCTGAAAAATAGTTGTCTAAATTTAGAAAATCTATAGGACCTAAGTCAGCAAGTCAGATCCGCATACATTTAAAGCTATTAAGTCGAAAGTCTGGAAAGCTGAATATCAACATCAAACGCACGCAACTCAAACAGGTGGCTGAATTCAAGTATCAGGGAGGCAGCTTCACAGAAGACGGAAGAATTCACCTTTCTAGAGTATCCATCCATCATCTGACCCAGCATGACGTCATAATCATCCCAGCGTGTGTATGATGACGTCATAATCTTTACGTCACAAAGGGTTCCATATAGACCGTCATCAAATCTCAAACAGTCCGACACGTTGTATGAATTGTATGTCTTTGTAATTCTTTGCTATTTAATAAACACGCCGTTGAATATTTTGAAACTAATTTGACTGGACGCTGTTGTTGCCTTAGGCAGCAACAGCATCCAGTCAAATTAGTTTCAAAATATTCAGCAGCATAACTGTGTAGTTTTTTGGAAATTGATAGTCAGGGTGTTCATCGATCGATCGATCCCAACCCGAGCGAGGTGTGGGTGGAGCTTAGCTAGAAATGGGCGGGGCATAGCTAAAACTGGAATGTCCATTGGCAGGAACTGAAACAAGAAACAGGACGCACACACCATTGACGCACAAATATTCATATGGAGGCCATGGTAAAGTTAATAAATACAATCCTTTATAACTGCCATAAGTTACCAATGTTAGACATGGGCTCAAAGCAAACACCTCGACGGAAAACTCATCATCTCCGAAATGAGATGTTTGAGATGGCAGTAAATAAGACCGGAGTAGACAGAGGTAGAGATGAAACGATCAGGGAAATGGTAGAAACAGCACCAATCCACCATCACATTTAAAAGCAAAGGGACAAGTGGTACATTTGAACAAAATGGCAACAAACCAACCAATATTTAGAGCATACAACATGCGCTGCTCAGGAATAAAATCAAACGCAAAATTAAGAAAAACGATGGATTTATGGGGAGATAAAACCCTGCAAAACTCGGGCCAGTCAAACCTACAAACATCCCATCTGGCAACGGACAGACAGCTTTATCCCACCGCAACACCCACCAGTACAAACTGGAGGATCAAATCAAGTAAGAAACCCATCGTAAATACACACGTTTCACAAAATGTAAACTCTGAACACCACCACCACCCCTCTCCACCCCACCCCAATACCACCACCACGGCCGGAGCTCAATAGAAATGTCATCTCGCGATAGCTAATGATCTGGGTAACTGACTAATTTAGTTGAATTTCACCAAATGTTTTTGAAGAAAATATTAGAATGGCCAGACAAACAGATGGGTTAGTTCAATAACCCTGCCAGAAAAGTGATACAATACTTTGGCAATAAGCCATTGTATTCAGACGGTGGGGTGGGGTGGGGTGGAGGGGGAGGGGGCAATCAAATCTGTGGAAATACACCACATAGCCTATGATCATGAAACGCGTAATCGTAAAAATTGAGTATTTCAACTAATGACACTGAGAGGTTTGAATTTCTCTCTAATTAGGATTCAACAATATATTAATGTTTAAAATTTGTTCTAAAATCGTGAAAATTAAAACAGTCAATTCATTATATATAATATGAAATATATACATCTTGTATGGAGTTGAACATAGGCAGAATTCTTGTCCGCAAACGGATTCGTGTGCTGAACCAAATATATGCTTTGTATGAAAGAATCCACATATCTATCATCAACTAGATCTATTCTCTCCTCAATGTGTCCAAAGGATTGGTCTGCGTATCTTCACTCGAAAGATTTTAAAATGGTCAGAGAAGTAATTACCTAAATTATGCGTAATTAAAGAACATATCTAGTTTACGACAATTTTATTGTCATTTTGGTGCTCCCCCACCCCCACACACCCCACACCTCACCCCACCCCGGCACCTCTTCCACGACGCCACTGTCCTACACCTCCCCCGGACATATTGAATTTTATAAAGGAAATACTGACTGACAACGAATTTGTTCTTTGGATAGAAATAAATAAAAATATTACAAAATGCGGAAATGATATTGTTTTGGGAGCTATTTATATACCACGCGAGTCATCACGATATCATTCAAATGAAGCATTTGATCAAATGGAAATAGATATACTTACGTTGAAAGGGAAATATGAACCGATATGTCTGGTTGGTGACTTTAATGTGAAAACAGGGACTGATCAAGATTTTGACAGATTTGATGGTTTTACGGTCGATAACTTCCAAGTAAACGATACAACTGAACTCGAATTAATGGCATTAAGGGAACTTGAAATCCCAATAGACAGGTATAGTCAATGTCTTGGTAAGAAAACCCCAAACCGAAGTAAGCTCGTACAGCTATGCAAAAACACGAATATTTTTATTGTAAATGGGAGGGTTGGATGTGATAAGTTTATAAGTAAACCTACTACCACGAACAACAGCTTACTAGATTATGCGGTAGCTAATGTAAATTTTATAAAAGCCATTAAACAATTTAGTGTAAAATACCTTGATCCGTTATTATCAGATATACACAGCGTGTTATATTTCGCAATATAAGGTAATAATAATAATAATAATAATAATAATAATAATAATAATAATAATAATAATAATAATAATAATAATAATAAAACAAGAATCCGATGGATACCTACTAAGCAAGCGCAGTTCATGGAAAACCCAGATCCAACCGCACTCATTCGAATGATACAGACATTGGATGAATGTACAAGTGCTGAATCTCCAGATAGCGTAAATTCAGCTGTTAAGATGATTGCCGATTTGTTCATTAATAGTACAGAGAAAACATTTGGATGTAAAAAAGTGTATAGACGTGCTAACAATAAACATGGTTTAGAAAAGAGTGTGCTGCGAAACGTAAGGAATACCATAGAACGAAAAAAACATATAATATCAATAAAACGGAAATAAAGAGACAACAGCTGAAAAAGGCTAGCAAAGCTTATAAAATATCTATTAGGAAACATTTAGAAACTGCACGCACACGACTTCATGTTAAACTACGTAAACCTAAAACTACAGATCCTAAAGCATTCTGGAAAATAATCAATAGCACAAAGAAAAACAAAGAAGATAATAGAGATATTGATTTAAATTCTTTATATATGCATTTTACAAATGTAAATGACGCCGTTGAAAGTAATGATAATGAAAATAACATAGATATCAATATAAGTAATAATGCTGAGCTGGACATCCGGATATCTAAGGAAGAAATACACAACGCAATTTTAAAACTAGCAAACAATAAAGGAAGTGGTACAGACCAAATTATAAATGAATACATCAAATCAACTGCTAGCGTGATGCTCCCTGTTTATGAACAATTGTTCAACATTATATTCGATAAGTGATGGGTGCCTGAAGCGTGGCTCATTGAAAAAATAGTCCCTATATGTAAGAAAAAGGGTGACCCTTCAGATGCATCAAATTACCAGATTCTGAATAAAAGACTAAATATATATGCTGAAAAGCATGACATAATATCAGATTCACAAAATGGGTTTAGAAAAGGCAGGTCTACTCTTGATAATATTCTTTCATTACATTTATTACAAGAGTTAATTTTTGCCAAAACAAAAAAAATATACTGTTGTTTCATTGATTTTAAACAGGCCTTTGATACTGTCTGGCGCAATGGTCTCTGGAAAAAACGTATTAAGAAATAACCTAACAGGAAAATGCTTTAAATTGTGTACAACATGTATCAGTCAATAACATCTTTTGTGTCTCATAAGTCCACAGAGTCCGAAATATTCCTGTGCAAAATTGGTGTAAGACAGAGTGAAAATCTATCCACGTTTCTCTTTTCCATCTTTTTAAATGACTTACAAAGCTTTTTAGAAGAGCGTCATATTGCAGGATTACCTTCAGTTAGTGAAATTGCTGATAAATTATATTTATACTTATATATCATCATTCTCCTCTATGCTGACGATACTGTTATGATGGCAGAATCACCTAATGCTCTCTAAAAATCGCTAGATGTGTTTCAAACGTACTGCGAAAAATGGAATTTGAAAGTTAATTATTCCAAGACAAAAATAATAGTTTTTGAAAAATGCAAGAAAAACCCGAAAACCCCCACAATTCCAGCTAGGGGGCCAAATTATAGAGACAGCAGATGAATACTTATTTTTAGGTATCCTGTTTAAGTATACTGGTAGCTTCATTTGATGTAGAAAACGCAACCTTCAACAGGGAACCAAAGCAATGTATACATTAATACATAAGATAAAAGAAAATGATATACCAATAGATCTCCAATGTATACTTTTCGATGCCATGGTTTCACCTGTTATGCGATATGAATTAGGAAAATATCCATTTAATATCCCTATACAGTGCAATATCATTCGTTTCTGGGCGAACATTGTCAATGCGGGATATGGAAAGCTATCTTCCATCCTTTACCACATATGCTTACATCACAGCGAAGAAAAAAGTGTGAAATTTAAATGGATAGAAAAAATAAAAGCAATTCTTAACACAACAGGATACATCACTACATTTGACACTGAAAACATAAACACAGTGCAGATGACCAATCAAATAAGAACTGTTTTACAAAATTAATTTAAAGAAAAATGCCAAACGAGTCAAGTCGATTATCTTTTTACAGGGAAATAAAAACCAATTTTCAATTTGAGAAGTACCTTAAAACTTTGCCCTACCGGAAGGCTATCACCCTATGCCATTATAGAACCCTAAGTCATAAATTAGTCATTGAAACAGGGAGATGGGTGGACATTGAACGAAATGAACGGTTATGTGAAAACTGTAATTGTATAGAAGATGAATCACACTTCCTTTACACTTGCTCGAAATACAGTAATAAGCGACAGAAATACATTCCTGAGTACTATATTACTAACAGTTCACCAGAAAAAACAAAAGGTCTTCTATCGATATGTAACAAGCCTGTATTAATAAAGCTATGTGAATATCTATCATACTCAAAGAAAGCTTAACCACTTAGTGTATATATGCAGAATTCCAATATTATCATATTAATAACGTTAATAAGGTTAATCTACATTTATTCCAAAAGGTGCTTTTGTTTGGAGTGTTCTAACCCAATGACCTTCTCGTATTTTGCGAAACAAACTCGTGTCTTCATCACTATACAGAGTTGGAATCCGTTCTATTGGCATGCTTTCAAAATGATGATCAACTGAATGATCAGGAAGTTGGAAACGTTGAGCAATGGGCATATCTGCTGAGGTGTTAATATCAGAAACGTGGCGTCTAGCACGTACTCTAAATGCAGTTTTTGTTTCACCAACATACTGTTCCTGGCAAAAGGCACAATTGACCAAATAGACTACATTCTCAGAATCACAATGTATATTTGTCCGGATATGATATTCATTTTTATTTTGAAAGCTCATGAATGTTTGTTGGTTTACAATTTAGTTGTTTACTTTGTATCTGTTTTGTCGCATTTAAAAACTGATCCATCGCATATGATTGGTTTGTTGTGTTTAATTTGGACAAGTTCAAACTCGGGTCCGCTATGTGGTTTTAGCTTTTCAAGCTCATTGATGGTATCTGCTTTAATTTTTCGAAGAAAACAGGCTGAATAGCCTCGTGCTTTCAAAGCATCAAACATAGTAGAGTATGCATCATTCAGATTTTGCCTGTTGCTAGAGTTTCGAAAGAATCTTATGATTTGCGATTTGATCAAACATTTAAATGTGTGTGGAGGATCAAATGATTTTTGAGAAGCAGCTGATGTGAGTCTGTTGGCCTAAAGAATACTTTATATTCTAATTTTCTAGAGGAATCAAATTGTGGACCTTTATAGATTGTGACATCTAAGAATCAACTGATGTTTCACTAATAGTAACTTTTAGCTTGATGTTTGACTCTTGGTTATTTAAAAGGCGAAAAGATTCCCAAACGTGCCAGATTATGCAGGTGTGATCTGATGTAGCGCAGACCACCCTGTTAGGTACGAACTGGCCCATTATATCTGGGTACGGTATGGCCCGGTCTGGGACGCTTCAAGGTCGCCCTTCTGGGTAGCCTAAGGCACGTGTGTATAGCCATGTAACAGAGGAACAAAAAGTCTGTGAGATCGCCCGATGCGCATGCGCGACCATGAGAGGTAGCCAGCATACGCGCATTAGCATGTGGAGACTGGTGTAGTTCGGATCGACCGGTCGGATACCGGCCGTACCAGCTAAGCTGGGTACACACCGCCTGTCCTGGATTCGTTTCCTGAACATGCCCCCCTGGGTAGAGCCATAAGTGTATAGGAGTCTGTGGGAGAGATCGCGTGGCGAAAACGACTAAGTTCGTTAAAACGCATGATGAGCATGCATGCGTCAAGATGTTGTTTTGGTAGAGCGCGTAGTTACGACCAAGATAGGATAGCGCTTTTAGTGTACCGAGATGGTACCCTGTAATCCTTATTGATTGTCTTTTCCCGTTAAACTTGGCATTGATCAAGGCCAGAATTCAACGGGCTTTCTAAATCCGTAAACCATTTCAAAAATCGGTTAAGAAATGGCTGAGTTATCTCCAGAAAGCCCTTCTTGATTATCTTCAAAATATTGCCGTGAGGTCATAACCACGTGGACGCAGAACTTCTAGAATGTTCTAGAACATTCGGCTGCGCTATTATTAGCTACGCGCTGATTGGCTGTTGCTCGAACGATGATTGGTTGGATCCTGCGCCTGTGACGTCATGAGGAGTATAAAAGGAGACGCGATCCAGGGATGGAGAGCATCCCCGGCCAGGGGCCGAACAGGTTGGATCTGTAGCAGCTATTATCAGCGCGACAGACAATATGCGTATTACTTCGCTATGTGTCGCACTAAAACAATTTTGTAACTCCCTACTTACGGGAGTAATTTGGAACTTTCTGATTATTGTTCAGGAATATCAATATCTACTTCGGAACACGAATTTGCGGTGAAGCCTTTATGGCCTGAATATGGAATTCTACAGATGTAGAAGCAGGATGTTCTTTGATGGATGACTCGCTGGATCTGCCGGCCACGCCTAAAAGTGGTATTTCAACTGTCACCGCACTAATATTGTGTAGGTTCTTCTAACTTTCGACTGCAGCAAGTAAATTCTGTCCGATGCGTCTTCAGAGCTGGCTGACATACCCAGCACCGTGAAGCTTTGTTTTGTATCTTCGGTTGCCTCTGACAACCCCCGCTTGTGATCGGGTTGTTTACAACTTCCATCCATGCCATCGGTGTACGGGAACTTTCTTCACCACAGTAGTACTATCGTATCTTTTGCTGACTGCTCGTTAGACATCCTATTAGATGTACAGTGCTGAGCGATGTAGTCCCGCTATGAGTGTTCTTGCGGAAATCTTGTTTGCGGAACAAAGCTTGCGTGAACCAACCTGCTGGAACTTTCCAGCTTCCTGCAAACGCATCATCGCATGTCAACTACGGAATGACGTATCAATTTCAGTAACACGGTAGCCTAACTTAAGAATGACTACCGAGTATTCAAGTAACTATACTTCACAGTTTAATTATTTCTCTATATGTGTTTCGTTAATTATATTGTGTCCGTAAGAATGGTTGACTAAAAGGAACTGTAACGGTCTTAGGACCGCTAGTTATAATTTCTGTATTTGTTTATAATTATTCTCATTTTCCTCAATGTGTTGATAACCACACTATAGTAGGTTCGTTAACCTGTACTAATATATATATATATTAGTACAGGTTAACGAACCTACTATAGTGTGGTTATCAACACATTGAGGAAAATGAGAATAATTATAAACAAATACAGAAAGACAAAATCTTGGAGTTATGAGTCTTACCAGAGTGTGGGGCTAGATTATCGCACTGCCGGAAGAGAAGAGTACATTACCGAGTAGGTAATGAAGAAAATGTCTCCAATCATTTTGAACCGATCCTATCGAGCTGAATAGAAAAAGTTTAGTCGGTAGCATGCCGGGCTAAACAAGGTTATAGCACGGACAGCGACCTCAGTGAAAAATTGTTGATGGCGAGAGAAAGTGCTGTATATATAAATGTTGCTGTATAGTGTTTCCTATGTGCACTGCAGTCCTATATATATATATATATATATATATATATATATATATATATATATATATATATATATATATATATATATATATATATATATATATATATATATATATATATATATATATATATATATATATATATATATATATATATAACTTTGATCATTTGATACCGTATTGATTGTTCTGGTTAGATTATGTATATATATGGCCAGTGGCCACCCGTTCATATGTTTTGCTTATTTATAGAAAATATAGGACTGCAGTGCACATAGGAAACACTATACAGCAACATTTATATATACAGCACTTTCTCCCGCCATCAACAATTTTTCACTGAGGTCGCTGTCCGTGCTATAACCTTGTTTAGCCCGGCATGCTACCGACTAAACTTTTTCTATTCAGCTCGATAGGATCGGTTCAAAATGATTGGAGACATTTTCTTCATTACCTACTCGGTAATGTACTCTTCTCTTCCGGCAGTGCGATAATCTAGCCCCACACTCTGGTAAGACTCATAACTCCAAGATTTTGTCTCTCTTCATGTTCCACTCAGCCTTGTGGCTTCTTAATTGTTTGGATGTCCCAATCCGCACCATGGGCTGATCCGACTCTGGGAAACTGTTGGGGTTTCTGAGCGGTGATAGCCAGGGTGCGGTATCACACACATTCCCCGTGTATCTTTGAATACTTAGTAGTTAGCACTTCAGCCAATGTAGGAAAGCACTGCGAAAACATATTAACTATTATTTTATTTACTGAACAAACTTCTCGCACCGCAGTGAAAAACAGGGCAACTTGTATATAAACCTAACGACAGGTTA
The DNA here is from genome assembly GCA_034401795.1 of Chaetoderma sp. LZ-2023a. Lineage (NCBI taxonomy): Eukaryota > Metazoa > Mollusca > Caudofoveata > Chaetodermatida > Chaetodermatidae > Chaetoderma > Chaetoderma sp. LZ-2023a. The sequence continues at coordinate 190,080,852 of CM067359.1, forward strand.
AACGGTTAGTTCCATAGGACCCAGTGATGGGCGAGATGCGTATCCCCACCGAATTCTGTTAGAATGTCTGGCCATGATATTTAGATCTGCCACGGCCTTGCGGGAAGAACATTTACGGTGGGCATTCATCTCTCTCACCCCCACCATAACGATAGGACAATGGTCTAATAATGCTTTCGTGAAAAGTAACCTATGTCTTGTAATGTTTTATGTGGTTATGGGGCGGGATGTCCGGATTCTTATCCAGTTCGGAGATATTACTATGTAACATGTATGAGCGCTGTCTTTAGTATTGATGTCTTAGGGCATCCGTTCTCAGTGACAGCCATGTCTAATAGCTAGGTAGATACCAGCCAGTTGCGGCCAAAAATAGTTCTTGTTTTGAAAACAACTAAAAGCTAATTAAGCAAAGTAGAAGGCCCGCATAAACAAAAGCGGCAACAACTAATTCAGCATACTAAGAATTACATAAGACGGTAACGGGAGAATCCACTGGGAATCGCTCGCCCTGCAGGGTTGGGGTTTCTGAGTGGTGATAGCCAGGGTGCGGTATCACACACATTCCCCGTGTATCTTTGGATACTTAGTAGTTAGCACTTCAGCCAATGTAGGAAAGCACTGCGAAAACATATTAATTATTATTTTATTTACTGAACAAACCTCCCGCACCGCAGTGAAAAACAAGGCAACTTGTATATAAACCTAACGACAGGTTAAACGGTTAGTTCCATAGGACCCAGTGATGGGCGAGATGCGTATCCCCACCGAATTCTGTTAGAATGTCTGGGCATGATAATTAGATCTTCCACGGCCTTGCGGGAAGAACATTTACGGTGGGCATTCATCTCTCTCACCCCCACCATAACGATAGGACAATGGTCTAATAATGCTTTCGTGAAAAGTAACCTATGTCTTGTAATGTTTTATGTGGTTATGGGGCGGGATGTCCGGATTCTTATCCAGTTCGGAGATATTACTATGTAACATGTATGAGCGCTGTCTTTAGTATTGATGTCTTAGGGCATCCGTTCTCAGTGACAGCCATGTCTAATAGCTAGGTAGATACCAGCCAGTTGCGGCCAAAAATAGTTCTTGTTTTGAAAACAACTAAAAGCTAATTAAGCAAAGTAGAAGGCCCGCATAAACAAAAGCGGCAACAACTAATTCAGCATACTAAGAATTACATAAGACGGTAACGGGAGAATCCACTGGGAATCGCTCGCCCTGCAGGGTTGGGGTTTCTGAGTGGTGATAGCCAGGGTGCGGTATCACACACATTCCCCGTGTATCTTTGGATACTTAGTAGTTAGCACTTCAGCCAATGTAGGAAAGCACTGCGAAAACATATTAATTATTATTTTATTTACTGAACAAACCTCCCGCACCGCAGTGAAAAACAAGGCAACTTGTATATAAACCTAACGACAGGTTAAACGGTTAGTTCCATAGGACCCAGTGATGGGCGAGATGCGTATCCCCACCGAATTCTGTTAGAATGTCTGGGCATGATAATTAGATCTTCCACGGCCTTGCGGGAAGAACATTTACGGTGGGCATTCATCTCTCTCACCCCCACCATAACGATAGGACAATGGTCTAATAATGCTTTCGTGAAAAGTAACCTATGTCTTGTAATGTTTTATGTGGTTATGGGGCGGGATGTCCGGATTCTTATCCAGTTCGGAGATATTACTATGTAACATGTATGAGCGCTGTCTTTAGTATTGATGTCTTAGGGCATCCGTTCTCAGTGACAGCCATGTCTAATAGCTAGGTAGATACCAGCCAGTTGCGGCCAAAAATAGTTCTTGTTTTGAAAACAACTAAAAGCTAATTAAGCAAAGTAGAAGGCCCGCATAAACAAAAGCGGCAACAACTAATTCAGCATACTAAGAATTACATAAGACGGTAACGGGAGAATCCACTGGGAATCGCTCGCCCTGCAGGGTTGGGGTTTCTGAGTGGTGATAGCCAGGGTGCGGTATCACACACATTCCCCGTGTATCTTTGGATACTTAGTAGTTAGCACTTCAGCCAATGTAGGAAAGCACTGCGAAAACATATTAATTATTATTTTATTTACTGAACAAACCTCCCGCACCGCAGTGAAAAACAAGGCAACTTGTATATAAACCTAACGACAGGTTAAACGGTTAGTTCCATAGGACCCAGTGATGGGCGAGATGCGTATCCCCACCGAATTCTGTTAGAATGTCTGGGCATGATAATTAGATCTTCCACGGCCTTGCGGGAAGAACATTTACGGTGGGCATTCATCTCTCTCACCCCCACCATAACGATAGGACAATGGTCTAATAATGCTTTCGTGAAAAGTAACCTATGTCTTGTAATGTTTTATGTGGTTATGGGGCGGGATGTCCGGATTCTTATCCAGTTCGGAGATATTACTATGTAACATGTATGAGCGCTGTCTTTAGTATTGATGTCTTAGGGCATCCGTTCTCAGTGACAGCCATGTCTAATAGCTAGGTAGATACCAGCCAGTTGCGGCCAAAAATAGTTCTTGTTTTGAAAACAACTAAAAGCTAATTAAGCAAAGTAGAAGGCCCGCATAAACAAAAGCGGCAACAACTAATTCAGCATACTAAGAATTACATAAGACGGTAACGGGAGAATCCACTGGGAATCGCTCGCCCTGCAGGGTTGGGGTTTCTGAGTGGTGATAGCCAGGGTGCGGTATCACACACATTCCCCGTGTATCTTTGGATACTTAGTAGTTAGCACTTCAGCCAATGTAGGAAAGCACTGCGAAAACATATTAATTATTATTTTATTTACTGAACAAACCTCCCGCACCGCAGTGAAAAACAAGGCAACTTGTATATAAACCTAACGACAGGTTAAACGGTTAGTTCCATAGGACCCAGTGATGGGCGAGATGCGTATCCCCACCGAATTCTGTTAGAATGTCTGGGCATGATAATTAGATCTTCCACGGCCTTGCGGGAAGAACATTTACGGTGGGCATTCATCTCTCTCACCCCCACCATAACGATAGGACAATGGTCTAATAATGCTTTCGTGAAAAGTAACCTATGTCTTGTAATGTTTTATGTGGTTATGGGGCGGGATGTCCGGATTCTTATCCAGTTCGGAGATATTACTATGTAACATGTATGAGCGCTGTCTTTAGTATTGATGTCTTAGGGCATCCGTTCTCAGTGACAGCCATGTCTAATAGCTAGGTAGATACCAGCCAGTTGCGGCCAAAAATAGTTCTTGTTTTGAAAACAACTAAAAGCTAATTAAGCAAAGTAGAAGGCCCGCATAAACAAAAGAGGCAACAACTAATTCAGCATACTAAGAATTACATAAGACGGTCACGGGAGAATCCACCGGGAATCGCTCGCCCTGTCTTCACGTAAAACAGTATGCAACCCTATAGTCATAATCTCACTAGGTATGGTATTTTCTTTCCTAAACATTTTTGGTTGAAATATTAGAGTGGGCGCCATTTTGCCTGCTACTCTTCTCCCGCTTTGAGCGGTGGCGACACCTTCCCAAGACGGAGGCCTGCACGAGGCACTTGCCTCTCGCAAGGATTCAATGACGACGGTCCATCTCAGGATAATACTCCTCATCAAAACGAGCACTAGGAGTAGTGCCCACGTGGGGCACCTAACTTTTCGTCCGAGATAACCTTCTTCCTTTCAGCTTAGAGGTATAATAACTTATATTAAGTTAAGTAGTTAAGTCTCGTGTACGGGAGCCTCCCTTGCGGTAATACCGCTGCAGACCTACGAGTCTGTGTGATACCTCCGGGAGCCCCATGTTTAAAAGTTCATCTACCTGTCTCTATGTCTCGTATTTTCGTATGCTCTTATTGTAGTTTTATCTAGCATATTATAATTGTTTAGGTAAACTCATTGTATAGACTTATATTTTTAGGTCACCAAATCAAATCTTATAAGTCTATAGATCACGAAATTGCTATGGACAGGCATACTGGTGACACAAAGTCTTGGGATGAGACAGTTGTGTTTAATGTTCGCGACGATGGTCGCATGGCCCCACCGGAACGATTGAGTTCCACCGGCCTTAGTAGCCAGTTTTTGTTAAACGCAGGGCAGTCTCGTACAAGGTCCGTCAACCCAAGACCAGATGCTAACCAGCGTCATCACTCGTTGTGCACTGGCATCGCGTGACGAGTCAACATAATACACCGGAACGGCCCGACACTACCCAGTGAGCTACACTGGCAACCTATGTATATAGTTACCTGTATTACGGCGATTCCATAATACTTGACCGTTTCCCCTATTCTTGGTATGAATCAATACCCGACGCGGAATTTAAAACTTTGAACAGAATCGAAATCAGTTCAGACCTGGTAGAGATATCATGAAATAAATACAAACTATTTTGACCTCCAACTAAGCAGAGACATCGCTCGCGCGCATGCTTAGTAGAGTGATGGCCGTGAACTATTTGATCTGTCCCATACCTCGTGCACAATGTGCTAAGTACTAAGTCCGAGTGGAAGCAATCTCATTCTGCCTAATGTATAGAGATCGAATTCTGCAATCTACACCAACGCAGCTTATTTCAGTCAGGTTCCCTCTCAGGACACCTGCGCTCGGCACCGCACTAAGTTTTTGGACGCTCCTGGTAGATAAACAGGGGTAAAAAATTCAATCTAAAAAGAAGGCTTCCCATTCCATTACCACCACCATTCGGGACCTTCACTGCGGTGCAAGCCTTTTGGCAGTTACCATCTAAATTTTAGTATGTAAGAACAGTGATGTTCATGATGTCTTGCCAGACTTGCCGTGCCACAACAAAACAGCGGTGAAGAACAATCGACGCATCCAGTATCACGAATTAATGTTTTGACCACAGTCCAGATTAGGACATTGCTTTACATCACCTTGTGTCCAAACAGAAACCCTGCAGTATATATTTCTTCGTCTTCTTAAAAATGAGGCATTCGTCACTCTCGCATCAAATACAGCATATCAGTATTGCGGTAGATTAGACACTGTGTACTATGTGTGGAAACTTGTTAGCCACCAGAAATACCTTTATTCTTCACTGTTCCTAAGAATGGACCACATCAGCTAGTACGCTGCAGTGAATTACCAAGCTGCAACCATGCTGCATGCCAGCTCGCACCGCAATTATGTAGTGCATCAACTACACATGACGTTTAATGAATTCTGATACCGTAAGGTCGAGTGCGACCTCCGTTATAATCTTTTACTGTATATAATTATTTACATTGCAACGGTGCCAGCAATTAAACGGTACCGGGGGTCAGATGTGACCTTAATATTTTCATGTTTTGTATAAATGTAATAAGGCATTTTGTCAATGAAGTTACTGCTTATGCTATTCCTTAGTTATAACAAAAACTACAAAATACTTGGACCGCAGTTCACTTAGGTTACACTATACATCAATAACAAACGCATCACCTTGTTTCTTGCCTACAGCAACAATTGTTCACTAAGGTCGCTGTTCATGCTCCCACTAGCGAACATGACATGCGGCCGCAAAACCTAGCTATGATGGCTCAATAGGATAGGTTTAAAAGTAGCCAGCAGCGACTACTCGTTAAACAGAAACTTGTTATTATAAAAAACTCTTTTCGTACATTACGGTACCGTCATATTAATGGTTCTGTCAGTTTCCAAAATTGGCCACTCATGTTAAGGCCTCCTAAATTCAATGAACAAGTAGCTGCCTCTTACTACACTTCTCTGGCCGTCTGGCCAACATAATGGTTTGGATTCCCTCCACTGCGTTGGTTAGGACTAATTTAAGGAACTACTGGGGTTTCTTGATGGTCAGAATCAAGGTGTTGATGACCATGCACGCCCTTTTGTATCTTTAGATACTTATTAAGTAAAGCCTTTATGCCAAAGTAGGAATCACTGTGAAAATATAATTATTATAGCCAGACCCAGCAGTGTGTTCTTTGAGAAACTTTCTTTAAACCTAAAGCAGGCAAACGGTAACTCCATGGTGCAGATCTCACATGATCCGCACTCGAAACATTAGGTGACGGATAAAAACACGGACCACCATCTACCTCAAACGGTGACTGGGTGTGGCCTTACAGCCAACCATGCCCTCTGGGAAGGCCACCATAGATGGAAATCTGTTTCTTTCTCCCCACCGTAAATAGGTTAAAAACCGCTTTCTAAGCGCTTTGTAATGCGACTTGTCCATGTCTTGTCATTTGTGGTTGCGCTGTGGTACACAAAGGGATCACCTTTGGGGTTCTGAAACTATCACCAGGCAACATGTTGCATGCTGTCGGTCTGAGAAGAGATGTTCCGTGGGGTATCAGCAACGGTACCGAGCATCCTCGCCAGGAAGACGTTCTCGTTAAAGTAAGCAGGTGCTAAGCCATTTGCGACCTAAACTACGTGTCTGGACCTAATATCCAAATGTTAGTCTAGGCCCATTAAGAAGGTCTGTAGAAACTAAGTGGCACCAACTAAAACAATATTTGTAACTCACTTAAAATGAAGGTGTTGAATTCAGTGGAAATCAGCTACCCCATCTTCACGTAAAAACTGCATGCATCCCAACAACAAAAAAACTACACTAGGTTGAATCGTTTTATAATCCTTTTCTTCAAATAGGAGTGCGGCCCTTTGTACCACTCTCCTCCTCCGCTTCGGCATTGTAGCCATTTTTCCTAGACAGAGGCCCATGTGAGGCGCTTTCCTCTCGCAAAACCATAATAATTGTGAAGGTTAACTCTTCTATTTTTCTTTTGCTTCTCTTCTAGGGGAGCGGGCCTTTTTACCACATCCCCTCCTCCGATTTGGTGTTGTAGGCATTTTCCTGTGATGGAGGCCTGCGCGAGGCACTTTCCTCTCGCAAACGAATAATTTTTGGCCACCCTGAGGTAGATATAGTGTATATTAAACCAACTGATTGACCGCGCTCGGACCCTACCTCACAGTGATACCTTCCACGATACCATCTATATATGAATAGATCGGTTAGGTACCTCTGGCGAGATACGGAACAGCACACAACTTTGGTTTTTATGTACCTGATTTTATAAAGCAGCAAACGAGCACCATTGTTTATCTCTTTTTCTTCTTCTTCTTACTGAATTGTGCCATTACCACTCCCCCATCTATGGAATGATGGCAAGACACGCTGGTAACCGAACAGCCGGGACGAAATGGTGTTGTTCAATTTCCGCAGCAATGGCTGCACAAGCCCACTGGAACGTGATCGTTCCACTGGCCCTGGAGGTCGGTCTTCGTGGACACCAGAGATGCGCGGTATCCATTCCCAATCCCCGAGACTAGCTAGCCAGGGACATCTTACAGAGAGAAACCCCTCGCGGCTACACCAGACATCAATAGGTAAATGATTCAGCCCAAATTTTGCCACGATTGTTGTTGCAGAGTGGGAAGAGCCTCTTCTTTACCTCAGATGTCTAGTGTAGCCGCGAGGGGTTTCTCTCTGTAAGATGTCTCTGGCTAGCATACACAGATTTGAAGGTAATGTTCACCATTAAATTAGAAATCGTTTTCTTTAAGATTTAGCTCTAATAATTTTAGAATTTCCGTTTCTGATCGATCTGGGTTTGGATATTTGACAAAAGCATAGACTCCAGCATCAATATCTATATTAGTATACATAGCATCTATGTCTAATGTGACTAAATATGCATCTTTCGGAACCCACAATTTATATAATTTTTAAAGAAAGTGTTCTTGAGAAACTTCTTGTGTCTATTAGCAATGCGCTTTAAATAGTAATCTATATATCCTGAAATGCCATAAGACTCACTGCTACAGTCTGAGACGACAGGTCGTCCTGGGGGTGTTCATGGATCTAAGCCGGCGCTGATTGGTTTATAGATTTTAGGCAAGATATAAAATGTCCGATTTTGTGGATTATTGTCACCTAGAAGATACCTTAGCTGGTTTTTTTTATGGATGTACTTATCTGTATGCAATGAACTAAGTATTTCAGAAGTTTAGTCTGGTTTGAGGCCAAATTAAATCATCAGGTTTTCTGTAATACCTGGTGTTACTTAATTGTATTTCAGCCTCGCGGATGTAGTTTTCCCTAGACATAATAACCGTTGCTGATCCTTTATCGGCCGGTTTTATAATAAAATTCTGATTTCTACGTAATTTGTTGAAAGCCTGTCGCTCGAAAAATGAAAGGTGTTGCTTATTGTTTGTAACTGGCAATGATCTGCCTATATCAGTAACCGACGGCTCGCCCGTCTGTCCGCCCGCCTGTCCCCTCCCTCCCTGTTCACTCCCTCTCTGACCCTCCCTGTTTCACTTTCTCTGGCCATCTCCATCTCCCCTACCTCCCGATGTCTGTTTCTTGCTGTCTGCCCGTCCGCCCGCCCACCCGCCCGCCGACGCGCCTGCCTGTTTACCCGCCCACCTGCCTTCCCACCCTCCCGCCCGTTCGTCCGTCCATCTTGCTGACTCGCGCCCTCCCTCCCCTCTTTACTTCTCATTTTTTCTCCCCCGTATCTCTCTCACCCTCTCCCTCCCTCCCTCCTTCCCTCCCTCCACCCGTTCCTTCCCTCTCTCACTCTCTCTCTCTCTGTCTCACTTTTTCTGTCCGTCTCCATCTCCCTCACCTCTCGCTGTCTACATGCCCATCCGTCGGTCCGTCTGTCTGTCCATCTGTCTATTGAAATTTACATTCCTAGAATGCATGGTCCGACGTTTCAAATCAATGCGAATACGTATAAAAGTGGACGGGCCTTAACTTAAAATGGGCAGGACATAGCTAGAACTGGATTCTTCCATTGGTTGGCAGGGTTGGGGTGTTAGGTGGGGCTTGTGTGTGTGTGTGTGGGGGGGGGGGGGGTTGGGCGTTGGGTGGGGTATGTGGGGGCGGTGGTGGTTCTTGCTAATCATGTGACACAAGTTGCGTAATTGAGCAGTTTTTTGGAGACAGTCTATGCTATTTAGTACGCCAAATTCTGATAGTGCCATCTAAATCATGATAGGGACCTATGTGACATCCCATTCTTGTCTCGCCAGATCTCCTTACACACGAGATCGAGAAAAACTTCTGAGGTCACTAGCAGTCTACCGTCCATTTTCCTGGTAGGAAGCCAGACTTTGGATTAAGGATTTAGGACGCGTGTCTACTTGATTGGCTGACAAGATCAGTTGCATAATTCTACTGTGACCGTGTCATTAATTACTCATGTCGCCAATTCGCAAATACATCCAAAATTCAATAAAACATATGAGAATATCGTCACAGAGGATAAGAAAAAATCCCTGCGAGATGATTTCATGTTATCAAAGCTTCCTGGCATCCCTTCGTATCTTTAAAATCTCTTTGCTCCCGTAACTTCTGCTCAACGACCCGACAAAACTACAGACTACTTCCAGTCATGGTTAACCCTATAACACTCATATCAGCCGGGGTCTGCAGTGGTCTTGAGAAATGTCCATTTGCAGACCAGTAATCAGCGTTATCAGTGAAATGGCTGTTCAAAGAAGGTAAGGGCGCTTGATAATAATAGGGTGGAAGGACATATCACATCGCATGTGGCGCTTAGATATTGGCTAATATGAATTATTGAAGTCATAATCAATTACGTTACGTGTAAGCTGACGTCACAATCATAAGTGACAGAGAATACTCCGCGATAAAGCTGGAGAAGTCCGCCAAGTGCACGAATTGTGGTTCTTTGATGGATTTACTGTTTAATGAATATTCTGTTGAATATTTTGAACCTACCTTGTAATTAAGAAAATCGGTAAAAATAGATTACTAATCCAAAATGTTCTCTGGTTTTCTACGCGATGTTGGTTTTTGAAGCCATGTTGAGACAGGGAGAACTTCCTGTAGCTAATACAGGCACGGCATTCCTGACGCGATGCCAAAATGGTCACGCGGTTTGTTTAAATTGCACACATATGACTTCCTTCACAGTATTCCGTTTCGCAAACCCACGCGCTTAAATATCTTTTGAAAGAAAGTTTCGGCCTTTTGCAGACTTGTTAGACAATGGCTTCTTGGCAAATAAAGCGCTATATTTTGGCTGGTTTGTACACGGTAGGATCGTGTTTATACAGCAACGATCTGTGTTTGTGTCCTCAATGGAAGAATTCGGCCAGCTAGCTAAGCTCTACCCGCCTCTAGCTAAGCTCCACCCATGATTTGCCCATGTTGGGATCGAACAGAAAACTATACAGGTGATCTGTTGAATATTTTGAAACTAATTTGACTGGATACTGTTTCAGCCAAAATATTCATCAACATATTTATTAAAGGATAACTAACCTCATCTCTGGCTAGCTATGCAGGTGATCTGAGATGCCACTCTATGCAGGCAGTTTAAAGGTTTTTATCACGCCGCTAGAGAAAGAGAGCCAGGCTTTAGTAGCTATACTCAGTCATAGAGGTACCAGCTAAAGTTTGACAATGTAGTATAAAAGCAATCATACAGGTAAGCTGTTGAATATTTTGAAACTAATTTGACTAAGTTGTTGCTGCCATAGTCAAATTAGTTTCAAAATATTCACCGAGATACGTATTACATATTAAAGAACCTAATGCATTGGCACTTACATGACATCACACATTATCCTTTGAGGAGACAAAATGGCGGCGATCACTGTTCAACATTTCCGCGATATTAGCAAGCAGATAATTGTGATACAGAAACGGGAATGTGGCAGGATATGAATAAAATGGATTCTATAAACCGTAATCTATCTGTGCAGTATAACAGTTGAGATGAGATTATCATGACTTTAAATAGTAAAGACATACAAGTTCAAGTTCAAGTTCACTTTATTACACTCAGGCCTTGTATAGTCATATGAGGTATTACAGTTGATACTATATTTTATGACGGTAGATTTTATATACATAATTATATTCATTATAGATTTATCGACAAAATGCAATTCGTACACTCGAAAGTAGTGCAAGGAGAAAGGTCGAAATAATCGACAGCTATTAGATTGTGACTCAAATCGTACACTTGAAAATGGCACAAAGGGAACTTAACTTGATAATTTTTTTTAGCCAAATTAGTTTCAAAATATTCCGAAGTCATTAAATTTCTAATTTATAAACGAGGTACAATTCGTAAAAGGTACACAGAGAAACTCAATTGAACATATTCACAAGTCAAATTAGTTTCAGAATACCAAACAGTTATTAAATTGATCTATCAATAATATACAATTCATGCACACGAATGTGGTATAAGGAGAATTGAGCATTTTCTCCAGTTAATGGTGAGAGGGTGGGGGGGGGGGGTGGGTGGCGGGCAAGGGGCACTGTCGTATTCATATATCGTGTGGTGAATTGTTAAAGCCTACGTTATTCTTCTTTAACCATCTTGTGTCAACTTAACCCATTAATGATCAATTTGGTCAAAAACGACCGCTGCGGTGATCTGGAGAAATGTCCATTTGCAGGCCAAGAGAAGAACATTCCCGAAAACTCACCACTGGAATGACTGGCTCGGTTAGCGAGCCAGTCATTCCAGTGGTAACTCCTCAAGAATACCCCTCCTGGTCCGCAACTGGACATTGGTCAAGCAAAAATCTGAATTTTCTCCACCACTTAGATGAATTGACGATCCTCTTAATGAATAAATGGGGACTAAATCTATCTCTAAATCAATGTCACTTCTCGCCGGCTCGGGAATGGTCTTCCTTTCTCTAAACAAATAATACTTAACCCGTTTGTAAAATTAATATGAAACTTATTTAAACTTTATTACTATGCTACACCTACAACTTTTACAATAGCCACATTAGAGGCTTGTACAAATCAAAGATACTTTCAATATAAAAATGTGTAAATCATATATACTATAGCTATAATTTATAACAAAGATTATTCAACTAAATTACGAACGATTCTAGCGATGGTATAAAGATTACCCCTCGGATCTGCAGTTGGAATAAAGATAACCGAAAACAGAGCAGACACCAACTTATATACAAATAAAGTGGTTCCTCTGCTCTGACGTCATTTTGGGCTATCCCAAGGATTCCCCCCTAGAACTCACACTCTAATTGTGCAATCTTGGAACTGGTAAGAACCAGTTTGGGAGTGATGGCTCCTGACAGTTGATGTAAACTTTGCTTGCTTTGACAAGACTGATCAACAGCCATAACTCGCATAATGTGTGCTCCCACACCTTTTGGTTTGTTGTGACAAGAGCGTTAATCAACCAATGTGAATACTGCTGTAATTACTTTTACAATGGGACAATTCTCATTTAGTCAAGACGATGGATGGTTACCACTCGTCATGACGTATTATGCCTGCTCCTTAACCCGATGGGGTTATTCCAGGATGATCACAAGTTGTGCAATCAGCACCAAGAACCACACGGTAGTGGATCATAGAACTGGTTTCCTTAGTATTCTATAATGATTGTTCCCGTTATTCAACAATCTTCCTTGGCCACTATCATAATCTTATCTTACACAATGGTCCCGTAAGATTCTGTTGCATTAACTACCAAGAACGTCTCCTTAAAGCTTCTCAGTATTTAATCCATCACTGTATTACCGTCACGCCGTGCCGTTCTTATATTAAAATACCAGAACCAGTTCTACGGTATAACGCGGGTAAACTCCGCCTCCTTATTTCTAGTAATTTCTAGCTGTGTTTAAACACAAACTCAAAATGGCTATTAATATATCTGAAATGACAAAACTAGATTAGTTGGTGATAATGACACCCAATTCAATCAAACTGATTTCAAATATGACCAGCATAATTTGTTTGCCCATAGTGATCGTAATTACCAGCTTTTCGTTTACAAAATAATTCTCTACAAAATATTCAAACAGTCATCCTGACATTCAGTCTGCATGTTTGTACTCGTTATAGGTCATTACCAAAACAGTCATCGGGTTTCCCCCAGCGGTGTAATAATACTACATATCATTCATGCTCATACGCGCTTCACATCCGACCTGTCTATAACGGCTCATACTTCCTGGTACCTTGGAATCACCAAATGACGTAATGTGATGATACTGTAATAAATATTCACCGTTGATAAATTAACGCTTTGATTTCAAACGCACAATGTTGAAGCTCATATGGCAATATTTTCCAAGTACTACATATCATACAATATCGTACTCGGCGGATCTGAGGGTAGCTAATCCTAGAATCCGATATTCACAACTTGAAGGACAACAGAAATCTATTTTTCGGTAAATTTTCTTTATAAATTTACAAAAGATACTTTCCAAAAATCAAAAATTTCCTTTAAAAGTATTGGCAATCAAATGGTTCATTGAAGTAAGTAGTATTTTGAGCGCTTTAATGCGCTGTCGACACAAGAGGGGTTAAATTGCAAATTATTACATACACATATACAAGGTTGCCACACTCAATGACCTATTGGGAAATATCAATTACATGTCCTCCTCACTCGCCATCGTTATTTTGCCTGGGTCTCCTTTAAAATATCAAAAACTTACATATCTTTTTAAGCACAGATTCTTTGCAAATTGTTAGTTCTAGCTCTTTTGTTCTGTTAGGATTTGCGCTTGCAATATAGTAAAGTGGGTTGGATTTTGCTCTTAAATCGTTGTATTTGTTACATTTATAAAGAAAATGATTTCCGTCATCGAGTTCGTCACAAGTTCTACATAGTCTGTTTTGTCATTAAATTTTCACATCGTCCGGTTTCAATGGTCAGTTTATGGTTTAGTGTCCTAAAATGAAATAGAGTAATTGCGTTTCTTGTTGTGAGAACATTAAAATAATTTTCAAATTTAATGTCTTCTTTAATGTCCTTGTAGAATAATAGTCTAGTCGATGTGTTGCGTTTGTCTTTCCATGTATTCATGTATTGCATTTGGAGCGTATTCTTTGTCACTTTTACTATATGGTGCTTGTTGATATACTCAGCATTAAATACGTGTTCTTGGTTTGTTTCTTGGAGGATAGATTTTATAGCTGTTTACCATGCAAGGTTAAAAATTGATGTCCTGTTCCAGTTCTCGACAGATATAGTAAAGTATAGAGGACAAATTTGCATGCCCTGCATTCACTAGATCTGTCCAAAACCGGACCATGTTAGTCTTGATGCTAAAATTTACTGGAAAACTCCCTGTTTCTCCAGACAACATTACATTGGGGGTGCTTTTCTTTCCGGTCAAAGTGTATTTTAGAAATTGTGTATGACAAGCTTCAAACATATCCAGGTTTTCATATCCCCAAATTTCCGACCCGTACAAAAGAACTGTCATTATCATAGCGTCAAATAACTTCCATTGGATGTCTAATGGGATGTCGTGCTCTCGGACTTTTCTAAGCAATTGGAACATTGCTTTTTTCCCCTGTTTTAAATTTCCTACACTGATAAAACCCCATGATTTTAATATAAAATGTTTTATTATATTTTCATTCTTTTATTTTGCTTAAGTTAACAGTTAATTTCCAATAAGTACAATAGTTGTTAAAAATATTTAATGAAGTTTGAAGATTTTCTGCTGAGTCGGCCATTATAATAGTATCATCTGCATACAGCAGTATTGCTAAATACAAATAAATGTCTAGTTTTTCATAACCTATATTACTAATTGACGCCAGACCAAGTACTCCTTCTTCCTTTAAACAGTTTTCCAGATCATTGATAAAAATACAGAATAGAAATGGTGACAAACTTTCCCCTTGTCTTACACCAGTGGCACTGATAAAACATTCTGATTTGTCTTGGCTTTGCGCCAGAAAAGATTGTATTGACTGATACATGTTATAAATAACGTGATAACATTTGCCTGTTATGTTGTTTCTGATGAGTTTATGCCGCAAGCCAATTCGCCAAACCGTATGGAATGCTTGCTTGAAATCTATAATGCAGCAGTATAGATGTTTTCTTTGCATTAAAAGTATTTTACTGATTGTGTATAAAGAAAATATATTGTCAAGTGTTGACCTACCCTTCCGGAATCCTGCTTGTGCCTCTGTGTTAATCTCATGCCGCCCAGCATGTGTTTTAACCGTTCATTCAGCACAGAAATGAATAGATTTCCCAAACAACTCAGTAAAGTTATAGGTCAATAGTTGGTGGGATCCGATGGGTCCTCCTTATTTTTATAAATCGGTAAAATTTTACCTACTGATCAAGACTCTGGCACACAGTCATTATTAAAAACTGTATTATATAAAATTTCATAGACAGGTAACATAATTTCAGATGAGCTTTTTATATATTCATTTTGGATTTCATCGATGCCACTGGCTTTTTCATTTTTCATTTTGTTTATTGCATTTTGGATCTCATCCTGGGTTACTGATACATCTCGTTCCTGACATGGTGGTATGTTTGCGTTTATAGTGCTCATATTGTAATCATTGTCTTCGTCAGTTTGTTCATTAACAGGCTTAAATTCCTCAAATAATTTTTGGAGTTCTATTTTCACATCTGTGTCCGTGTTATTACACTTTATATTGATTATTTTGCAGAATATTTTTGGGTCAGATCGTTTTAGGTGTCTCAGTTTTGAGTGCAGTTGCCTTTGACGCTGTTGGGAATGTTTGGCTATTGCTTGTGTGTAGCTCTTACTAGCCCGTTTTAGATTTTGTGTGTTATGTTCTGTCCTGATTATATGACATGGGTTTTTTGGCTTTGAGATACGCTCTGCGCTTCTCTCTGTATTCTCTCCCAAACCATTCATGTTTATTCTGTACTACCTTTCCCTTATATTTTTTCTTCCACCCGATTGTTTTATGTACCGCTTTGAGGACTGACACCAATCATTTCTACTACATTATTCAATTTAGCTTGAAATTCACCATTTTCTAGCTGCATAATACAACGTTTAATTTCATTTACTTTTGGTTTTCATGTTGATTTATAGTGTTAAGCATGTGTTCTATATTTGGACCAGTACTCCTTGTCGTGATTAATTTTACACTACAATGAATGTCAGATAAATTCTTTAATCATTTCAATAAAGTTTTTATTCCCTATTGCATAGTCTAGGGTACTGTTGTGTGTTGTGGTTACCTCCCCCTGTATTTATCACTACCTACTCTGCTGTTTTTTATGGATAAGTTAGTGTTTTTGCACATTTGGATGAGTTTATTACCAGTGGTGTTTACTTGTGGAACACTTTTGTTATATCATTCTACTGGACATCCTGCTTGTCGTATTGAATTTAGATCTGTGTTGGGTGCATCTGTCACCCCAAAATAATTAAGTGTGAATTTATCGAACGTGTCATAATCATCAGCTATCCAAGTTTTTGCGTTGAAATCACCTATAAGGCAAATATTTGAGTATCGATGACCTAACTTAATAATGCTTGTTTCCAGGTGCTCGTAGGAGGCATTAGAATAATATCTAGATGATTCGGGAGGTATATATATATTGCACCTATCAGTACATTAAGATGAGTATTTTGTATATGTAACCATAACACACATTCGTTGTCTGTATCGTCATCAATCAGTTTTACATGCTTTTCAAGGTCATTCCGTACTAATTAAGCTATTCCGCCAGATTCTCTGGATGTTTTCCGGGATTTTATGATCATGCTATAAATAGTTTTGGATGAATGGGTTATCGTATTCTGTCAGTTTTGTTTCGTTTAGGCAAATAATGTCATAGTTGCTTAGAAAGTCGTGGAATTCCGGGACGTTTAGATAGATATTTAAAGAAGCAATATGCAACGACCCTATACTTTTGATGCCACGGTTGCCGCTGCATTTCTTATATTTGTAGTTGGGGCAAGAGCAGCGGCAGTCACATCATTTTCGGTAGCGTTATAACCAGCAGCAGCAGCAGTAGTAGTAGCAGCAGCAGCAGCAGCAGCAGCAGCAGCAGCAGCAGCAGCAGCAGCAGCACCACCACCACCACCACCACCACCACCACCACCACCACCACCACCACCACCACCACCACCACCACCACTAGTAGCAGCAGCATTAAGAGCAGTAGCAGTAGTGGCAGCGGCAACAATAGCATCATCAGCAGCAATACCAGTGGCATCCTCATCAACATTTTCATCATCACCATCATCATGCTTCTGTCGTCGTCGTCGTCGTCGTCGTCGTCGTCGTCGTCGTCGTCGTCGTCGTCGTCGTCGTCGTCGTTGTTGTTGTTGTTGTTGTTGTTATCGCTGCTGTCGTTGTCGTCGCCGTTGCTGTCGCTGTCGTTGTTGGTGTCGTTGTTGTTGTTGTTGCTGTCGCTACAATTCGTACAACAATGCTCAGTCCTCGTTCGTGATGCAATAGATTATGGCGTCATCCTACACGCCACGTAGTTGTTTATGACGTCACATGATTGATAGTTAACCGGAATCCCCATTGTTACGGAAGGTAGTTGATGGGTGTGTGTGGGTGTGGGTGTGTGGGAGTGTAGGGTGGTGTGTGTGGGGGTGGGGGGGGGCTGATGGTGATGGAGATGCGTAATTAAGTTTAATATTTGTTTGGCTGTCGTTTATTAGGAATTCAGGAAATTAGATTGCTCATTTGAGAGGAAATCTTTAGAAGAAATGCCGAAATACAAAATATAACTGCGTTATAGAGGATAGACAGACTAGTTGTTAGCGTACTGACGTTTTAACTATCTGTCTCTACACGTGACTATCTCAGTATCGGTGGAAATAATGGCAACCTCCTTTGTTCATCGCTGCCCAGACAACCATCACCACAACCACCAACAATACCACCACCACCACCACCACCACCACCACCACCACCACCACCACCACCACCACCACCACCACCACCATCACCATCACCACCACCACCACCATCTCCACCACCACCACCATCTCCACCACCACCAACAATACCACCACCACCACCACCACCATCACCACCACCATCATCATCATTATCATCATTATCTTCACCATCATCTTATGGATAGGAATAGGCATAGAATGAGTTCGTTTGATTGGAAAGCGGGTCAAGGTTTGATAGTGCCATATTGCAGTGTACTCCTTCAGGGTGTACAGTGGTAGGTAGTACAGGGGTTTGTGTGAGCATAAGCTCGAAGGCGCGACTGTGCCGATTGTTCCGCAGCACGCCATAGCGCAGAATTATGCACTATGGATAGGTTTATGAGAAATGCGGATAGCTTCAACACAACTCTACTAGGTTAACTAATCACGGCTGTGCTTTTGGCGTCCTGGATCATTTCCTATATGTTACACGCTAATCAGGTCATCAGAGGTGAACGTCTAATCAATCACACTGCCTAACCCTTTTACGCTCATATCAGCCACACACGGCTTCTGCAGTGGTCTTGAGAAATGTCCATTTGCAGACCAAGAGAAGACTATTTTTGAAAATTTAACACTGGAATGACTGGCTCGATAACCGAGCCAGTCATTCCAGTGGTAAATTTTCAAAAATTTTCTTCTCTTGTTCTGCAAATGGACATTTTCTATGAGAAAATTGAAATTTTCTTGAACAAATTCGAGGGTAAAAGGGTTAAAATTGTGACGCCTCGAAGTGATGTGACTGACAAAGCGCTGACAAAGGAATATGTTGGAGTTAGCTGCTAACTGCTTTGAAATTGAATAACGGGCGCCATCTGAATAATCCGAAGGACCCGAAAGTTAATTTATTACCTGGAATTGTGTGTTAATATGACTATTGAGAGAATCGACTTTTCTGGAAATATCTAACAACGGAATTACAGGGAAGTGGAAACTGAAAAAATATAATATCGCATCAAAATATCGGTTTGCTGCTGCGTACAAGACAATAGATCTGCTAATCTGCGCCGGTTCCAAGAAATGTTTCACGAGTGGAATAGTGAGGGCAAGTGGGGTATGTTTATTTCTTTGGGCATCTCCGGGGTGTGTGTGTGTATCTAGAAGTATAGGCAATGCCGGGGGTGGTGGTGGGGAGGGGGCGGTCTCATCCAGCAGGAAAATGAAAATTTAGATGATTAGAGCAGCAATTCCCTGCATTCTGGGTAATAAACAACATACAAAGTGAATCAGCATGGTTGCTGTATTGACCGCGGTAAGAATACAGTATACTGGCTGTGCGCTGTATTCTGCACCTGCGGTTGGTTGAAAACATCATGCATCTGCATTGAATCAATCCTCTTCGGCGGCCATTGTTTCTTGTCCTCAGCCAGAGTCGCTACATCCCTCTATTTCTTGGTCTTCATTGTATCCACTGCCGCGAGTCTTTTAAGTCATACATAACATATGCAATAGTTTTGTAATCCTTGACGAGATTTATAAATGTTGGCGCCGAGTAAAGCGACCTCCAAGGTCCTCTTGGCCAGAGTGTCATGTAGCATTCGCTCGAACATAACCAAACATAGGCTATTTTGTCGGGCCATGTTCACGGGCAATGAAACCATGTAGTGTATAGCGCATTGTTGGAAATTATACTGTCCGACACCTACTGTTCGGTGATAATAGAAGGTGTTCGCGCTTGTATGAATCAAGCTTCCTGTGACGTAACGTCCGCCGATTTGTAAGGAGTTGCACATCAATGAGCCGATAATCTTGACCTTCAGCCTTTGTCGCTAACTTCTACTGTATAGTATACATCAACAAATTATCTGTCAACCTCGTTTATTAAGAGATTCTCATTCATAAACTATTCTGTAGATATATGGGAAAATGTCTTCTTTCCATGTCTATGGAGTCTATGCCATCCACATATTCCATCTATTGATGGTGTTCCTGTGTAGCATCCAAGCTGGTGTACTATGGCTAGGCTCCTGGATCTTTTAATTGTGTCGAAGGCCTGTGATATGTCCATGTCATCATGTGAAAGTCTGAATATTTGGAGATAACCACTGACACAAACATTCGTAGGTAATCGTTTTTTGATACAGTACAAATCAGAAATAGTGGACAAAGATGTATTGGATGCAATTAAGATGCATAATCGGCTGTAGGTTTGGTGAAGGTTTATGTTACTTCTTGGATTTGCGCAGTGTGATAATAGTAGATCTCTACACGGAGATGTTGTCTGATTGTAGAGTTTATTATATCTGTGATTGGTTTGAACGTGCTACCACATATATACTTAAATAGTTGATAGCTGATGCTGTCAGGTCCATATTTCCCCTTCCATTCTCAGCTGTTTCAATTAGTGTTTGTGGTGGCCTAGGATCACCTCCAAAAGCTTCATCATCTGGGACCGTGAATTGGTTCATTCTCTAATCATATCTGCCTTTCTCTTGTCAGTCTGGAAGGGTTGATTTTAAGTGTTATGCGCAGAACCCGTTGATGATTAATACATAACTCTGAGAGCACGGGCCGTCCTAAACATTTTGAAACAAACATCTATAGCTATGATGTAGTTGGCCAAGAAAGTCTGCTTGTAGGCGGGTGCATTCTCCCTGCCATTGACTGATCTGCCGTTTCCAATGTAGTTTTGCACGGTCATTGCTTTGCTCATTTTGAGAGATAAGGTGTCGTAATGCACTCTGCTCTTAGGAAAAGCTTTACAACGAGGGGCCTGTAGTGTTGCATCCAAATCTGTTGTTATTAGTGGCAGCTCCTACAATCATACTATTCAGGTCACTCAGGTTTCAATAAAATTGAGTAGTCATCATAAGGCTTACTTTTGATTTGAGTTGATGTCGATGGCAGTTATCTGCACACCGGGCCCTATATCAGCTGTATAGTCGCTTCACTGATGGATATACCTAGGTTATAGTTCACGTTGCTTCTACGGTGAAATTGCACTTATAAGCAGGTAAGCGTGCTTAAATGTGAAAGCGGGTGTCTACTAGCTTGTGATCAGAGTCAAGGCCTATGCCGCCATATGAATTGGGTCTTGACGCAATAGCTTTGCTTTATGTTTGTACATCACATAATCAATCTAATCATAGATACCTATAGAAGCATTGGAACCAGTGTTGGCTCTACTGTCTGTGATGTGTCCTCTTCACTATGTTCGCTAAAGTTGTGGCTGCTTCACTAACCATATGTGCTGTTATTAGATGGTTGATTACTTTACTTTTAGGCAAATAATTTGACTATACAGGGTGAACGGAATATAATAGCTGGACAGTACTGTGTGAAAAGATTGAAACACATGCTATGTGAGAATGAGATACCGTCCACTATATGCTGTCAAATTGCCTAGAGATTTGGCGAGACAATGTTAGAGAATATGCAGGAACAATGACTTGGGATCCTTAAAGAAAATTATATTTTACATGCATATACATATACAGACATATCCACTTCTGCTGGTTAGGCTAGCCAGCCTGTAACAGATTTTGACTATCTTCTTGAACTTGGGTGTTTTTAACCTGTTTGATCGAGTGTGTACAGACGGGTGAGATCAGGAACTGGGTTGTGCTCTCATGCTAGTGCTTGTCCAGTCTTCCTCTAAACGTGTCGAGTGTCGAAGCGGATACTATGTGGAAAGGTAAACTGTTCCAATGATTGTCGGTTCACACGCCTAAGAAACGCTTCCTGGTATCGCTGCAAAAGCGCTCTTTAATGAGTTTATAGCTATAGCCTCTTGTGTGTCTACCTACATCTGATGGAAGTAGTGCCCCTGATTGACATGACACACATCATGTGTGTATTTGTACGTCTCGATGAATCCTGTGATCATCTGTGTTGCTCGTCGCTCAATGTGTTCAAGTAGATGTACGTATAATGTATAATGTATAATGTATAATGGAGAACATACCACATTGCTGTATTCCATATGCGGTCGTACAAGGCTTTTGTGGAGCTGTACAAATGTAACGGGGTTTAGGAAGTCAAACGATCCGCTGATCATCCTGACTATTTTGTTTGCTTGTCGTCATTTCACTGAAACCCTACTTAAGTATATGTATGTGTTGGGAGGTGAAAGGTTACGCCAGGCATGGTAGGGAAGTACAGCTTGTTGAGGACGGGGCATACTCCCGGCATCCCTCTGGAGATGGCCTTGTGTACTATTTGGTTACAGCCATGAGAATTCGCGCGCCAATTATGAAGACTCACGTATAAAATAATTTTTATGCACAAGCAATTTGAATTTAAGAAATAATACACTAGTAGTAGCAGTAGCAGTAGTAGTAGTAGTAGTAGTAGTAGTAGTAGTAGTAGTAGTAGTAGTAGTAGTAGTAGTTGTAGTTGTAGTAGTAGTAGTAGTAGTAGTAGTAGTAGTAGTAGTAGTAGTAGTAGTAGTAGTAGTAGTAGTAGTAGTAGTAGTAGTAGTAGTAGTAGTAGTAGTAGTAGTAGTAGTTTTGCTTAGTTTTCTAACGCACTGATGTCAATTTCAGAGAGAGAGAGAGCGAGAGAGAGAAAATGATGTAAACAGATTAGAAAAGAATAGGAAGGAAAAGAACAGCTCCTTCAAACACTTTCATTGTCGGATAGCAATTAGCTATTAATATAATAGATTAAACAATACGAATAATTGAATTAACAGACCATATTCATGGTTATTCCATACCGTTGTCATTTACCCCCAATTACCCACCCCAACCCTTCCTCTCAACTCCCACCATGCTTTCACCATGTCTTCTCTTCTCGTTTCTTACACAAAACAAAACGAAAGAGAAACGAGAAATGAGACCCAGTCACCTCCAACCCCACCCCTTTTAACCTCCTCATAATTTGGAACGAAAGATTTAACGGTTTAGCGAGCCTTTATTGCATCCCCGTCATCCTTCTCCTGTCGTCGTCGTCATCGTCGTCATCGTCTGCGGCATCGCATTATCGTGGATGGCCCGAAAAGCAATTAGAGAGTAATACATTAATTGTGAGTAAGGGAAGAACAATATACAGAGTAACGACAGCGGAAATAAAGCATTAAAGTATATAGCATATCTATGCAGTCATTTTTATCATAAACATTTAACAGTAACGACAGCGGAAGCAAAAATGTAAAGTATATAGTATATCTATACAGTCATTTGTATCATAACCATGTAACCATGACAATAAAAATACGGACTATTCCTACATCATATCAAACGTTGGGAAAAATCTGCCAGTAGCTTGGATATAATTTTGAACTTGTTTGAAGATGTATTCATTTTCCTGGACGGATAGAGATGTATTTCTTTTGCATAGCAAGTCACTCGTCAAAGGAATATACAGATGTAGTTGTTGTGATAAGTGCTGTCTTTGTATTGTGTAGTAAGAACATTTTAAAAGAAAGTGAT